>CATKUP010000271.1:0-457000 GCA_949786385.1 Onychomys leucogaster
CAGAGTTAAACCCCAGGATCTGTGTCTTCCTACAAGCAAGAGTTCATTTCTGGTAAACCAGTGAATTTTGGGCACAAATGATTTTTCGCAGGTCTCAACCCAACACTATTCTCACTAATAACTAAAGAGCATTTATGTAAGAGGAGATGGGGTTTGTATCAGTTTCATAAGGAGAGTTGAACTACATATGGTCTGTATGAGTAGGAAACACAGTTCTTTTTTCCGGGGATGCTCATGTTTCTTACTATATTGGAGACGCTGAAAAGAAGAGGATGATTCTTGCCTTAAAACAGAGTGTTTTTCAGGGATAAGAACTCTGGTCTGCATTTGCCTTCAGACGCGGAGTTAAACCCCAGGATCAGTGTCTTCCTAGAAGCAAGAGTTCATTTCTGTTAAACCCAATGAATTTTGGGCTAAATGATTTTTTGTTCTTCACGAAACCAACATGATTCTCACTATTAACTAAAGAGCATTTATGTAAGAGGAGCTGTGGTTTGTATCAGTTTCATAAGCAGTGTTGGACTACACATGGTCCGTATGAGTAGGAAACACAGTTCTTTTTTTCTTGGCATGCTCATGGTTCTTAATGTATTGGAGACCGTGAAAAGAAGAGCTTGCTACTTGCGTTAAAACAGGTTGTGTTTCAGGGATGAGAACTCTGGTCTGAATTTGCCTTCAGAACTGGAGTTAAACCGAAGGATCTGTGTCTTCCTACAAGCAAGAGTTCATTTCTGGTAAACCCAGTGAATTTTTGGTTAAAATCATTTTTCAGAGTTCACGAACCAAACGCGATTCTCACTATTAACTAAAGATGATTTATGTAAGGGGAGCTGTGGTTTGTATCAGTTTCATAAGCAGAGTTGGACTAGATATGGTCTGGATGAGTAGGAAACACAGTTCTTTTTTTGTGGGAATGCTCATGGTTCTTGCTGAATTGGAGACGCTGGAAAGAAGAGATTGCTTCTTGCATTAAAACATGGTGTGTTTCATGGATGAGAACTCTGGTCTGAATTTCCCTTCAGAAACGGAGTTAAACCCCAGGATCTGTGTCTTCCTACAAGTGAGATTTCATTTCTTGTAACTCCAGTGAATTTTGGGCTCAAATGATTTTTGCAGTTCAGGAACACAACGCTATTCTCACTGTTAACTAAAGAGCATTTATGTAAGAGGAGGTGTGGTCTGTATCAGTTTCATAAGCAGAGTTGAAATACATAAGGTCCGTATGTGTAGGAAACAGAGTTCTTTTATTCATGCCATGCTCATAGTTCTTGCTGAATTTTAGAATCTGTAAAGAAGAGCTTGCTTCTTGCGTTAAAACAGAGTGTGTTTCAGGGATGAGAACTCTGGTCTGAATTTCCCTTCAAAAATGGAGTAAAGCCCAGGAACTGTGTCTTCCTACAAGCAAGAGTTCATTTCTGGTAAACCCAGTGATTTTAGGTTGAATGATTTTTCACAGTTCACGAACCCTACGCTATTATCACTATGAACTAAAGAGCATTAATGTAAAAGGAGGTGTGGTCTGTATCAGTTTCATGAGCAGAGTTTTGGTACATATGGTCCGTATGAATAGGAAACACAGTTCTTTTTTTCAGGGCATGCTCATGGTTCTTGCTGTATTTTAGACTCTGGAAAGAAGAGCTTGTTTCTTGCGTTAAAACAGAGAGTGTTTCAGGGATGAGAACTCTGGTCTGAACTTCCCTTCAAAAATGGAGTAAACCCCAGGAACTGTGTCTTCCTACAAGCAAGAGTTCATTTCTGGTTAACCCGGTGAATTTTGGGCACAAATGATTTTTCGAAGTTCACGAATCCAACACGATTCTCACTATTAAGTAAAGAGCATTTATTTAAGAGGAGCTGTGGTTTGTATCAGTTTCGTAAGCAGAGTTGAACTACATATGGTCCGTGTGAGTAGGAAACACAGTTCTTTTTTTCAGGGCATGCTCATTGTTCTTGCTGTATTTTAGACTCTGGAAAGAAGAGCTTCCTTCTTCTGTTATAAGAGAGTGTGTTTTATGGATGAGCACTCTGGTCTGAATTTCCCTTAACAAATGGAGTAAACCTCAAGATCTGTGTCTTCCTACAAGCAAGAGTTCATTTCTGGTTAACCCCCTGAATTTTGGGCTCAAATTATTTTTCGCAGTTCACGAACCCAACGCGATTCTCACTATTAAGTAAAGAGCATTTATTTAAGAGAAGCTATGGTTTGTATCAGTTTCATAAGCAAAGGTGAAGTACATATGGTTCTTATGAGTAGGAAACACAGTTCTTTTTTTCAGGTCATGCTCATGGTTCTTGCTGTATTTTAGACTCTGGAAAGAAGAGCATCCTTCTTGCGTTATAACGTAGTGTGTTTTAGGGATGAGCACTCTGGTCTGAATTTCCCTTCAGAAACAGGGTTAAACCCCAGGATCTGTGTCTTCCTACAAGCAAGAGTTCATTTCTGGTAACCCCAGTGATTTTAGGCTTAAATGATTTTTCACAGTTCACGAACCCTACGCGATTCTCACTATTAAGTAAAGAGCATTTATTTAAGAGGAGCTGTGGTTTGTATCAGTTTCATGAGCAGAGTTGAAGTACATATGGTCCGTATGAGTAGGAAACACAGTTCTTTTTTTCAGGGCATGCTCATGGTTCTTGCTGTATTATAGACTCTGGAAAGAAGAGCTTCCTTCTTGCGTTATAACAGAGTGTGTTTTATGAATGAGCACTCTGGTCTGAATTTCCCTTAACAAACGGAGTAAACCCCATGATCTGTGTCTTCCTACAAGCAAGAGTTCATTTCTAGTAAACCCAGTTAATTTTGGGCGCAAATGATTTTTCGCAGTTGACGAACCCTACGCTATTCTCACTATTAACTAAAGAGGATTTATGTAAGAGTAGCTGTGGTTTGTATCAGTTTCATAAGCAGAGTTGAAATACATATGGTCTTTATGAGTAGGAAACTCAGTTCTTTCTTTCCGGGCATTCTCATGTTTATACTATATTGGAGACGCTGGAAAGAAGAGGATGATTCTTGCCTTAAAACAGAGTGTTTTTGAGGGAGAGAACTCTGGTCTGAATTTGTCTTCAGACACAGAGTTAAACCCCAATATCAGTGTCTTCCTAGAAGCAAGAGTTCATTTCTGGTAAACCCAGTGAATTTTGGGCTAAATGATTTTTCGCAGTTCACGAAACCAACATGATTCACACTATTAACTAAAGAGCATTTATTCAAGAGGAGCTGTGTTTTGTATCAGTGTCATAAGCAGAGTTGAACTACATATGGTCCGTATGAGTAGGAAACACAGTTCTTTTTTTCTTGGCATGCTCATGGTTCTTAATGTATTGGAGACCGTGGAAAGAAGAAGATGATTCATGCCTTAAAACAGAGTGTTTTTCAGGGATAAGAATTCTGGTCTGAATTTGCCTTCAGAAACGGAGTTAAACCCCAGGATCTGTGTCTTCCTACAAGCAAGAGTTCATTTCTGGTAAACCCAGTGAATGTTGAGCTCAAATGATTTTTCCCAGTTCACGAACCCAACATGATTCTCACTATTAACTAAAGAACATTTATGTAAGAGGAGTTGTTGTCTGTATCAGTTTCATAAGCATAGTTGAACTACATATGGTCCATATGAATAGCAAACACACTTCTTTTTTTCATACCATGCTCATGGTTCTTTCTGTATTTTAGACTCTTGAAAGAAGAGCTTGCTTCTTCATTAAAACAGAGTGTGTTTCAGGGATGAGAACTCTGGTCTGAATTTGCCTTCAGAAACGGAGTTAAACCCAAGGAGCTGTCTTCCTACCAGCAAGAGTTCATTTCTAGTTAACCACAAGATTTTTCTGCTCAAAAGACTTTACACTGTTCTAGAACCCAATGCGATTATCACTATTAACTAAAGAGCATTTATCTAAGAGGAGGTGTGGTCTATATCAGTTTCATAAGCAGAGTTGAACTACTTATGGTCCATATGAATAGGAAACACAGTTCTTTTTTTCATTCCATGCTCATGGTTCTTGCTGTATTTTAGATTCTGGAAAGAAGAGCTTGCTTCTTTGTTAAAAGAGAGTGTTTCAGGGATGAGAACTCTGGTCTGAATTTTGCTTCCGAAATGGAGTTAAACCCCAGGATCTGTGTCTTCCTACAAGCAAGAGTTCATTTCTGGTAAACCCAGTGAATTTTGGACTCAAATGATTTTTCGCAGTTCACCTACCATACGCTATTCTCAGTATTAACTAAAGAGGATTTATGTAAGAGGAGCTATGGATTGTATCAGTTTCATAAGGAGAGTTGAACTACATATGGTCTGTATGACTAGGAAGTACAGCTCATTTTGTCCGGGCATGCTCATGTTTCTTACTGTATTGGAGACATCAGAAAGAAGAGGATGATTCTTGCCTTAAAACAGAGTGTTTTTCAGGGATGAGAACCCTGGTCTGAATTTGCCTTCAGATGCGGAGTTAAACCCCAGGATCAGTGTCTTCGTCCAAGCAAGAGTTCATTTATGGTAATCCCAATGAATTTTGGGCTCAAATGATTTTTCGCAGTTCACGAATCCAACATGATTCTCACTATTAACTAAAGAGCATTTATGTAAGAGTTGCTTTGGTTTGTATCAGTTTCATAAGCAGAGTTGTACTAGATATGGTCCAGATGAGTAGGAAACACAGTTCTTTTTTTCTGGGAATGCTCATGGTTCTTGCTGAATTGGAGACGCTGGAAAGAAGAGCTTGTTTCTTGCATTAAAACACGGTGTGTTTCATGGATGAGACCTCTGGTCTGAATTTCCCTTCAGAAACGGAGGTAAACCCCAGGATCTGTGTCTTCCTACAATCAAGAGTTCATTTCTGGTAAACCAGTGAATTTTGGGCTCAAATGATTTTTCGCAGTTCAGAAACCCACATGATTCTCAGTATTAACTAATGAGCATTTATGTAAGAGGAGCTGTAGTTTGTATCAGTTTCTTAAGCAGAGTTTTACTACATATGGTATGTATGAGTAGGAAAATCGGTTCTTTTTTTCTGGTTATGATTATTGTTCTTGCTGTATTGGAGATGCTGGAAAGAAGAGCTTGCTTCTTGCATTAAAGCAGGGTGTGTTTCATGGATTAGAACTCTGGTCTGAATTTCCCTTCAGAAACGGAGGTAAACCCCAGGATCTGTGTCTTGCTACAATTAAGAGTTCATTTCTGGTAAACCAGAAAATTTTGGGCTCAAATGATTTTTCGCACTTCACAAACCCAACACTATTCTCATTATTAAATAAAGAGCATTTATGTAAAAGGAGATGGTGTCTGTATCAGTTTCATAAGCAGAGTTCAACTACATATGGTCCGTATGAATAGGAAACACAGTTCTTTTTTTCAGACCCTTATCATTGTTCTTGCTGTATTTTAGACTCTTGAAAGAAGAGCTTGCTTCTTCGTTAAAACAGAGTGAGTTTCAGGGATGAGAACTCTGGTCTGAATTTTCCTTCCGAAATGGTGTTAAACCCCAGGATCTGTGTCTTCCCACAAGCAAGAATTCATTTCTGGTCAACCCAGTGAATTTTGGGCTCAAATGATTTTTCACAGTTCACGAACCATACACTATTCTCACTATTAACTAAAGAGGATTTATGTAAGAGGAGCTAGAGTTTGTATCAGTTTCATAAGGAGAATTGAACTACATAAGGTCTGTATGTGTAGGAAACACAGTTCTTTCTGGACATGCTCATGGTTCTTACTATATTGGAGACGCTGGAAAGAAGAGGATGATACGTGCCTTAAAACAGAGTGTTTTTCAGGGATGAGAACTCTGGTCTGAATTTGCCTTCAGACGCAGAATTAAACCCCAGGATCAGTGTCTTCCTACAAGCAAGAGTTCATTTATGGTAAACCGAATGAATTTTGGGCTAAATAATTTTTCGCAGTTCACGAAACCAACTTATTTCTCAGTATTAACTAAAGAGCATTTATGTAAGAGAAGCTGTGGTTTGTATCAGTTTCATAATCAGAGTTGAACTACATATGGTCCGTATGAGCAGGAAACACAGTTCTTTTTTTCAGGGCATGGTCATGGTTCTTGTTGTATTTTAGACCCTGGAAAGAAGAGCTTGCTACTTGCGTTAAAACAGAGTGTGTTTCAGGGATGAGAACTCTGGTCTGAATTTACCTTCCGAAATGGAGTCAAACCCCAGGATCTGTGTCTTCCTACAAGCAAGAGTTCATTTCTGGTAAACCCAGTGAATTTTGGGCTCAAATGATTTTTCGCAGTTCACGAACCCTACGCGATTCTCACTATTAACTAATTAGGATTTACGTAAGATGAGCTGTGGTTTGTATCAGTTTCATAAGCAGAGTTGAACTACATATGGTCTGTATGAGTAGGAAACACAGTTCTTTTATTCTGGGCATGCTTATGTTTCTTACTATATTGGAGAGGCTGGAAGGAAGAGGATGATTCTTGCCTTAAAACAGAGTTATTTTCAGGGATGAGACCTCTGGTCTGAATTTCCCTTCAGAAACGGAATTAAACCCCAGGATCAGTGTCTTCCTACAAGCAAGAGTTCATTTCTGGTAATCCCAGTGAATTTTGGGCTCAAATGATTTTTCGCAGTTCACGAACCCTACGCTATTCTCACTATTAACTAAAGAGCATTTATGTAAGAGGAGCTGTGTTTTGTATCAGTTTCATAAGGAGAGTTGAACTACATATGGTCTGTATGAGTAGGAAACATAGTTCTTTCTTTCTGGGCATGCTCATGTTTCTTACTATATTGGAGACGCTGGAAAGATGAAGATGATTATTGCCTTAAAACATAGTGTTTTTCAGGGATGAGAACACTGGTCTGAATTTGCCTTCAGACACGGAGTTAAACCCCAGGATCAGTGTCTTCCTAGAATCAAGAGTTCATTTCTAGTAAACCCAATGAATTTTGGGCGAAATGATTTTTTGCAGTTCTCGAAACCACCATGATTCTCAGTATTAACTAAAGAGCATTTATGTAAGAGGAGCTGTGGTTTGTATCAGTTTCATAAGCAGAGTTGAACTACATATGGTCCGTATGAGTAGGAAACACAGTACTTTTTTTCAGGGTATGCTCATTGTTCTTGCTGTATTTTAGACTCTGGAAAGAAGAGCTTGCTACTTGCGATAAAACAGAGTGTGTTTCAGGGATGAGAACTCTGGTCTGAATTTCCCTTCAGAAACGGAGGTAAACCCCAGGATCAGTGTCTTCCTACAATCAAGAGTTCATTTCTGGTAAACCAGTGAATTTTGGGCTCAAATGATTTTACACTGTTCTAGAACCCAACCCGATTATCACTATTAACTAAAGAGAATTTATGTAAGAGGAGCTGTGGTCTGTATTACTTTCATAAGCAGAGTTGGACTACATATGGTCCGTATGAGTAGGAAACACTGCTCCTTTTTTGTTGGCATGCTCATGGTTCTTAATGTATTGGAGACCGTGGAAAGAAGAGGATGATTCATGCCTTAAAACAGAGTGTGTTTCAGGGATGAGAACTCTGGTCTGAATTTCCCTTCAGAAACGGAGTTAAACCCAAGGATCTGTGTCTTCCTGCCAGCAAGAGTTCATTTCTGGTAAAGGACATGATTTTTGGGCTCAAATGACTTTACACAGTTCTAGAACCCAACTCAATTATCACTATTAACTAAAGAGCATTTATCTAAGAGGAGGTGTGGTCTGTATCAGTTTCTTAAGCAGAGTTGAACTACATATGGTCCATATGAGTAGGAAAATCAGTTCTGTTTTTCAGGGCATGGTCATGTTTCTTGCTGTATTTCAGACCCTGGAAAGAAGAGCTTGCTACTTGGTTTAAAACAGAGTGTGTTCCAGGGTTGAGAACTCTGGTCAGAATTTCCCTTCAGAAACGGAGTGAAACCACAGGATATGTGTCTTCTTACAAGCAAGTGTTCATTTCTGGTAAACCCAGTGAATTTTGGGCTCAAATAATTTTTCACAGTTCACGAACCCTACGCGATTCTCACTATTAACTAATTAGGATTTACATAAGATGAGCTGTGGTTTGGATCAGTTTCATAAGCAGAGTTGAACTACATATGGTCTGTATGAGTAGGAAACACAGTTCTTTTATTCTGGGCATGCTTATGTTTCTTACTAAAGTGGAGAGGCTGGAAAGAAGAGGATGATTCTTGCCTTAAAACAGAGTTATTTTCAGGGATGAGAACTCTGGTCTGAATTTCCCTTAATAAACGGAATTAAACACCAGGATCAGTGTCTTCCTAGAAGCAAGAGTTCATTTCTGGTAAACCCAGTGAATTTTTGGCTCAAATGATTTTTCGCAGTTTACGAACCCAACATGATTCTCACTATTAACTAAAAAGCATTTATGTAAGAGGAGCTGTGGTTTGTATCAGTTTCATATGCAGAGTTGTACTACATATGGTCCGTATGAGTAGGAAAATCAGTTCTCTTTTTCTGGGAATTCTCATGGTTCTTGCTGTATTGGAGTCGCTGGAAAGAAGAGCTTGCTTCTAGCATTAAAACAGGGTGTATTTCATGGATGAGAACTCTGGTCTGAATTTCCCTTCAGAAACGGAGTTAAACCCCAGGATCTGTGTCTTCCTACAATCAAGAGTTCATTTCTGGTAAACCAGTGAATTTTGGGCACAAATGATTTTACACAGTTCTAGAACCCAACGCGATTATCACTATTAACTAAAGAGCATTTATGTAAGAGGAGCTGTGGTCACGAAAGCTTTCATAAGCAGAGTTGGACTACATATGGTCCGTATGAGTAGGAAACACTGTTCCTTTTTTCTTGGCATGCTCATGGTTTTTAATGTATTGGAGACCGTGGAAAGAAGAGGATAATTCATGCCTTAAAACAGAGTGTGTTTCAGGGATGAGAACTGTGGTCTGAATTTCCCTTCAGAAACGGAGTTAAACCCAGGATCTGTGTCTTCCTACCAGCAAGAGTTCATTTCTGGTAAAGGACATGATTTTTGGGCTCAAATGACTTTACACAGTTCTAGAACCCAACTCGATTATCACTATTAACTAAAGAGCATTTATCTAAGAGGAGGTGTCGTCTGTATCAGTTTCATAAGCCGAGTTGAACTACATATGGTCCGTATGAATAGGAAACACAGTTCTTTTTTCAGACCAGGCTCATGGTTCTTGCTGTATTTTAGACTCTTGAAAGAAGAGCTTGCTTCTTCGTTAAAACAGAGTGTGTTTCAGGGATGAGAACTCTGGTCTGAATTTCCTTCCGAAATAGAGTCAAACACCAGGATCTGTGTCTTCCTACAAGCAAGAGTTCATTTCTGGTAAACCCAGTGAATTTTGGGCTCAAATGATTTTTCGCAGTTCACTAACCCTACGCTATTCTCACTATTAACTTAAGAGCATTTATGTAAGAGGAGATGTGGTTTGTATCAGTTTCATAAGGAGAGTTGAACTACATATGGTCTGTATGAGTAGGAAACATAGTTCTTTCTTTCTGGGCATGCTCATGTTTCTTACTATATTGGAGACGCTGGAAAGAAGAGGGTGATTCTTGCCTTAAAACAGAGTGTTCTTCAGGAATGAGAACACAGGTCTGAATTTGCCTTCAGACTCGGAGTTAAACCCCAGGATCAGTGTCTTCCTAGAAGCAAGAGTTCATTTCTGGTAAACCCAATGAATTTTGGGCTAAATAATTTTTCGCAGTTCACGAAACCAACATGATTCTCAGTATTAACTAAAGAGCATTTATATAAGAGGAGCTGTGGTTTGTATCAGTTTCATAAGCAGAGTTGAACTACATATGGTCTGTATGAGTAGGAAACACAGTTCTTTTTTTTCAGGGCATGCTCATGGTTCTTGCTGTATTTTAGACCCTGGAAAGAAGAGCTTGCTACTTGCGATAAAACAGAGTGTGTTTCAGGGATGAGAACTCTGGTCAGAATTTCCCTTCAGAAACGGAATGAAACCCCAGGATCTGTGTCTTCTTACAAGCAAGAGTTCATTTCTGGTAAACCCAGTGAATTTTGGGCTCAAATGATTTTTCACAGTTCACGAACCCTATGAATTCTCACTATTACCTAAAGAGGATTTATGTAAGATGAGCTGTGGTTTCTGTCAGTTTCATAAGCAGAGTTGAACTGCATATGGTCTGTATGCGTAGTAAACACAGTTCTTTTATTCTGGGCATGCTCATGTTTCTTACTATATTGGAGCGGCTGGAAAGAAGAGGATGATTCTTGCCTTAAAACAGAGTGTTTTTCAGGGATGAGAACACTGGTCTGAATTTGCCTTCAGACGCGGAATTAAACCCCAGGATCAGTGTCTTCCTACAAGCAAGAGTTCATTTATGATAAACCCAGTGAATTTTGGGCTAAATAATTTTTCGCAGTTCACGAAACCAACTTATTTCTCAGTATTAACTAAAGAGCATTTATGTAAGAGGAGCTGTGGTTTGTATCAGTTTCATAAGCAGAGTTGAACTACATATGGTCCATATGAGCAGGAAACACAGTTCTTTTTTTCAGGGCATGGTCATGGTTCTTGTTGTATTTTAGACCCTGGAAAGAAGAGCTTGCTACTTGCGTTAAAACAGAGTGTGTTTCAGGGATGAGAACTCTGGTCTGAATTTCCCTTCCGAAATGGAGTCAAACCCCAGGATCTGTGTCTTCCTACAAGCAAGAGTTAATTTCTGGTAAACCCAGTGAATTTTGGGCTCAAATGATTTTTCGCAGTTCACGAACCCTACGCTATTCTCACTATTAACTAAAGAGCATTTATGTAAGCCGAGATGTGGTTTGTATCAGTTTCATAAGGAGAGTTGAACTACATATGGTCTGTATGAGTAGGAAACATAGTTCTTTCTTTCTGGGCATGCTCATGTTTCTTACTATATTGGAGACGCTGGAAAGATGAAGATGATTCTTGCCTTAAAACATAGTGTTTTTCAGGGATGAGAACACTGGTCTGAATTTGCCTTCAGACACGGAGTTAAACCCCAGGATCAGTGTCTTCCTAGAAGCAAGAGTTCATTTCTAGTAAACCCAATGAATTTTGGGCGAAATGATTTTTTGCAATTCTCGAAACCACCATGATTCTCAGTATTAACTAAAGAGCATTTATGTAAGAGGAGCTGTGGTTTGTATCAGTTTCATAAGCAGAGTTGAACTACATATGGTCCGTATGAGTAGGAAACACAGTACTTTTTTTCAGGGTATGCTCATGGTTCTTGCTGTATTTTAGACCCTGGAAAGAAGAGCTTGCTACTTGCGATAAAACAGAGTGTGTTTCAGGGATGAGAACTCTGGTCTGAATTTCCCTTCAGAAACGGAGGTAAACCCCAGGATCAGTGTCTTCCTACAATCAAGAGTTCATTTCTGGTAAACCAGTGAATTTTGGGCTCAAATGATTTTACACTGTTCTAGAACCCAACGCGATTATCACTATTAACTAAAGAGAATTTATGTAAGAGGAGCTGTGGTCTGTATTACTTTCATAAGCAGAGTTGGACTACATATGGTCCGTATGAGTAGGAAACACTGCTCATTTTGTGTTGGCATGCTCATGGTTCTTAATGTATTGGAGACTGTGGAAAGAAGAGGATGATTCATTCCTTAAAACAGAGTGTGTTTCAGGGATGAGAACTGTGGTCTGAATTTCCCTTCAGAAACGGAGTTAAACCCAAGGATCTCTGTCTTCCTGCCAGCAAGAGTTCATTTCTGGTAAAGGACATGATTTTTGGGCTCAAATGACTTTACACAGTTCTAGAACCCAACTCAATTATCACTATTAACTAAAGAGCATTTATCTAAGAGGAGGTGTGGTCTGTATCAGTTTCTTAAGCAGAGTTGAACTACATATGGTCCGTACGAATAGGAATCACAGTTCTTTTCTTCAGACCATGCTGATGGTTCTTGCTGTATTTTAGACTCTGGAAAGAAGAGCTTGCTACTTCGTTAAAACAGAGTTAGTTTCAGGGATGAGAACTCTGGTCTGAATTTCCCTTCCGAAATGGAGTCAAATCCGAGGATCTGTGTCTTCCTACAAGCAAGAGTTCATTTCTGGTAAACCCAGTGAATTTTGGGCTCAAATGATTTTTCGCAGTTCACGAACCCTAAGCTATTCTCACTATTAACTAAAGAGCATTTATGTAAGAGGAGATGTGGTTTGTATCAGTTTCATAAGGAGAGTTGAACTACATATGGTCTTTATGAGTAGGAAACATAGTTCTTTCTTTCTGGGCATGCTCATGTTTCTTACTATATTGGAGACACTGGAAAGAAGAGGATGATTCTTGCCTTAAAACAGAGTTATTTTCAGGGATGAGAACTCTGGTCTGAATTTCCCTTCAGAAACGGAAATAAACCCCAGGATCAGTGTCTTCCTACAAGCAAGAGTTCATTTCTGGTAAACCCAGTGAATTTTGGGCTCAAATGATTTTTCACAGTTCACGAACCATACGAATTCTCACTATTAACTAAAGAGCATTTATGTAAGAGGAGATGTGGTTTGCATCATTTTCATTAGGAGAGTTGAACTACTAATGGTTTGTATGAGGAGGAAACATAGTTCTTTCTTTCTGGGCATGCTCATGTTTCTTACTATATTGGAGATGCTGGAAAGAAGAGGATGATTCTTGCCTTAAAACATAGTGTTTTTCAGGGATGAGAACTCTGGTCTGAGTTTGCCTTCAGACGCGGATTTAAACCCCAGGATCAGTGTCTTCCTAGAAGCAAGAGTTCATTTCTGGTAAACCCAATGAATTTTGGGCAAAATCATTTTTCGCAGTTCACGAAACCAACATGATTCTCAGTATTAACTAAAGAGCATTTATGTAAGAGGAGCTGTGGTTTGTATCAGTTTCATAAGCAGAGTTGAACTACATATTGTCCATATGTGTAGGAAAAACAGTTCTGTTTTTCAGGGCATGGTAATGGTTCTTGCTGTATTTTAGACCCTGGAAAGAAGAGCTTGCTACTTGCGTTAAAACAGAGTGTGTTTCAAGGTTGAGAACTCTGGTCTGAATTTCCCTTCAGAAACGGAGTGAAACCCCAGGATCTGTATCTTCTTACAAGCAAGTGTTCATTTCTGGTAAACCCAGTGAATTTTGTGCTCAAATGATTTTTCACAGTTCACGAACCCTACGCGATTCTCACTATTAACTAATTAGGATTTACGTAAGATGAGCTGTGGTTTGTATCAGTTTCATAAGCAGAGTGGAACTACATATGGTCTGTATGAGTAGGAAACACAGTTCTTTTATTCTGGGCATGCTTATGTTTCTTACTATATTGGAGAGGCTGGAAAGAAGAGGATGATTCTTGCCTTAAAACAGAGTTATTTTCAGGGATGAGAACTCTGGTCTGAATTTCCCTTCAGAAACGGAATTAAACCCCAGGATCAGTGTCTTCCTACAAGCAAGAGTTCATTTCTGGTAATCCCAGTGAATTTTGGGCTCAAATGATTTTTCGCAGTTTACGAACCCAACATGATTCTCGCTATTAACTAAAGAGCATTTATGTAAGAGGAGCTGTGGTCTGTATTACTTTCATAAGCAGTGTTGGACTATATATGGTCCCTATGAGTAGGAAACACTGTTCCTTTTTTCTTGGCATGCTCATGGTTCTTAATGTATTGTAGACCGAGGAAAGAAGAGGATGATTCATGCCTTAAAACAGAGTGTGTTTCAGGGATGAGAACTCTGGTCTGAATTTCCCTTCCGAAATGGAGTCAAACCCCAGGATCTGTGTCTTCCTACAAGCAAGAGTTCATTTCTGGTAAACCCAGTGAATTTTGGGCTCAAATGATTTTTCGCAGTTCACGAACCCTACGCTATTCTCACTATTAACTAAAGAGCATTTATGTAAGACGAGATGTGGTTTGTATCAGTTTCATAAGGAGAGTTGAACTACATATGGTCTGTATGAGTAGGAAACATAGTTCTTTCTTTCTGGGCATGCTCATGTTTCTTACTATATTGGAGACGCTGGAAAGATGAAGATGACTCTTGCCTTAAAACATAGTGTTTTTCAGGGATGAGAACACTGGCCTGAATTTGCCTTCAGACACGGAGTTAAACCCCAGGATCAGTGTCTTCCTAGAAGCAAGAGTTCATTTCTAGTAAACCCAATGAATTTTGGGCGAAATGATTTTTTGCAGTTCTCAAAACCACCATGATTCTCAGTATTAACTAAAGAGCATTTATGTAAGAGGAGCTGTGGTTTGTATCAGTTTCATAAGCAGAGTTGAACTACATATGGTCCGTATGAGTAGGAAACACAGTACTTTTATTCAGGGTATGCTCATGGTTCTTGCTGTATTTTAGACCCTGGAAAGAAGAGCTTGCTACTTGCGATAAAACAGAATGTGTTTCAGGGATGAGAACTCTGGTCTGAATTTCCCTTCAGAAACGGAGGTAAACCCCAGGATCAGTGTCTTCCTACAATCAAGAGTTCATTTCTGGTAAACCAGTGGATTTTGGGCTCAAATGATTTTACACTGTTCTAGAACCCAACGCGATTATCACTATTAACTAAAGAGAATTTATGTAAGAGGAGCTTGGTCTGTATTACTTTCATAAGCATAGTTGGACTACATATGGTCCGTATGAGGAGGAAACACTGCTCCTTTTTTGTTGGCATGCTCATGGTTCTTAATGTATTGGAGACCGTGGAAAGAAGAGGATGATTCATGCCTTAAAACAGAGTGTGTTTCAGGGATGAGAACTGTGGTCTGAATTTCCCTTCAGAAACGGAGTTAAACCCAAGGATCTGTGTCTTCCTGCCAGCAAGAGTTCATTTCTGGTAAAGGACATGATTTTTGGGCTCAAATGACTTTACACAGTTCTAGAACCCAACTCAATTATCACTATTAACTAAAGAGCATTTATCTAAGAGGAGGTGTGGTCTGTATCAGTTTCTTAAGCAGAGTTGAACTACATATGGTCCGTATGAATAGGAAAAACAGTTCTTTTTTTCAGACCATGCTGATGGTTCTTGCTGTATTTTAGACTCTGGAAAGAAGAGCTTGCTACTTCGTTAAAACAGAGTTAGTTTCAGGGATAAGAACTCTGGTCTGAATTTCCCTTCCGAAATGGAGTCAAACCCCAGGATCTGTGTCTTCCTACAAGCAAGAGTTCATTTCTGGTAAACCCAGTGAATTTTGGGCTCAAATGATTTTTCGCAGTTCACGAACCCTAAGCTATTCTCACTATTAACTAAAGAGCATTTATGTAAGAGGAGATGTGGTTTGTATCAGTTTCATAAGGAGAGTTGAACTACATATGGTCTTTATGGGTAGGAAACACAGTTCTTTTATTCTGGGCATGCTCATGTTTCTTACTATATTGGAGAGGCTGGAAAGAAGAGGGTGATTCTTGCCTTAAAACAGAGTTTTTTTCAGGGATGAGAACTCTGGTCTGATTTCCCTTCAGAAACGGAAATAAACCCCAGGATCAGTGTCTTCCTACAAGCAAGAGTTCATTTCTGGTAAACCCAGTGAATTTTGGGCTCAAATGATTTTTCACAGTTCACGAACCATACGAATTCTCACTATTAACTAAAGAGCATTTATGTAAGAGGAGATGTGGTTTGCATCATTTTCATTAGGAGAGTTGAACTACTAATGGTCTGTATGAGTAGCAAACATAGTTCTTTCTTTCTGGGCATGCTCATGTTTCTTACTCTATTGGAGATGCTGGAAAGAAGAGGATGATTCTTGCCTTAAAACATAGTGTTTTTCAGGGATGAGAACTCTGGTCTGAGTTTGCCTTCAGACGCGGATTTAATCCCCAGGATCAGTGTCTTCCTAGAAGCAAGAGTTCATTTCTGGTAAACCCAATGAATTTTGGGCAAAATCATTTTTCGCAATTCACGAAACCAACATGATTCTCAGTATTAACTAAAGAGCATTTATGTAAGAGGAGCTGTGGTTTGTATCAGTTTCATAAGCAGAGTTGAACTATATATTGTCCATATGTGTAGGAAAAACAGTTCTGTTTTTCAGGGCATGGTAATGGTTCTTGCTGTATTTTAGACCCTGGAAAAGAGCTTGCTACTTGCGTTAAAAGAGAGTGTGTTTCAAGGTTGAGAACTCTGGTCTGAATTTCCCTTCATAAACGGAGTGAAACCCCAGGATCTGTATCTTCTTAAAAGCAAGTGTTCATTTCTGGTAAACCCAGTGAATTTTGTGCTCAAATGATTTTTCACAGTTCACGAACCCTACGCGATTCTCACTATTAACTAATTAGGATTTACGTAAGATGAGCTGTGGTTTGTATCAGTTTCATAAGCAGAGTTGAACTACATATGGTCTGTATGAGTAGGAAACACAGTTCTTTTATTCTGGGCATGCTTATGTTTCTTACTATATTGGAGAGGCTGGAAAGAAGAGGATGATTCTTGCCTTAAAACAGAGTTATTTTCAGGGATGAGAACTCTGGTCTGAATTTCCCTTCAGAAACGGAATTAAACCCCAGGATCAGTGTCTTCCTAGAAGCAAGAGTTCATTTCTAGTAAACCCAATGAATTTTGGGCGAAATGATTTTTTGCAGTTCTCAAAACCACCATGATTCTCAGTATTAACTAAAGAGCATTTATGTAAGAGGAGCTGTGGTTTGTATCAGTTTCATAAGCAGAGTTGAACTACATATGGTCCGTATGAGTAGGAAACACAGTACTTTTATTCAGGGTATGCTCATGGTTCTTGCTGTATTTTAGACCCTGGAAAGAAGAGCTTGCTACTTGCGATAAAACAGAATGTGTTTCAGGGATGAGAACTCTGGTCTGAATTTCCCTTCAGAAACGGAGGTAAACCCCAGGATCAGTGTCTTCCTACAATCAAGAGTTCATTTCTGGTAAACCAGTGGATTTTGGGCTCAAATGATTTTACACTGTTCTAGAACCCAACGCGATTATCACTATTAACTAAAGAGAATTTATGTAAGAGGAGCTTGGTCTGTATTACTTTCATAAGCATAGTTGGACTACATATGGTCCGTATGAGGAGGAAACACTGCTCCTTTTTTGTTGGCATGCTCATGGTTCTTAATGTATTGGAGACCGTGGAAAGAAGAGGATGATTCATGCCTTAAAACAGAGTGTGTTTCAGGGATGAGAACTGTGGTCTGAATTTCCCTTCAGAAACGGAGTTAAACCCAAGGATCTGTGTCTTCCTGCCAGCAAGAGTTCATTTCTGGTAAAGGACATGATTTTTGGGCTCAAATGACTTTACACAGTTCTAGAACCCAACTCAATTATCACTATTAACTAAAGAGCATTTATCTAAGAGGAGGTGTGGTCTGTATCAGTTTCTTAAGCAGAGTTGAACTACATATGGTCCGTATGAATAGGAAAAACAGTTCTTTTTTTCAGACCATGCTGATGGTTCTTGCTGTATTTTAGACTCTGGAAAGAAGAGCTTGCTACTTCGTTAAAACAGAGTTAGTTTCAGGGATAAGAACTCTGGTCTGAATTTCCCTTCCGAAATGGAGTCAAACCCCAGGATCTGTGTCTTCCTACAAGCAAGAGTTCATTTCTGGTAAACCCAGTGAATTTTGGGCTCAAATGATTTTTCGCAGTTCACGAACCCTAAGCTATTCTCACTATTAACTAAAGAGCATTTATGTAAGAGGAGATGTGGTTTGTATCAGTTTCATAAGGAGAGTTGAACTACATATGGTCTTTATGGGTAGGAAACACAGTTCTTTTATTCTGGGCATGCTCATGTTTCTTACTATATTGGAGAGGCTGGAAAGAAGAGGGTGATTCTTGCCTTAAAACAGAGTTTTTTTCAGGGATGAGAACTCTGGTCTGATTTCCCTTCAGAAACGGAAATAAACCCCAGGATCAGTG
Organism: Onychomys leucogaster; assembly: GCA_949786385.1. NCBI lineage: Eukaryota > Metazoa > Chordata > Mammalia > Rodentia > Cricetidae > Onychomys > Onychomys leucogaster. Next base: position 17,803 of record CATKUP010000271.1, read on the forward strand.
TCTTCCTACAAGCAAGAGTTCATTTCTGGTAAACCCAGTGAATTTTGGGCTCAAATGATTTTTCACAGTTCACGAACCATACGAATTCTCACTATTAACTAAAGAGCATTTATGTAAGAGGAGATGTGGTTTGCATCATTTTCATTAGGAGAGTTGAACTACTAATGGTCTGTATGAGTAGCAAACATAGTTCTTTCTTTCTGGGCATGCTCATGTTTCTTACTCTATTGGAGATGCTGGAAAGAAGAGGATGATTCTTGCCTTAAAACATAGTGTTTTTCAGGGATGAGAACTCTGGTCTGAGTTTGCCTTCAGACGCGGATTTAATCCCCAGGATCAGTGTCTTCCTAGAAGCAAGAGTTCATTTCTGGTAAACCCAATGAATTTTGGGCAAAATCATTTTTCGCAATTCACGAAACCAACATGATTCTCAGTATTAACTAAAGAGCATTTATGTAAGAGGAGCTGTGGTTTGTATCAGTTTCATAAGCAGAGTTGAACTATATATTGTCCATATGTGTAGGAAAAACAGTTCTGTTTTTCAGGGCATGGTAATGGTTCTTGCTGTATTTTAGACCCTGGAAAAGAGCTTGCTACTTGCGTTAAAAGAGAGTGTGTTTCAAGGTTGAGAACTCTGGTCTGAATTTCCCTTCATAAACGGAGTGAAACCCCAGGATCTGTATCTTCTTAAAAGCAAGTGTTCATTTCTGGTAAACCCAGTGAATTTTGTGCTCAAATGATTTTTCACAGTTCACGAACCCTACGCGATTCTCACTATTAACTAATTAGGATTTACGTAAGATGAGCTGTGGTTTGTATCAGTTTCATAAGCAGAGTTGAACTACATATGGTCTGTATGAGTAGGAAACACAGTTCTTTTATTCTGGGCATGCTTATGTTTCTTACTATATTGGAGAGGCTGGAAAGAAGAGGATGATTCTTGCCTTAAAACAGAGTTATTTTCAGGGATGAGAACTCTGGTCTGAATTTCCCTTCAGAAACGGAATTAAACCCCAGGATCAGTGTCTTCCTACAAGCAAGAGTTCATTTCTGGTAATCCCAGTGAATTTTGGGCTCAAATGATTTTTCGCAGTTTACGAACCCAACATGATTCTCGCTATTAACTAAAGAGCATTTATGTAAGAGGAGCTGTGGTCTGTATTACTTTCATAAGCAGTGTTGGACTATATATGGTCCCTATGAGTAGGAAACACTGTTCCTTTTTTCTTGGCATGCTCATGGTTCTTAATGTATTGTAGACCGAGGAAAGAAGAGGATGATTCATGCCTTAAAACAGAGTGTGTTTCAGGGATGAGAACTCTGGTCTGAATTTCCCTTCCGAAATGGAGTCAAACCCCAGGATCTGTGTCTTCCTACAAGCAAGAGTTCATTTCTGGTAAACCCAGTGAATTTTGGGCTCAAATGATTTTTCGCAGTTCACGAACCCTACGCTATTCTCACTATTAACTTAAGAGCATTTATGTAAGAGGAGATGTGGTTTGTATCAGTTTCATAAGGAGAGTTGAACTACATATGGTCTGTATGAGTAGGAAACATAGTTCTTTCTTTCTGGGCATGCTCATGTTTCTTACTATATTGGAGACACTGGAAAGAAGAGGATGATTCTTGCCTTAAAACAGAGTTATTTTCAGGGATGAGAACTCTGGTCTGAATTTCCCTTCAGAAACAGAAATAAACCCCAGGATCAGTGTCTTCCTACAAGCAAGAGTTCATTTCTGGTAAACCCAGTGAATTTGGGGCTCAAATGATTTTTCACAGTTCACGAACCCTACGAATTCTCACTATTAACTAAAGAGGATTTATGTAAGATGAACTGTGGTTTCTGTCAGTTTCATAAGCAGAGTTGAACTACATATGGTCTTTATGGGTAGGAAACACAGTTCTTTTATTCTGGGCATGCTCATGTTTCTTACTATATTGGAGAGGCTGGAAAGAAGAGGATGATTCTTGCCGTAAAACAGAGTTTTTTTTCAGGGATGAGATCTCTGGTCTGAATTTCCCTTCAGAAACGGAATTAAACCCCAGGTTCAGTATCTTCCTACAAGCAAGAGTTCATTTCTGGTAAACCCAGTGAATTTTGGGCTCAAATGATTTTTCGCAGTTTACGAACCCAACATGATTCTCACTATTAACTAAAGAGCATTTATGTAAGAGGAGATATGGTTTGCATCAGTTTCATAAGGAGAGTTGAACTACTAATGGTCTGTATGAGTAGGAAACATAGTTCTTTCTTTCTGGGCATGCTCATGTTTCTTACTATATTGGAGATGCTGGAAAGAAGAGGATGTTTCTTGCCTTAAAACATAGTGTTTTTCAGGGATGAGAACTCTGGTCTGAGTTTGCCTTCAGACGCAGATTTAAACCCCAGGATCAGTGTCTTTTAGAAGCAAGAGTTCATTTCTGGTAAACCCAATGAATTTTGGGCCAAATCATTTTTCGCAGTTCACAAAACCAACATGATTCTCAGTATTAACTAAAGAGCATTTATGTAAGAGGAGCTGTGGTTTGTATCAGTTTCATAAGCAGAGTTGAACTACATATTGTCCATATGAGTAGGAAAAACAGTTCTGTTTTTCAGGGCATGGTAATGGTTCTTGCTGTATTTTAGACCCTGGAAAGAAGAGCTTGCTACTTGCGTTAAAACAGAGTGTGTTTCAGGGTTGAGAACTCTGGTCTGAATTTCCCTTCAGAAACGGAGTGAAACCCCAGGATCTGTATCATCTTACAAGCAAGTGTTCATTTCTGGTAAACCCAGTGAATTTTGGGCTCAAATGATTTTTCACAGTTCACGAACCCTACGCGATTCTCACTATTAACTAATTAGGATTTACGTAAGATGAGCTGTGGTTTGTATCAGTTTCATAAGCAGAGTGGAACTACATATGGTCTGTATGAGTAGGAAACACAGTTCTTTTATTCTGGGCATGCTTATGTTTCTTACTATATTGGAGAGGCTGGAAAGAAGAGGATGATTCTTGCCTTAACACAGAGTTATTTTCAGGGATGAGAACTCTGGTCTGAATTTCCCTTCAGAAACGGAATTAAACCCCAGGATCAGTGTCTTGCTACAAGCAAGAGTTCATTTCTGGTAATCCCAGTGAATTTTGGGCTCAAATGATTTTTCGCAGTTTACGAACCCAACATGATTCTCGCTATTAACTAAAGAGCATTTATGTAAGAGGAGCTGTGGTCTGTATTACTTTCATAAGCAGAGTTGGACTATATATGGTCCGTATGAGTAGAAAACACTGTTCCTTTTTTCTTGGCATGCTCATGGTTCTTAATGTATTGTAGACTGAAAAAGGAGAGGATGATTCATGCCTTAAAACACAGTGTTTTTCAGGGATGAGAACTCTGGTCTGAATTTCCCTTCAGAAACGGAGTTAAACACAAGGATCTGTGTCTTCCTACCAGCAAGAGTTAATTTCTGGTGAAGCACATGATTTTTGGGCTCAAATGACTTTGCACAGTTCTAGAACCCAACTCGATTATCACCATTAACTAAAGAGCATTTATCTAAGAGGAGATGTGGTCTGTATCAGTTTCTTAAGCAGAGTTGAACTACATATGGTCCGTATGAATAGGAAACATAGTTCTTTTTTTCAGACCATGCTCATGGTTCTTGCTGTATTTTAGACTCTGGAAAGAAGAGCTTGCTACTTCGTTAAAACAGAGTTAGTTTCAGGGACGAGAACTCTGGTCTGAATTTCCCTTCCGAAATGGAGTCAAACCCCAGGATCTGGGTCTTCCTACAAGCAAGAGTTCATTTCTGCTAAACCCAGTGAATTTAGGGCTCAAATGATTTTTCGCAGTTCAAGAACCCTACGCTATTCTCACAATTAACTAAAGAGCATTTATGTAAGAGGAGATGTGGTTTGTATCAGTTTCATAAGGAGAGTTGAACTACATATGGTCTGTATGAGTAGGAAACACAGTTCTTTCTTTCTGGGCATGCTCATGTTTCTTACTATATTGGAGATGCTGGAAAGAAGAGGATGTTTCTTGCCTTAAAACATAGTGTTTTTCAGGGATGAGAACTCTGGTCTCAGTTTGCCTTCAGACGCGGATTTAAACCCCAGGATCAGTGTCTTTTAGAAGCAAGAGTTCATTTCTGGTAAACCCAATGAATTTTGGGCTAAATGATTTTTCGCAGTTCACGAAACCAACATGATTCTCAGTATTAACTATGAGCATTTATGTAAGAGGAGCTGTGGTTTGTATCAGTTTCATAAGCAGAGTTGAACTACATATGGTCCGTATGAGTAGGAAACACAGTTCTTTTTTTCAGGGCTTGTCATCGTTCTTGCTGTATTTTAGACCCTGGAAAGAAGAGCTTGCTACTTGCGTTAAAACAGAGTTTTTTTCAGGGATGAGAACTCTGGTCTTAATTTCCCTTCAGAAACGGAATTAAACCCCAGGTTCAGTGTCTTCATACAAGCAAGAGTTCATTTCTGGTAAAACCAGTGAATTTTGGGCTCAAATGATTTTTCGCAGTTTATGAACCCAACATGATTCTCACTATTACCTAAAGAGCATTTATATAAGAGGAGCTGTGGTTTGTATCAGTTTCATAAGCAGAGTTGAACTAGATATGGTCTGTATGAGTAGGAAAATCAGTTCTATTTTTCTGGGAATGCTCATGGTTCTTGCAGTATTGGAGTCGCTGGAAAGAAGAGCTTGCTTCTAGCATTAAAACACGGTGTGTTTCATGGATGAGAACTCTGGTCTGAATTTCCCTTCAGAAACGGAGGTAAACCCCAGGATCTGTGTCTTCCTATAATCAAGAGTTCATTTCTCATAAACCAGTGAATTTTGGGCTCAAATGATTTTACATAGTTCTAGAACCCAACGCGATTATCACTATTAACTAAAGAGCATTTATGTAAGAAGAGCTGTGGTCTCTATTACTTTCATAAGCAGAGTTGGACTACATATGGTCCGTATGAGTAGGAAACACTGTTCCTTTTTTTTGGCATGCTCATGGTTCTTAATGTATTGGAGGCCGTGGAAAGAACATGATGATTCATGCCTTAAAACAGAGTGTGTTTCAGGGATGAGAACTGTGGTCTGAATTTCCCTTCAGAAACGGAGTTAAACACAAGGATCTGTGTCTTCCTACCAGCAAGAGTTCATTTCTGGTAAAGATCATGATTTTTGGGCTCAAATGACTTCACACAGTTCTAGAACCCAACTCGATTATCTCTATTAACTAAAGAGCATTTATCTAAGAGGAGGTGTGGTCTGTTACAGTTTTATAAGCAGAGTTGAACTACATATGGTCTGTTTGAATAGGAATCACAGTTCTTTTTTTCAGACCATGCTCATGGTTCTTGCTGTATTTTACACTCTTGAAAGAAGAGCTTGCTTCTTCGTTATAACAGAGTGAGTTTCAGGGATGAGAACTCTGGTCTGAATTTCCCTTCCGAAATGGAGTCAAACCCCAGGATCTGTGTCTTCCTACAAGCAAGAGTTCATTTCTGGTAAACCCAATGAATTTTGGGCTCAAATAATTGTTCACAGTTCACGAAACCAACATGATTCTCAGTATTAACTAAAGAGCATTTATGTAAGAGGAGCTGTGGTTTGTATCTGTTTCATAAGCAGAGTTTAACTAGATATGGTTTGTATGAGTAGGAAAATCAGTTCATTTTTTCTGGGGATGCTCATGGTTCTTGCAGTATTGGAGTCGCTGGAAAGAAGAGATTGCTTCTAGCATTAAAACACGGTGTGTTTCATGGATGAGAACTCTGGTCTGAATTTCCCTTCAGAAACGGAGGTAAACCCCAGGATCTGTGTCATCTTATAATCAAGAGTTCATTTCTCATAAACCAGTGAATTTTGGGCTCGAATGATTTTACACAGTTCTAGAACCCAACGCGATTATCACTATTAACTAAAGAGCATTTATGTAAGAAGAGCTGTGGTCTCTATTACTTTCATAAGCAGAGTTGGACTACATATGGTCCGTATGAGTAGGAAACACTGTTCCTTTTTTTTGGCATGCTCATGGTTCTTAATGTATTGGAGACCGTGGAAAGAAGAGGATGATTCATGCCTTAAAACAGAGTGTGTTTCAGGGATGAGAACTGTGGTCTGAATTTCCCTTCAGAAACGGAGTTAAACCCAAGGATCTGTGTCTTCCTACCAGCAAGAGTTCATTTCTGGTAAAGATCATGATTTTTGGGCTCAAATGACTTCACACAGTTCTAGAACCCAACTCGATTATCTCTATTAACTAAAGAGCATTTATCTAAGAGGAGGTGTGGCCTGTTTCAGTTTTATAAGCAGAGTTGAAGTACATATGGTCTGTTTGAATAGGAAACACAGTTCTTTTTTTCAGACCATGCTCATGGTTCTTGCTGTATTTTACACTCTTGAAAGAAGAGCTTGCTTCTTCGTTAAAACAGAGTGAGTTTCAGGGATGAGAACTCTGGTCTGAATTTCCCTTCCGAAATGGAGTCAAACCCCAGGATCTGTGTCTTCCTACAAGCAAGAGTTCATTTCTGGTAAACCCAATGAATTTTGGGCTAAATGATTTTTTCGCAGTTCACGAAACCAACATGATTCTCAGTATTAACTAAAGAGCATTTATGTAAGAGGAGCTGTGGTTTGTATCTGTTTCCTAAGCAGAGTTGAACTAGATATGGTTCGTATGAGTAGGAAAATCAGTTCATTTTTTCTGGGAATGCCTATGGTTCTTGCTGTATTGGAGTCCCTGGAAAGAATAGCTTGCTTCTAGCATTAAAACTGGGTTTGTTTTATGGATGAGAACTCTGGTCTGAATTTCCCTTCAGAAACGGAGTTAAACCTCAGGATCTGTGTCTTCCTACAATCAAGAGTTCATTTCTGGTAAATCAGTGAATTTTGGGCTCAAATGATTTTACACAGTTCTAGAACCCAACGCGATTTTCACTATTAACTAAAGAGCATTTATGTAAGAGGAGCTGTGGTCTCTATTACTTTCATAAGCAGAGTTGGACTACATATGGTCCGTATGAGTAGGAAACACTGTTCCTTTTTTCTTGGCATGCTCATGGTTCTAAATGTATTGGAGACCGTGGAAAGAAGAGGATGATTCATGCCTTAAAACAGAGTGTGTTTCAGGGATGAGAACTGTGGTCTGAATTTCCCTTCAGAAACGGAGTTAAACCCAAGGATCTGTGTCTTCCTACCAGCAAGAGTTCATTTCTGGTAACGCACATGATTTTTCGGCTCAAATGACTTTACACAGTTCTAGAACCCAACTCGATTATCACTGTTAACTAAAGAGCATTTATCTAAGAGGAGGTGTGGTCTGTATCAGTTTCATAAGCAGAGTTGAACTACATATGGTCCGTTTGAATAGGAAACACATTTCTTTTTTTCAGACCATGCTCATGGTTCTTGCTGTATTTTACACTCTTGAAAGAAGAGCTTGCTTCTTCGTTAAAACAGAGTGAGTTTCAGGGATGAGAACTCTGGTCTGAATTTCCGTTCCAAAATGGAGTCAAACCCCAGGATCTGTGTCTTCCTACAAGCAAGAGTTCATTTCTGCTAAACCCAGTGAATTTTGGGCTCAAATGATTTTTTGCAGTTCACGATCCCTACGCTATTCTCACTATTAACTAAAGAGCATTTATGTAAGAGGAGATGTGGTTTGTATCAGTTTCATAAGGAGAGTTGAACTACATATGGTCTGTATGAGTAGGAAACATAGTTCTTTCTTTCTGGGCATGCTCATGTTTCTTACTGTATAGGAGACGCTGGAAAGAAGAAGATGATTTTTGCCTTAAAACAGAGTGTTTTTCAGGGATGAGAACACTGGTGTGATTTTGCCTTCAGACGCGGAGTTAAACCCCAGGATCAGTGTCTTCCTAGAAGCAAGAGTTCATTTCTGGTAAACCCAATGAATTTTGGGCTAAATGATTTTTCGCAGTTCACGAAACCAACATGATTCTCAGTATTAAATAAAGAGCATTTATGTAAGAGGAGCTGTGGTTTGTATCAGTTTCATAAGCAGAGTTGAACTAGATATGGTCCGTATGAGTAAGAAGCACAGTACTTTTTTTCAGGCCAGGATCATGATTCTTACATTATTGGAGACCCTGGAAAGAAGAGGATGATCCATGCCTTAAAACAGAGTGTTTATCAGGGATGAGAAATCTGGACTGAATTTGCCTTCAGAAATGGAGTTCAACCCCAGGATCATTGTCTTCCTTCAAGCAAGAGTACATTTCTGGTAAACCCAGTGAATTTTGGGCTCAAATGATTTTTCGGAGTTTACGAACCCAACATGATTCTCACTATTAACTAAAGAGCAATTATGTAAGAGGAGCTGTGGTCTGTATTACTTTCATTAGCAGAGTTGGACTACATATGGTCTGTATGAGTAGGAAATACTGTTCCTTTTTTCTTGGCATGCTCATAGTTCTTAATGTATTGGAGACCGTGAAAAGAAGAGGATGATGCATGCCTTAAAACCGAGTGTGTTCCATGGATGAGAACTCTGGTCTGAATTTCTCTTCTGAAACGGAGCGAAACCCCAGGATCTGTCTACCTAAAAGCAAGAGTTCATTTCTGTCAAACGCAGTAAATTTTGGGTTCAAATATTTTTACACAGTTCACGAACCAAACGTGCTTCTCACTATTTACTAAAGAGCATTTATGTAAGAGGAGCTGTGTTTTGTATCAGTTTCCTTAACAGAGTTGAACTAGATATGGTCCGTATGAGTAGGAAACACAGTTCTTTTTTTCAGGCCAGGCTCATGGTTCTTAATGTATTGGAGACCGTGGAAAGAAGAGGATGATTCATGCCTTAAAACAGAGTGTGTTTCAGGGATGAGAACTCTTGTCTGAATTTCCCGTCAGAAACGGAGTTAAACCCACGGATCTGTGTCTCCCTGCCAGCAGGAGTTCATTTCTGGAAAGCACATGATTTTTCGGCTCAAATGACTTTACACAGTTCTAGAACCAAACTCGATTATCACTATTAACTAAACAGCATTTACCTAAGAGGAAGTGTGGTCTGTATCAGTTTCATAAGCAGAGTTGAACTACATATGGTCCGTATGAATAGGAAACACAGTTCTTTTTTTCAGTGCATGCTCATAGTGCTTGCAGTATTTTAGACCCTGGAAAGAAGAGCTTGCTACTTGCGTTAAAACAGAGTGTGTTTCAGTGATGAGAACTCTGGTCTGAATTTCCCTTCAGAAACGGAGTGTAGCCCCAGGATCTTCTTCAACCTAAAAGTAAGAATTCATTTCTGTTTAACGCAGTGAATTTTGGGTTCAAATATTTTTTCACAGTTCACGAACCCAACGCGCTTCTCACTATTTATTAAAGAGCATTTATGTAAGAGGAGCTGTGTTTTGTATCAGTTTCATTAGCAGAGATGAACTAGATATGGTCCGTATGAGTAGGAAACACAGTTCTTTTTTTCAGGCCAGGCTCATGGTTCTTACTGTATTGGAGAAGCTGGAAAGAAGAGGATGATACATGCCTTAAAACAGAGTGTTTCTCAGCGATGAGAAATCTGGTCTGAATTTGCCTTCCGAAATGGAGTTAAACCCCAGGTTCAGTGTCTTCGTACAAGCAAGATTTCATTTCTGGCAAACCCAATGAATTTTGGGCTCATATGATTTTTCACAGTTTACGAACCCAACATGACACTCACTGTTAACTAAAGAGAATTTATGTAAGAGGAGCTGTGGTTTGTTTCAGTTTCATAAGCAGAGTTGAACTAGATATGGTCCGTATGAGTAGGAAAATGTATTCTGTTTTTCTGGGAATGCTTATGGTTCTTGCTGTTTTGGAGACGCAGGAAAGAAGAGCTTGCTTCTTGCATTAAAACAGGGTGTGTTTCATGGATGAGAACTCTGGTCTGAATTTCCCTTCAGAAACGGAGGTAAACCCCAGCATCTGTGTCTTCCTACAATCAAGAGTTCATTTTTGGTAAACCAGTGAATTTTGGGCTCAAATGATTTTACACAGTTCTAGAACCCAACGCGATTATCACTATTAACTAAAGAGCAATTATGTAAGAGGAGCTGTAGTCTGTATTACTTTCATAAGCAGAGTTGGAATACATATGGTCTGTATGAATAGGAAACACAGTTCTTTTTTTCAGACCATGCTCATGGTTCTTGCTGTATTTTAGACTCTTGAAGGAAGCGCTTGCTTCTTCGTTAAAACAGAGTGAGTTTCAGGGATGAGAGCTCTGGTCTGAATTTCCCTTCCGAAATGGAGTTAAACCCCAGGATCTGTGTCTTCCTACAAGCAAGAATTCAATTCTGGTAAACCCAGTGAATTTTGGGCTCAAATGATTTTTCGCAGTTCACGAACCCTACACTATTCTCAGTATTAACTAAAGAGGATTTATGTAAGAGGAGCTATGGTTTGTATCAGTTTCATATGGAGAGTTGAACTACATATGGTCCGTATGAGTAGGAAACACAGTTCTTTCTATCCGGGCATGCTCATGTTTCTTACTATATTGGAGACGCTGGAAAGAAGAGGATGATTCTTGCCTTAAAACAGAGAGTTTTTCAGGGATGAGAACTCTGGTATGAATTTGCCTTCAGACGAAGAGTTAAACCCCATGATCAGTGTCTTCATAGAAGCAAGAGTTCATTTCTGGTAAACCCAATGAATTTTGGGCTACATGATTTTTCGCAGTTCACGAAACCAACATGATTCTCACTATTAACTAAAGAGCATTTATGTAAGAGGAGCTGTGGTTTGTATCAGTTTCATAAGAGAGTTGAACTACATATGGTCCGTATGAGTAGGAAAATCAGTTCTTTGTATCTGGGAATGCTCATGGTTCTTGCTGTATTGGAGACGCTTGAAAGAAGAGCTTGCTTCTTGCATTAAAACAGGGTGTGTTTCATGGGTGAGAACTCTGGTCTGCATTTCCCTTCAGAAACGGAGGTAAACCCCAGTATCTGTGTCTTCCTACAATCAAGAGTTCATTTCTGGTAAACCAGTGAATTTTGGGCTCAAATGATTTTTCGCAGCTCACTAACGCAACACTATTCTCACTATTAACTAAAGAGCATTTATGTAAGAGGAAATGTTGTTTGTATCAGTTTCATAAGGAGAGTTGAACTATATATGGTCTGTATGAGTAGGAAACACAGTTCTTTCTATCCGGGCATGCTAATGTTTCTTACTATATTGGATACGCTGGAAAGAAGAGGATGATTCTTGCCTTAAAACAGAGTGTTTTTCAGTGATGAGAACTCTGCTCTGAATTTCCCGTAAGAAACGGAGTGAAACCACAGTATCTATGTCTTCCTAAAAGCAAGAGTTCATTTCTGTTTAACGCAGTGAATTTTGGATTCAGATATTTTTTCACAGTTCACGAACCCAACGCGCTTTTCACTATTAACTAAAGAGCAATTATGTAAGAGGAGCTGTGGTCTGTATTACTTTCATAAGCAGCGTTGGACTACATATGGTCCGTATGAGTAGGAAACACTATTCCTTTTTTCTTGGCATCCTCATGGTTCTTAATGTATTGGAGACCGTGCAAAGAAGAGGATGATTCGTGCCTTAAAACAGAGTGTGTTTCAGGGATGTGAACTCTGGTCTGAATTTCCCTTCAGAAACGGAGTTAAACCCAAGGATCTGTGTCTTCCTACCAGCAAGAGTTCATTTCTGGTAAAGCACATGATTTTTCGGCTCAAATGACTTTACACAGTTCTAGAATCCACCTCGATTATCACTATTAACTAAAGATCATTTATCTAAGAGGAGGTGTGGTCTGTATCAGTTTCATAAGCAGAGTTGAACTACATATGGTCCTTATGAATAGGAAACACAGTTCTTTTTTTCAGACCATTATCATGGTTCTTGCTGTATTTTAGACTCTGGAAAGAAGAGCTTGCTTCTTCGTTAAAACAGAGAGAGTTTCATGGATGAGAACTCTGGTCTGAATTTCCCTTCCAAAATGGAGTTAAACCCCAGTATCTGTGTCTTCCTACAAGCAAGAGTTCATTTCTGGTAAACCCAGTGAATTTTGGGCTCAAATGATTTTTTGCAGTTCACATACCCTACGCTATTCTCAGTATTAACTAAAGAGGATTTATGTAATAGGAGCTATGGTTTGTATCAGTTTCATGAGGAGATTTGAACTACATATGGTCTGTATGAGTAGGAAACACAGTTCTTTCTATCCGGGCATGCTCATGTTTCTTACTATATTGGAGACTCTGGAAAGAAGAAGATGATTCTTGCCTTAAAACAGAGTGTTTTCCAGGGATGAGAACTCTGGTCTGAATTTGTCTTCAGACGCAGAGTTAAACCCCAGGATCAGTGTCTTCCTACAAGCAAGAGTTCATTTCTGGTAAACCCAATGAATTTTGGGCTTAATGATTTTTCGCAGTTCACGAAACCAACATGATTCTCACTATTAATTAAAGAGCATTTATGTAAGTGGAGCTGTGTTTTGTATCAGTTTCATAAGCAGAGTTGAACTACATATGATCCGTATGAGTAGGAAACACAGTTCTTTTTTTCAGGGCATGCTCATAGTTCTTGCTGTATTTTAGACCCTGGAAAGAAGAGCTTGCTTCTTGCAGTAAAACAGAGTGTGTTTCATGGATGAGAACTCTGGTCTGAATTTCAATTCAGAAATGGAGTTAAACCCCAGTATCAGGGTCTTCCTACAAGCAAGAGTTCATTTCTGGTAAACCCAATGCTCATTGGGCTCAAATGATTTTTCACAGTTTACAAACCCAACATGATTCTCACTATTAACTTAAGAGCATTTATGTAAGAGGAGCTAGGTCTGTATTACTTTCATAAGCAGAGTTGGACTACATATGGTCCGTATGAGTAGGAAACACTGTTCCTTTTTTCTTTGCATGCTCATTGTTCTTAATGTTTTGGAGACCGTGGAAAGAGGAGGATGATTCATGCCTTAAAACAGAGTGTGTTTCAGGGATGAGAACTCTGGTCTGAATTTGCCTTCAGAAACGGAGTTAAACCCAAGGATCTGTGTCTTCCTACCAGCAAGAGTTCATTTCTGGTAAAGCAAATGATTTTTCGGCTCAAATGAATTTACACAGTTCTAGAACCAACTCGATTATCATTATTAACTAAAGACCATTTATCTAAGAGGAGGTGTGGTCTGTATCAGTTTCGTAAGCAGAGTTGAACTACATATGGTCCGAATGAATAGGATACACAGTTCTTTTTTTCAGGGCATGCTCATAGTTCTTGCTGTATTTTAGACCCTGGAAAGAAGAGCTTGCTACTTGCGTTAAAACAGAGTGTGTTTCATGGATGAGAACTCTGGTCTGAATTTCCCTTCAGAAACGGACTGAAACCCCAGGATCTGTGTCTTCCTAAAAGCAAGTGTTCATTTCCGGTTAACGCAGTGAATTTTGGGTTCTAATCATTTTTCACAGTTCACGAACCCAACGCGATTCTCACTATTAACTAAAGAGCTTTTATGTAAGAGGAACTGTGGTTTGTATCACTTTCATAAGCAGAGTTGAACTACATATGGTCCGTATGAGTAGGAAATACAGTTCTTTTTTTCTGGGAATGATCATGGTTCTTGCTGAATTGGAGACGCTGGAAAGAAGAGCTTTCTTCTTGCAGTAAAACAGGGTGTGTTTCATGGATGAGAACTCTGGTCTGAATTCCCCTTAAGAAATATAGTTAAACACCAGGATCTGTCTTTTCCTACAAGCAAGAGTTCATTTCTGATAAACCCAGTGAATTTTGGGCTCAAATGATTTTTCTCAGTTCATGAACCCAACATGATTCTCACTGTTAAATAAAGAGCATTTATGTAAGCCGAGCTGTGGTTTTTATCAGTTTTATAAGCACAGGTGAACTACATATGGTCTGTATGAGTAGGAAACACAGTTCTTTTTTTCAGGCCAGGCTCCTGGTTCTTAGTGTATTGGAGACCCTGGAAAGAAGCGGATGATACATGCCTTAAAACAGAGTGTTTTTCAGGGATGAGAAATATGGTCTGAATATGCCTTCAGAAACGGAGTTAAACCCCAGGATCTGTGTCTTCCTACAAGCAAGAGTTCATTTCTGGTAAACCCAGTGAATTTTGGGCTCAAATGATTTTTCGCTGTTCACAAACCTACGCTATTCTCAGTATTAACTAAAGAGGATTTATGTAAGAGGAGCTATGCTTTGTATCAGTTTCATTAGGAGATTTGAACTACATATGGTCTGTATGAGTAGGAAACACAGTTCTTTCTATCCGGGCATGCTCATGTTTCTTACTATATTGGAGACGCTGGAAAGAAGAGGATGATTCTTGCCTTAAAACAGAGTGTTTTTCAGGGATGAGAACTCTTGTCTGAATTTGCCTTCAGACATGGAGTTAAACCCCAGGATCAGTGTCTTCCTAGAAGCAAGAGTTCATTTCTGGTAAACCCAATTAATTTTGGGCTAAATGATATTTCGCAGTTCACGAAACCAACATGATTCTCACTATTAACTAAAGAGCATTTATGTAAGAGGAGCTGTGGTTTGTATCAGTTTCATAAGCAGAGTTGAACTACATATGGTCCGTATGAGTAGGAAACACAGTACTTTTTTTCAGGGCATGTTCATAGTTCTTGCTGTATTTTAGACCCTGGAAAGAAGAGCTTGCTACTTTCGTTAAAACAGAGTGTGTTTCAGGGATGAGAACTCTGGTCTGAATTTCCCTTCAGAAACGCAGTGAAACCCCAGGATCTGTGTCTTCTTACAAGTAAGAGTTCATTTCTGGTTAACCCAGTGAATTTCGGGCTCAAATAATTTTTCACAGTTCACGAACCCTATACGATTCTCACTATTAACTAAAGAGGATTTATGTAACATGAGCTGTGGTTTGTATCAGTTTCATAAGCAGAGTTGAACTACATATGATCCGTATGAATCGGAAACACAGATCTTTTTTTCATGCCATGCTCATGGTTCTTGCTGTATTTTAGACTCTGGAAAGAAGAGCTTGCTTCTTCGTTAAAACAGAGAGAGTTTCATGGATGAGAACTCTGGTCTGAATTTCCCTTCCAAAATGGAGTTAAACCCCAGGATCTGTGTCTTCCTACAAGCAAGAGTTCATTTCTGGTAAACCCAGTGAATTTTGTGCTCAAATGATTTTTCGCAGTTCACAAACCTACGCTATTCTCAGTATTAACTAAAGAGGATTTATGTAAGAGGAGCTATGGTTTGTATCAGTTTCATGAGGAGATTTGAACTACATATGGTCTGTATGAGTAGGAAACACAGTTCTTTCTATCCGGGCATGCTCATGTTTCTTACTATATTGGAGACGCTGGAAAGAAGAGGATGATTCTTGCCTTAAAACAGAGTGTTTTTCAGGGATGAGAACTCTTGTCTGAATTTGCCTTCAGACATGGAGTTAAACCCCAGGATCAGTGTCTTCCTAGAAGCAAGAGTTCATTTCTGGTAAACCCAATGATTTTTGGGCTTAATGATTTTTCGCAGTTCACGAAACCAACATGATTCTCACTATTAACTAAAGAGCATTTATGTAAGAGGAGCTGTGTATTGTATCAGTTTCATAAGCAGAGTTGAACTACATATGATCCGTATGAGTAGGAAACACAGTTCTTTTTTTCAATGAATTTTGGAAAAGAGTCTCTGCTTTTATTTCCACAGAAAGCCAGAGGCTATGGATTTGTTCCAGGATAAGATACATCAGGTTTGATCAGCTAAGACCACCTGAAAGGTCTCCAATGACACAATGGTCCAGATGATCCAACATCCAGAATTGTTCCAAGGCAACTGGCTCAAAGGTTCACCCTCACAGACTACTCCATAATCCTAAAATTTTCTTTGTGTTCCCATAAGATACAGTGCCCCCCTCCAGCAGGAAGTAGTAAGAAAAACTACGCCCACATTCCCCAAATTATCAAGCTGGCTTTGGAGATGGAATTGGCTCACTCCTTCTCTAAACCCAGACATATAGATAAAAGAAAAGGAGAGATTCTTTTGTCCCAAATCAGAAGAGCCCTCTGGTGTGGGACAGAGAAAAACCAATATTTTTCTTTAAAGCAGGTTGATTATTAATGCGATCTCTTTCTAAAGAAGAAAAGGGGATAGGATATAGATATAATAAGACAAAAGAGTAGATTAAGAAACTTATTTCTAAAGAGCAACAACTTGTTTAAAATGTTTTACATTTGTATAGATTTTAGTCTATTGATACAAACTAAAGTTAATTTTGTTATACTTTGTGTATATTTCTACTCTTGTTTAAGGTATTATGTTTGTACAGCTCATTTAAAATTGTAATGGATAATTAAAGATAGATTAATAACTAGTCATCTATGATAAATCATACTCGTAGCCATGTTTGTTAAGTCTTCTAAGTATACATAGTGATATTTCAGATAGATAGGTAATCTTCAAATACTTCAAAGACCTACAGAATATGGCATTTAAAATATTTTTAAAATTTAGACTTTCTGGACAGTGAGACATGTCTGCTCCTGGCAGCACCGATTTACTTCAGAGAGGAGGATGGGCATTAAAGACACTTCATACAGAGTTTATCTTCATCTTGGCAAATATAGCCATTTGGGCAAGAAACTGTTCTTGCCTGGACTGCTTGATCGACTGAATGTACAGGACCCATAAAAGAGTAACCACTAAACTTTGCTTGACAAAATGGTGCTTCAGGTGCCTGCTTCGCAGAGGAAACTGCCATACATTCTACAGGACACTGAGAGAAGTGACTGAGAGACTCTAGCCCTGTGGGCTGAAGACAAATGCCTCAACTTTACAAAGGAACATTATGTGACTGTCCAGCTCCCAGCTGTCTCTGTCTACTCTTGCAAGACTCCCGAAAAATGCTTGCATCCTTCTCCTGGTTCTCAGGTAATATTATATCCTTCTGAGGTCTTTGATGTAGTTGAAGACTAGATAGTTATAATTTTGCTCAGTTATGATACAAGATAAGTTAGATATAAAACCTTAGACTCACCAATATAAGATAGGATATCTTCTTTAATAATGTAACTGTAATTATTACTAGATAATTGTTTTGTTATATGTAATTGTACTATGTATAAGTTAAAACCTTCCTTTAAAAAAAAGAAAAGGGGAAGTGCTGTGGATATCGCTCTGTGTAAATAAAGTTCTGATTGGCCAGTGGCCAGGCAGGAAGTATAGGCGGGACAAGAGAGTAGAGGATTCTGGGAAGTAGAAGACTGGAGAGAGACACCGCCAGCCGCCGCCATGAAAAGCAACATGTAAAGACACTGATAAGCCACAAGCCATGTGGCAAAGTATAGACTAAGAGAAACGGGTTAATTTAACATAGAAGTAGATAACAAGAAGCCTGCCATGGTCATACAGTTTCTAAACAATGTAAGTTTCTGTGTGCTTTCTTGGTTGGGTCTGAGCGACGGTGGGACTGGTGGGTAAGAGTGATTTGTCCTGAATGGGCCAGGCAGGAAAACTCCAACTACACAACGCGATTCTCACTATTAACTAAAGAGTATAATTGTAAGTGGAGCTGTGGTTTGTATCTGTTTCATAAGCTGAGTTGAACTACATATGGTCCGTATGATTAGGAAACAGTTTTTTTTCAGGGCATGCTCATGGTACTTGCTGTATTGGAGATGCTGGAAAGAAGAGCTTGCTTCTTGCGTGAAAACAGAGTGTGTTTCATAGATGACAACAATGGTCTGAATTTCCCTTCAGAAACGGAGTTAAACCCCAGGATCTGTGTCTTCATACAAGCAAGACTACTTTTCTGGTAAACAAATAGAATTTTGGGCATAAATGATTTTACAAAATTCAGATACCCATCGTGATTCTCACTCTTAACTAAAGAGCATTTATGTAAGAAGAGCTGTGGTTTGTATCAGTTTCAAAAGCAGAGTTGAACTACATATGGTCTGTATGAGCAGAAAACACAGTTCTTTTTTTCTGGGCATGCTCATGGTTCTTGCTGTACTGGAGACGCTGGAAAGAAGAGCTTGCTTCTTGCATTAAAACAGAGTGTGTTTAAGGGATGAGAACTCTGGTCTGAATTTCCCTTCAGAAACGGAGTGAAACCTCAGGATCTGTTTCTTCCTAAAAGCAAGAGTTCATTTCTGTTTAACACAGTGAATTTTTGCCTAAATGATTATTCGTCGTTCACAAAAACAACGCGATTCTCACTATTAAGTCAAGAGCATTTCTGTAAGAGGAGCTGTGGTTTGTATCAGTTTCATAAGCAGAGTTGAACTACATATGGTCCTCATGTGTAGGAAATAAAGTTCTTTTTTTCTGGGCATGCTCATTACTCTTGATATATTGGAGACGCTGGAAAGAAGAGCTTCCTTCCTGCATTAAAACAGAGTGTGTTTCATGGATGAGTACTATGGTCTGGTTTTTTCTTTCAGAAACGGAGTTAAACCCCATGATCTGTGTCTCCCTATAAGCAAGAGTTCATTTCTGCTAAACCAAGTGAATTTTGGACTCAAATGATTTTACACAGTTCTAGAACCCAACCTTGATTTTCACTATTAACTAAAGAGCATTCATGTAAGTAGAGCTGTGGTCTGTATCATTTTCATAAGCAGAGTTGGACTACATATGGTGCGTATGAGTAGGAATCACAGTTCTATTTTTCTTGGCATGCTCATGTTTCTTACTAGATGGGAGTCACTGGAAAGAAGAGGATGATTCTTGCCTTTAAACAGAGTGTTTTTCAGGGATGAGAACTATGGTCTCAATTTCCTTTCTCAAACGGAGTTAAACCCCAGGATCTCTGTCTTCCTACAAGTTAGAGTTCATTTCTGTTAAACCAAGTGATATTTGGGCTCAAAGAATTTTTTGCAGTTCATGAACCCAACGCTATTGTCACTATTAAGTAAAGAGGATTTAAGTTAGAGAAGCTGTGGTTTGCATCAGTTTCATAAGCAGAGTTGAACTACATATGGTCTGTATGAGTAGGAAACACAGTTCTTTTTTTATTGGCATGCTCATGCTTCTTACTATATTGGAGACGCTGGAAAGAAGAGGATGATTCTTGCCTTAAAACAGAGTGTTTTTCAGGAATGAGAACTCTGGTCTGAATTTGCCTTCAGAAACGGAGTTTAACCCCAGTATCAGTGTCTTCCTACCAGCAAGAGTTCATTTCTGGTAAACCCAGTGAATTTTGCCCTCAAATGATTTTTCGCAGTTCACGAACCCAACATGATTCTCACTATTAACTAAAGAGCATTTATGTAAGAGTAGCTGTGGTTTGTATCAGTTTCATAAGCAGAGTTGAACTACATATGGTCCGTTTGAGTAGGAAACACAGTTCTTTTTTTTCTGGGCATGCTCATGGTTCTTGCTGTATTTTAGACACTGTAAAGAAGAGCTTGCTTCTTGTGTTAAAACAGAGTGTGTTTCAGGGATGAGAACGCTGGTCTGAATTTCCCTTCACAAACCGAGTTAAACCCCAGGATCTGTGTCTTCCAACCAGCAAGAGTTCATTTCTGGAAACCAAGGGAATTTTCGTCTCAAATGACTTTACACAGTTCTAGAACCCTACGCGATTATCAGTATTAACTAAAGAGCATTTATGTAAGAGGAGCTGTAGTCTGTATCATTTCATAAGCAGAGTTGAACTACAAATGATCCGTAGGAGTAGGAAACACAGTTTTTTTTTCTAGGCATGCTCATGGTTCTTTCAGTATTGGAGACGCTGGAAAGAAGAGGATGATTCTTGCCTTAAAACAGAGTGTTTTTCAGGGTTGAGAATTCTGGTCTGAATTTGCCTTCCGAAATGGAGTTAAACCCCAGGATCTGTGTTTTCCTACAAGCAAGAGTTCATTTCAGGTAAACCCTGTGAATTTTGGGCTCAAATGATTTTTCACAGTTCAGAGACGCATTGCGATTCTCACTATTAACTAAAGAGCATTTATGTAAGATGAACTGTGGTTTGTGTCAGTTTCATAAGCAGAGTTGAACTGCATATGGTCTGTATGAGGAGGAAACAGTAGTTTTTGTTATGGGCATTCTCATGATTCTTCCTCTATTGGAGACGCTGGAAGAAGAGGATGCTTCTTGCGTTAAAACAGCATGTGTTTCATGGATGAGAACACTGGTCTGAGTTTACTTTCAGAATCGGAGTTAAAGCCCAGAATCTGTGTCTTACTACAAGCAAGATTACATTTAAGGTAAACCTAGTGAATTTGGGGCTCAAATGATTTTAAACAGTGCACGAATAAAAAGCGATTGTAACTATTAACTAAAGAGCATTTATGTAACTGGAGCTGTGGTTTGTTTCAGTTTCATAAGCAGAGTTGAACTACATATGGTCCGTATGAGTAGGAAACACAGTCCTTTTTTCTGGGCATGCACATGTTTCTTGTTGTATTTGAGACGCTGCAAAGAATAGCTTGCTTCTTGTGTTAATACAAAGTATGTTTCGTGGATGAGAACACTGGTCTGAATTTCGCATCAGAAATGGAGTTAAACCCCAGCATCTGTGTCTTCCTACAAGCAAGAGTTCATTTCTGGTAACCAAGTGGATTTGGGGCTCAAATGATTTTACACAGGTCAAAAACCCAATGTGATTCTAACTATTAACTAAAGAGCTTTTATTTAAGAGATGCTGTGATTTGTATCAGTTTCATAAGCAGAGTTGATCTACATATGGTCTGTATGAGTAGGAAAAACAGTTCCTTTTTGAAAGCATGCTCATTGTTCTTGCTGTATTGGAGACGCTGGAAAGAAGAGCTTGCTTCTTGCATTAAAACAGAGTGTGTTTCATGAATGAGAACTCTGGTCTGTATTTCCCTTCAGAAACGAAGTAAAACCCTAGGATCTGTATCTTCCTACAAGCAAGAGTTAATTTCTGGTAAACCAAGTGATTTTTCGGCTCAAATGATTTTACACTGTTCTAGAACCCAACGTGATTATCACTATTAACTAAAGAGCATTTATGTAAGAGGAGCTGTGGTTTGTATCAGTTTCATAAGCAGAGTTGAACTGCATATGGTCTGTATGAGGAGGAAACACAATTATTTTTTTCTGGCCATTCTCATGATTCTTCCTGTATTGGAGACGCTGGAAAAAAGTGGATGCTTCTTGCGTTAAAACAGGATGTGTTTCATGGATGAGAACACTGGTCTGAATTTACCTTCAGAATCAGAGTTAAACCTCATGATCTGTGTCTTCCTACAAGCAAGAGTTCATTTCTGGTAAACACAGTGAATTTTGGGCTCAAATGATTTTTCACAGTTCAGAAACCCATCGCGATTATCACTATTAACTAAAGAGCATTTATGTAAGAGGAGCTGTGGTTTGTTCCAGTTTTATAAGCAGAGTTGAACTACATATGGTTCGTATGTGTAGGAAAAAGTTCTTTTTAAAAGGGCATGTTCATGGTTCTTGCTGTATTCTAGACTCTGTAAAGAAGAGCTTGCTTCTTGCGTGAAAACAGTGTGTTTTTCAGGGATGAGAACTCTGGTCTGAATTTCCCTTCAGAAACGGAGTTAAACCCCACGATCTGTGTCTTCCTACAAGCAAGAGTTCATTTCTGGTAAACCCAGTGAATTTGTCGGCTCAAATAATTTTTCACAGTTCACGAACCCAACACAATTCTCACTTTTAACTAAAGAGCATTTATGTAAGAGGAGCAGTGGTTTGTATCATTTTCATAGGCAGAGTTCAACTACATATGGTCGGTATGAGATGGAAACACAGTTCTTTTTTTCTGTGCATGCTCATCGTTATTGCTGTATTGGAGACGCTGGAAAGAAAAGCTTGCTTCTTGTGTGAAAACAGAGTGTGTTTCATGAATGAGAACACTGATCTGAATTTCCTTCAGAAACAGAGTTAAACCCCCGGATCTATGTCTTCCTACAAGCAAGAGTTCATTTCTGGTAAACCATGTGAATTTTGGGCCCATATGATTTTTCACAGTTCAGAAACCCATTGGGATTCTCACTATTAACTAAAGAGCATTTATGTAAGAGGAACTGTGGTTTGTGTCAGTTTCATAAGCAGAGTTGAACTGCATATGGTCTGTATGAGGAGGAAACACAGTTTTTTTTTCTAGGCATGCTCATTTTTCTTGCTGTATTGGAGACGCTGGAAAGAAGAGCTTGCTTCTTCTTTGAAAACAGAGTGTGTTTCATGGATGAGAACACTGGTCTGAATTTAACTTCAGAAACAGAGTTAAACCACAGGATCTGTGTCTTCCTACAAGCAAGAGATCATTACTGGTAAACCAAGTGAATTTTGGCTCAAATGATTTTTCACACTTCAGAAACCCATCACGATTCTCACTATGAACTAAAGAGAATTGATGTAAGAGGAGCTGTGGATTGTGTCAGTTTCATAAGCATAGTTGAATTGCATATGGTCTGTATGAGGAGGAAACACAGTTCTTTTTTTCAGGGCGTGCTCATGGTTCTTGTTCTATTGGAGACACTAGAAAGAAGAGCTTGCTTCTTGCGTTAAAACAGAGTGTGTTTCAGGGACGAGAACTCTGGTCTGAATTTCCCTTCAAAAACGGAGTTAAACCCCAGGATCTGTATCTTCCTACCAGCAAGTGTTCATTTTTGGTTAACCCAGATTATTTTGGACTCTAATGATTTTTCGCAGTTCATGAACCCAACGCGATTCTCACTATTAACTAAAGAGCATTTGTGTAATAGGCGCTGTGATTTGTATCAGTTTCATAAGCAGAGTGAAACTACGTATGGTCCGTATGATTAGGAAACACAGATCTTTTTTTTCGGGGCATGCTTATAGTTCTTGCTGTATTGGAGACGCTGGAAAGAAGAGCTTGCTTCTTGTATTAAAACAGAGTGTGTTTCATGAATGAGAACTCTGGTCTGAATTTCCCTTCAGAAACGGAGTTAAACCGCAGGATCTGTATCTTCCTACCAGCAAGTGTTCATTTTTGGTTAACCCAGATTATTTTGGACTCTAATGATTTTTCGCAGTTCATGAACCCTACGCTATTCTCACTATTAACTAAAGAGCATTTATGTAAGTGGAGCTGTGTTTTGTATCAGTTTCATAAGCAGAGTTGAAGTACATATGGTATGTATGAGGAGGAACCACAGTTCTTTTTTTCTAGGCATGCTCATGGTTCTTATTGTTTTTGAGAGTCTGGAAAGAAGAGAATGATTCTTGCCTAAAAACAGAGTATTTTTCAGTGATGAGAACTCTGCTCTGAATTTGCCTTCAGAAACGGAGTTAATCACCAAGATCTGTGTCTTCCTACAAGCAAGTGTTCATTTGTGGTAAACCTAGTGAATTTTGGGCTCTAATGATTTTACACAGTGCACGAATACAAAGCGATTCTAAATATTAACTAAAGAGCATTTATGTAAGAGGAGCTGTGGTTTGTTTCAGTTTTATAAGCAAAATTGAACTACATATGTTCCGTGTTAGTAGGAAACACAGGTCTATTTTCTGGGCATGCTCATGGTTCTTGTTTTATTGGAGACGCTTCAATGAAGAGCTTGCTTCTTGTGTTAATACAAAGTATGTTTCATGGACGAGAACACTGGTCTGAATTTCCCTGCAGAAACGGAGTTAAACCCGAGGATCTGTGTTTTCCAACAAGCAAGATTCATTTTTTGTAAACCAAGTGAATTTTGGGCTCAAATGATTTTACACAGTTCAAATACCCAATGCGATTCTCACTATTAATATAAATTAATAAATAAGAGGAGCTGTGGTTTGTATCAGTTTCATAAGTAGAGTTGAACTACATATGGTCCGTATGAGTAGGAAACACAGTCCTTTTTTTCAGGGCGTGCTCATGGTTCTTGCTCTATTGAAGATTCTGGAAGGAAGAGCTTGCTTCTTGCATTAAAACAGTGTGTGATTCATGGATGAGAACTCTGGTTGGAATTTCTTTTCAGAAACAGAGTTACACTACAGGATCTGTTTGTTCCTACAAGCAAGAGTTCATTTCTGGTAAACCAAGTGAATTTTGGGCTCAAATGATTTTTCACAGTTCAGAAACCTATCTCGATTCTCACTATTAACTAAAGAGCATTTATGTAAGAGGGGCTGTGGTTTGTATCAGTTTCATAAGCAGAGTAGAACTGCATATGTTCTGTATGAGGAGGAAGCCCAGTTCTTTTTTGCAGGGTGTGCTCATGGTACTTGCTCTATTGGAGACTCTGGAAAGAAGAGGATGATTCTTGCCTTAAAACAGAGTGTGTTTCAGGGATGAGAACTCTGGTCTGAATTTCCCTTCAGAAACGGAGTTAAACCCAAGGATCTGTGTCTTCCTACAAGCTAGAGTTCATTTCTGGTAAACCCAGTGAATTTTTGGCTCAAATGATATTACACAGTTCTAGAACCCAACGTGATTATCACTATTAACTAAAGAGAATTTATGTAGGAGGAGCTGTGGTTTGTATCAGTTTCATAAGGAGAGTTGAACTTCATATGGTATTTATGAGTAGGAAACACAGTCCTTTTTTCTAGGCATGCTCATGGTTCTTATTGTATTGGAGACACTGGAAAGAGGAGGATGATTCTTGCCTTAAAACACAGTGTTTTTCAGGTATGAGAACTGTGGTCTGAATTTGCCTTCCAAAACGTAGTTAATCATCAAGATCTGTGTATTACTACAAGCAAGAATTCATTTCTGGTAAACCCAGTGTATTTTGTGCTCAAATGATTTTTCGCAGTTCACGAAGCCAACGCAAATCTCACTATTAACTAAAGAGCATTTATGTAAGAGGAGCTGTGGTTTGTACCAGTTTCATAATCAGAGTTCAACTACATATGGTCCGTATGAGTAAGAAACACAGTTCTTTTTTTCTGGCCATGCTCATGGTTCTTGATGTATTGGAGACTCTGGAAAGAAGAGCTTGCTTCTTGCGTGAAAACAGAGTGTGTTTCATGGATGAGAACACTGGTCTGAATTTACCTTCAGTAACAGTGTTAAACCACAGGATCTGTGTTTTCCAAAAGCAAGAGTTCATTTCAGGTAAACCAAGTGAAATTTGGGCTCAAATGATTTTTTCACAGTTCAGAAACCCATCGCGATTCTCACTATTAACTAAAGAGCATTTATGTAAGAGGAGCTGTGGTTTGTATCAGTTTCATAAGCAGAGTTGAACTGCATATGGTCTGTATGAGGAGGAAGCCCAGTTCGTTTTTTCAGGGTGTGCTCATGGTTCTTGCTATATTAGAGACTCTGGAAAGAAGAGCTTGCTTCTTGCGTTAAAACAGAGTGTGTTTCAGGGATGAGAACTCTGGTCTGAATTTACCTTCAGAAACGGAGTTAAACCCCAGGATCTGTGTCTTCCTACAAGCAAGAGTTTATTTCTTGTAAACACAGTGAATTTTGGGCTCAAATAATTTTTCGCAGTTCACGAAGGCAATGCAATTCTCACTATTAACTAAAGAGCATTTATGTAAGAGGAACTGTGGTTTGTATCAGTTTGATAAGCAGAGTTGAACTACATATGGTGCCCATGAGTAGGAAACAGTTCTTTTTTACAGGGCATGCTCATGGTTCTTTCTTAATTTAGGCTCTGTAAAGAAGAGCTTGCTTCTTGCGTTAAAGCAGATTGTGGTTCAGGGATGAGAACGCTGGTCTGAATTTCTCTTCAGAAACGGAGATAAACCCCAGGATCTGTGTCTTCCTACAAGCAAGAGTTCATTTCTGGTAAACCAAGTGAATTTTGTGCTCAAATGATTTTTCGCAGTTCTCCAACCCAAACCGATTCTCACTATTAACTAAAGAGCATTTATGTAAGAGGAGCTGT
This sequence comes from Onychomys leucogaster, assembly GCA_949786385.1. Lineage (NCBI taxonomy): Eukaryota > Metazoa > Chordata > Mammalia > Rodentia > Cricetidae > Onychomys > Onychomys leucogaster. Next base: position 43,518 of record CATKUP010000271.1, read on the forward strand.
GGTCTGTATCAGTTTCAAAAGCAGAGTTGAACTCCATATGGTCCGTATGAGTAGGAATCACAGTTCTACTATTCTAGGCATGCTCATGGTTCTTACTGTTTTGGAGACCCTGGAGAAAAGAGGATGATCATGCCTTAAAACAGAGTGTTTTTCAGGTATGAGAATTCTGGTCTGAATTTCCCTTCAGAAACGGAGTTAAACCCCAGGGTCTGTGTCTTCCTACAAGCAAGAGTTCATTTCTGGTAAACCCAGTGAATTTTGGGCTCAAATGATTTTTTGCAGTTCACAAACCCAACGCTATTTTCACTATTAACTAAAGAGGATTTATGTAAGAGGAGGGGTGGTTTGTATCAGTTTCATAATCAGAGTTGAACTACATATGGTCTGTATGAATAGGAAACACAGTTCTTTTTTTCAGGCCATGCTCATGGTTCTTTCTGTAATTTAGATTCTGGAAAGAAGAGCTTGCTTCTTCGTTAAAACAGAGTGTGTTTCATGGATGAGAACACTGGTCTGAATTTCCCTTCAGTAATGGTGTTAAACACCAGGAAATGTGTCTTCCTACAAGCAAGAGTACTTTTCTTGTAAACAAAGAGAATTTTGGGCTCAATGATTTTACAAAGATCAGAAACCCATCCTGATTCTAACTATTAACTAAAGAGAGTTTAAGTAAGAGGAGCTGTGGTTTGTATCAGTTTCATAAGCAGAGTTGAAATGCATATGATCTGTGTGAGTAGGAATCACAGTTCTTTTTTCTGGGCATTCTCATGGTTCTTGCTATATTGGAGACTCTGGAAAGAAGAGGCTGCTCCTGCATTGAAACAGCATGTGTTTCATGGATGAGAACACTGCTCTGACTTTCCCTTAAGAAACGGAGTTAATTCCTAGGATCTGTTTCTTCCTAAAAGAATGACTCTTTTTCTGGTAAACCCTGAGAATTTTGGTCTCAAGTGATTTTTTGCAATTCACGAACGAAAGTGGATTCTCACTATTAACTAAAGAGAATATTTGTAAAAGGAGGTGTGGTTTGTCTCAATTTCATAAGCAGAGATGAACTGCACATGATCTGTACGAGTAGGAAACACAGTTCTTTTTTTCTGGGAATTCTCATGGTTCTTGTTGTACTGGAGACTCTGGAAAGAAGAGCTTGCTTCTTGCAATAAAACAGAGTGTGTTTCATGGATGAGAACACTGGTCTGAATTTCCCTGCAGAAATGGAGTTAAACACAAGATCTGTGTCTTCCTACAAGCAAGAGTTCATTTCTGGTAAACCCAGTGAATTTTGTGCTCAAATGATTTTTCGCAGTTCACAAACCCAACGCTATTCTCACTATTAACTAAACAGGATTTACGTAAGAGAAGCTGTGGTTCGTATCAGTGTCAAAAGCAGAGTTGAAATACAATTCGACCGTATGAGTAGGAAACACAGTTCTTTTTTCCTGGGCATGCTCATGGTTCTTGCTGTATTTAAGATTCTGGAAAGAAGAGCTTGCTTCTTTCGTTAAAAGTGCATGTGCTTCAGGGATGAGAACTCTGGTCTGAATTTCCCTTCAGAAACGTAGATAAACACCATGATCTGTGTCTTCCTACAAGCAAGAGGTCATTTCTGCTAAACCAAGTGAATTTTCAGCTCAAATGACTTTACACAGTTCTAGAATGCAACGCGATAATCACTATTAACTAAAGAGCATTTATGTAAGAGGAGCTGTGGTCTGTATCATTTCATAAGCAGAGTTGAACTACAATTGGTCCGTATGAGTAGGAAACACAGTTGTTTTTTTCTGGGCATCTCATGCTTCCTAGTCTTTTGGAGATGCTGGAAAGAAGAGGATGATTCTTGCCTTAAAACAGAGTGTTTTTCAGGGTTGAGAATTCTGGTCTGAATTTCCCTTTAGAAACGGAGTTAAACCCCAGAATCTGTGTCTTCCTACAAGAAAGAAATCATTTCAGGTAAAACCAGTGAATTTTGGGCTCATATGTTTTTTCGCTGTTTACAAACCCAACGCGATTCTAACTATTAAATAAAGAGGATTAATGTAAGAGGAGCTGTGGTTTGAATAAGTTTCATAGGCACAGTTGAACTACATATGGTCTGTATGAGTAGGAAACACAGTTATTTTTTTCTAGGAATGCTCATGGTTCTTACTGTATTGGAGACGCTGGATAGAACAGGAAGATTCTGGCTTTAAGACAGATTTTTTTTTTCAGGGATGAGAACTCTGGACTGAATTTCCCTTCAGAAACGGAGTGAAACACCAGGATCTGTGTCTTCCTACAAGCAAGAGTTCATTTCTGGTAAACCCACTGAATTTTGGGCTCAAATGAATTTTCGCAGTTCAAGGAACCCAACGCGATTCTCACTATTAACTAAAGAGCATTTACGTAAGAGGTGTTGTGGTTTGTTTCAGTGTCTTAAGCAGAGTTGAACTACATATGGTCCGTATGAGTAGGAAAGACAGTTCTTTTTTTCAGGGCATGTTCACGGTTCTTGCTGTATTGGAGATGCCAGAAAGAAGAGCTTGCTTCTTGAACTAAAACAGAGTGTGTTTCATGGAGGAGAACTCTGGTCTGAATTTCCTTCACAAACGGAGTTAAACCACAGGATCTGTGTCTTCCTACAAGCAAGAATTCATTTCTGGTAAACCTAGTGAATTTTGGGCTCAAATGATTTTACACAGTTCTAGAACCCAATGCTATTCTCACTATTAACTAAAGAGCATTTATGTAAGTGCAGGTGTGGTTTTTATCAGTTTCATAAGCAGAGTTGAACTACATATGGTCCGTATGAATAGGGAACACAGTTCTTTCTCTCAGACCATGCTCATGATTCTTGCTGTATTTTAGACTCTGGAAAGAAGAGCTTTCTTCTTCCTTAAAACTTAGTGAGCTTCAGGGATGAGAACTCTGGTCTGAATTTCCTTCAGAAACGGAGTTAAACACCAGGATCTGTGTCTTCCTACAAGCAAGAGTTCATTTCTGGTAAACCCAGTGAATTTTGTGATCAAATGATTTTTTACAGTTCATGAACCCAACGCGATTCTCAATATTAACTTAAGAGCATTTATGTAGGAGGAGCTGTGATTTGCATCAGTTTCATAAGCAGAGTTGAACTACATATGGTCCGTATGAGTAGGAAACACAGTTCTTTTTTTTAGGGAATGCTCATGGTTCTTGCTATATTTTAGACTCTGGGAAGAAGAGCTTGCTACTACGTTAAAACAGAGTGTGTTTCAGGGATGAGAACTCTGGTGTGAATTTCCCTTCAGTAATGGAGTTAAAAACCACGATGTGTGTCTTCCAATAAGCAAGAGATCATTTCTGGTAAACCCAGTAAATGTTCGGTTCAAATGATTTTTCACAATTCACAAAGCCAATGCTTTTCTCACTACTAACTAAAGAGTATTTATGTAAGAGGATCTGTGGTTTGTATCAGTTTCACAAGCAGAGTTGAAATACATATGGTCTGTATGAGTAGGAAACACAGTTCTTTTTTTCAGAGCATGCTCATGGTTCTTGTTGTATTGGAGACACTGGAAAGAAGAGCTTGCTTCTTGCATGAAAACAGAGTGTGTTTCAGGGATGAGAACTCTGGTCTTAATTTCCCTTCAGAAACGTTGTTAAACCCCAGGATCTGTGTTGTCCTACAAGCAGGAGTTCATTTCTGGTAAACAAATTGAATTTTGGGCTCAAATGATTTTACACAGTACACCAACAGAACATGATTCTCACTATTAACTAAAGAGCCTTTATGTAAGAGGAGTTGTGGTTTGTATCAGTTTCATAAGCAGAGTTGAACTACATATGGTTCGTATGAGTAGGAAACACAGTTCTCTTTTTCTGGGCATGATCATGGCTCTTGCTATATTAGAGACACTGGAAAAAGAGTTTGCTTCTTGCATTAAAACAGAGTGTGTTTCAAGGATGAGAACTCTGGTCTGAATTTCCCTTCAAAAACGGAGGTTAACCCCATGATCTGTGTCTTCCTACAATCAAGAGTTCATTTCTGGTAACCCAAGTGAATTTACGGCTCAAATGATTTTACACAGTTCTAGAACCCAACGCGATTATCACTATTAACTAAAGAGCATTTATGCAAGAGTAGATGTGGTCTCTATCAGTTTCATAAGCAGAGTTGGAAAACATATGGTCCATATGAGTAGGAAACACAGTTCTTTTTTTCAGGGCATGCTCATGGTTTTTGCTGTATTTTAGACTCTGGAAATAAAAGCTTGCTTCTTGCGTTACAACAGAGTGTGTCAGAGATGAGAACTCTGTAGTGAATTTCCCTTCAGAAACGGAGTTAAACCCCATGATCTATGTCTTCCTACAAGCAACAGTTCATTTCTGGTTAAGCCAGTGATTTTTGGGCTCAATTATTTTTCGGAGTTCACGAACCCAACACGATTCTCACTATTAACTAAAGAGCATTTATGTAAGCAGAGCTGTGGTTTGTATCAGTTTCATAAGCATAGTTGAACTACATATGGTCCGTATGAGTAGGAAACACATTTCTGTTTTTCTGGGCATGATCATTGTTCTTGCTGTATTGGTGACGCTGGAAAGAAGAGGATGCTTCTTGTCTTAAAACAGAGTGTGTTTCAGGGATGAGAACTCTGGTCTGAATTTCCCTTCAGAAACGGAGTTAAACCCCATGATCTGTGTCTTACTACAAGCAAGAGTTCATTTCTGGTAAACACAGTGAATTTTGGGCTCAAATGATTTTTCGCAGTTCACGAACACTACGCTATTCTCAGTGTTAACTAAAGAGGATTTATGTAAGAGGAGCTATGGTTTGTATCAGTTTCATAAGGAGAGTTGAACTACATATGGTCTGTATGAGTAGGAAACACAGTTCTTTCTTTCCGGGCATGCACATGTTTCTTACTATATTGGAGACGCTGGAAAGAAGAGGATGATTCTTGCCTTAAAACAGAGTGCTTTTCAGGGATGAGAACGCTGGTCTGAATTTGCCTTCAGACGCAGAGTTAAACCCCAGGATCAGTATCTTCCTAGAAGCAAGAGTTCACTTCTGGTAAACAAAGTGAATGTTGGGCTCAAATGATTTCTCGCAGTTCACGAAACCAACATGATTCTCACTATTAACTGAAGAGCATTTATGTAAGAGTAGCTGTGGTTTCTATCAGTTTCATAAGCAGAGTTGAACTAGATATGGTCTGTATGAGTAGCAAACACAATTCTTTTTTTCTGGGAATGCTCATGCTTCTTGCTGAATGGGAGACGCTGGAAAGAAGAGCCTGCTGCTTGCATTAAAACAGGGTGTGTTTCATGGATGAGAACTCTGGTCTTAATTTCACTTCAGAAACGGAGTGAAACCCCAGGATCTGTGTCTGCCTACAAGCAAGAGTTGTTTTCTGGTAAACCCAGGGAATTTTGGACTCAAATAATTTTTACAATTCACGAACCAAAACGCGATTCTCACTATTAACTGGAGAGCATTTATGTAAGAGTAGCTGTGGTTTCTATCAGTTTCATAAGCAGAGTTGAACTAGATATGGTCTGTATGAGTAGGAAACACAGTTCTTTTTTCTGGGCATGATCATGGTTCTTGCTGTATTGGAGACACTGGAAAGAAGAGTTTGCTTCTTGCATTAAAACAGAGTGTGTTTCATGGAAGACACCTCTGGTCTGAATTTCCCTTCCGAAACGGAGTTAAACCCCATGATTTGTGTCTTCCTACAAGCAAGAGTTCATTTCATGTAAACCCAGTGAATTTTGGGTTCAAATGATTTTTCGCAGATCACAAACCCAACGCGATTCTCACTATTAACTAAAGAGCATTTATGTAAGCGGAGCTGTGGTTTGTATCAGTTTCATAAGCAGAGTTTACCTACATATGGTTAGCATGAGTAGGAAAACTAGTTCTTTTTTTCAGGGCATGCTCATGGTTCTTGCTGTATTTTAGACTCTGGAAATAAGAGCTTGCTTCTTGCGTTAAAACAGAGTGTGTCAGGGATGAGAACTCTGTAGTGAATTTCCCTTCAGAAACAGAGTTAAAACCCATGATCTGTGTCTTCCAAGAAGCAAGAGTTCATTTCTGGTAAACAAAGTGAATTTTGGGCTCAAATGATTTCTCACAGTTCACGAAACCAACATGATTCTCACTATTAACTGAAGAGCATTTATGTAAGAGTAGCTGTGGTTTCTATCAGTTTCATAAGCAGAGTTGAACTAGATATGGTCTGTATGAGTAGCAAACACAATTCTTTTTTTCTGGGAATGCTCATGCTTCTTGCTGAATGGGAGACGCTGGAAAGAAGAGCCTGCTGCTTGCATTAAAACAGGGTGTGTTTCATGGATGAGAACTCTGGTCTTAATTTCCCTTCAGAAACGGAGTGAAACCCCAGGATCTGTGTCTGCCTACAAGCAAGAGTTGTTTTCTGGTAAACCCAGGGAATTTTGGACTCAAATAATTTTTACAATTCACGAACCAAAACGCGATTCTCACTATTAACTGAAGAGCATTTATGTAAGAGTAGCTGTGGTTTCTATCAGTTTCATAAGCAGAGTTGAACTAGATATGGTCTGTATGAGTAGGAAACACACTTCTTTTTTCTGGGCATGATCATGGTTCTTGCTGTATTGGAGACACTGGAAAGAAGAGTTTGCTTCTTGCATTAAAACAGAGTGTGTTTCATGGAAGACACCTCTGGTCTGAATTTCCCTTCCGAAACGGAGTTAAACCCCATGATCTGTGTCTTCCTACAAGCAAGAGTTCATTTCATGTAAACCCAGTGAATTTTGGGTTCAAATGATTTTTCGCAGATCACAAACCCAACGCGATTCTCACTATTAACTAAAGAGCATTTATGTAAGCGGAGCTGTGGTTTGTATCAGTTTCATAAGCAGAGTTGAACTACATATGATCTGTATGAATAAGAAACACAGTTCTTTTTTTCTAGGAATGCTCATGGTTCTTACTGTATTGGAGACGCTGGATAGAAGAGGATGATTCTTGCCTTAAAACAGAGTTTTTTTTCAGGGATGAGAACTCTGGTCTCAATTTGCCTTCAGAAACAGAGTTAAACCCTAGGATCTGTGTCTTCCTACAAGCAAGAGTTCTTTTCTGGTAAACCCAGTGAATTTTGGGTTGAAATGATTTTTCGCATTTCACGAACCCAACGCGATTCTCACTATTAACTAAAGAGCATTTATGTAAGAGGAGCTGTTGTTTGTATCAGTTTCATAAGCAGAGTTTACCTAAATATGGTTAGCATGAGTAGGAAAACTAGTTCTTTTTTTCAGGGCATGCTCATGGTTCTTGCTGTATTTTAGACTCTGGAAATAAGAGCTTGCTTCTTGCGTTAAAACAGAGTGTGTCAGGGATGAGAACTCTGTAGTGAATTTCCCTTCAGAAACGGAGTTAAACCCCATGATCTGTGTCTTCCTAGAAGCAAGAGTTCATTTCTGGTAAACAAAGTGAATTTTGGGCTCAAATGATTTCTCGCAGTTCACAAAACCAACATGATTCTCACTATTAACTGAAGAGCATTTATGTAAGAGTAGCTGTGGTTTCTATCAGTTTCATAAGCAGAGATGAACTACATATGGTCTGTATGAGTAGCAAACACAATTCTTTTTTTCTGGGAATGCTCATGGTTCTTGCTGAATTGGAGACGCTGGAAAGAAGAGCCTGCTGCTTTCATTAACACAGGGTGTGTTTCATGGATGAGAACTCTGGTCTGAATTTCTCTTCAGAAACGTAGTTAAACCCCAGGTTCTGTGTCTTCCTACAAGCAAGTGTTCATTTCTGATAAACCCAGTGATTTTTGGGCTCAAATCATTTTTCGCAGTTCGCGAACCCAACATGATTCTCACTATTAACTAAAGAGCATTTATGTAAGAGGAGCTGTGGTTTGTATCAGTTTCATAAGCAAAGTTGAACTACATATGGTCCGTATGATTAGGAAACACAGTTCTTTTTTTCAGGCCAGGCTCATCGTTCTTCCTGTATTGGAGACCCTGGAAAGAAGAGGATGATACATGCCTTAAAACAGAGTGTTTTTAAGGTATGAGAAATCTGGTCTGAATTTGCCTTCAGAAATGGAGTTAAACCCCAGGATCAGTGTATTCCTACAAGCAAGAGTTTATTTCAGGTAAACCCAGTGATTTTTGGGCTCAAATGATTTTTCGCAGTTCACGAACCCAACATGATTCTCACTATTAACTAAAGAGCATTTATGTAAAAGGAGCTGTGGTTTGTATCAGTTTCATGAGCAGAGTTGAACTACATATGGTCTGTATGAGTAGGAAACACAGTTCTTTTTTTCAGGGCATGCTCATGGTTCTTGCTGTATTTTAGAGTCTGGAAACAAGAGCTTGCGTCTTGTGTTAAAACAGAGTGTGTTTCAGGGATCAGAAATCTAGTCTGAATTTCCCTTCAGAAACGGAGTTAAACCCCAGGATCTGTGTCTTCCTACAAGCAAGAGTTCATTTCTGGTAAACCCAGTGAATTTTGGGCTCAAATGATTTTTCGCAGTTCACGAACACTATGCTATTCTCACTATTAACTAAAGAGGATTTATGTAAGAGTAGCTGTGGTTTGTATCAGTTTCATAAGCAGAGTTGAACAACATATGGTCTGTATGAATAGGAAACACAGTTCTTTTTTTCAGGCCTTGCTCATGGTTCTTGCTGTATTTGAGACTCTGGAAAGAAGAGCTTGCTTCTTCGGTAAAACAGAGTGTGTTTCAGGGATGAGAACTCTGGTCTCAATTTACATTTAGAAACGGAGTTAAATCCCAGGATCTGTGTCTTCCTTCAATCAAGAATTCTTTTCTGGTAAACCCAGGTAATTTTGGGCTCAAATGATTTTTTGCAGTTCAAAAACCAAAACGCGTTCTCACTATTAACTAAAGATGATTTATGTAAGAGGAGCAGCTGGTTTGTATCAGTCTCATAATCAGAGTTGAACTACATATGGTCTGTATGAGGAGGAAACACAGTTCTTTTTTTCTGGGCATGCTCATGGTTCTTACTGTATTAGAGCGCTGGAAAGACGAGGATGATTGTTGCCTTAAAACTGAGTGTTTTTCAGGGATGGGAACTCTGGTCTGAATTTCCCTTCAGAAATGGAGTTAAACCCCAGGATCTGTGTCTTCCTACAAGCAAGAGTTCATTTCTGGTTAACCCAGTGATTTTTGGTCTCAAATGATTTTTCGCAGTTCACGAACCCAACGCGATTCTCACTATTAAATAAAGAGCATTTATGTACGAGGAGCTGTGGTTTGTATCAGTTTCCTAAGCAGAGTTGAACTACACGTGGTCGGTATGAGTAGGAAACTCAGTTCTTTTTTTCAGGGCATGCTCATAATTCTTGGTATATTTTAGATTCTGGAAGGAAGAGCTTGCTTCTTGCATTAAAACAGAGTGTGTTTCATGGTTGAGAACTCTGGTCTTAATTTCCCTTCATAAACGGATTTAAACCCCAGGATCTGTGTCTTCCTACAAGCAAGAGATCATTTCTGGTAAACCAAGTGAATTTTGGGCTCAAATGATTTTTCGCAGTTCACCAACCCAAACCGATTCTCACTATTAACTAAAGAGCATTTATGTAAGAGGAGCTGTGATTGGTATCAGTTTCATAAGCAGATTTGAACTACATATGGTCCGTAGGAATAGGAAACACAGTTCCTTTTTTCAGGGCATGAAGATGGTTCTTGCTGTATTTTAACTCTGGAAAGAAGAGCTTGCTTCTCCCGTTAAAGCAGAGTGTGTTACAGGGATGAGAACTCTGGTCTGATTTTCCCTTCATAAACGGAGTTAAACCCCCGGATCTGTGTCTTCTTACAAGCAAGAGTTCATTTCTGGTAAACCAAGGGAATTTTTGGCTCAAATGATTTTTCGCACTTCACCAACTCAAACCGATTCTCAGTATTAATTAAAGAGCATTTATGTAAGTGGATCTGTGGTTTGTTTCAGTTTCATAAGCAGAGTTGAACTACATATGGTCTGTATAAGTAGGAAATACAGTTCTTTTTTTCTGATCATGCTCATGTTTCTTACTGTATTGGAGTCGCTGGATAGAAGGCGAGGATTCTTGCCTTAAAAGAGAGTTTTTTTCAAGGATGAGAACTCTGGTTTGAATTTGCCTTCAGAAACGGAGTTAAACCCCAGGATCTGTGTCTTCCTACAAGCACGAGTTCATTTCTGGTAAACCCAGTGAATTTTGGGCAGAAATGATTTTTCACAGTTTACGAAACCAACGCGATTCTCACTATTAACTAAAGAGCATTTATGTAAGAGGAGCTGTTGTTTGGATCAGTTTCATAAGCAGAGTTGATTCACATATGCTCCGTACGAGTAGGAAACACAGTTCATTTTTTCAGGGCATGCACATGGTACTTGCTGTATTGCAGACGCTAGAAAGAAGAGCTTGCTTCTTGTGTTAAAACAGAGTATGTTTCATGGATGAGAACTCTGGTCTGAATTTTCCCTTGGAAACGGAGTGAAACCCCAGGATCTGTGTCTTCCTACAAGCAAGAGTTCATGTCTGTAAAACAAAGAGAATTTTGGGTTCAAGTGATTTACACAGTCCAGAAACCCATCGCGATTCTCACTATTAACTAAAGAGCCTTTATGTAAGTGGATCTGTGGTTTGTATCAGTTTCATAAGCAGTGTTGAACAACATATGGTCCGTATGATTTGGAAGCCCTGTTACTTTTTCTGGGAATGCTCATGGTTCTTCCTGTATTGTAGAGGCTGGAAAGAAGAGCTTGCTTCTTGCGTTAAAACAGAGTGTGTTCCATGTATCAGAACACTAGTCTGAATTTCCCTTCAGAAACGGAGTTCAACCCCAGGATCTGAGTCTTCCTACAAGCAAGAGTTCACTTCTGGTAATCACAGTGAGTTTTGGGCTCAAATGATTTTACACAGTTCAGAAACCCATCGCGATTCTCCCTTTTAACTAAGAGCATTTTTGTAAGAGGAGCTGTGCTTTGTATCAGTTTCATAAGCAGAGTTGAACAACATATGGTCTGTATGAGTAGGAAGCCCTTTTCTTTTTTCTGGGCATGCTCATAGTTCTTGCTGTATTGGAGACGCTAGAAAGAGGAGCTTGCTTCTTTCGTTAAAACGGAGTGTGTTTCATGGATGAGAACCCTGGTCTGAATTTCCCTTCAGAAATGGAGTTAAAACCCAGGATCTGTGTCTTCCTACAAGCAAGAGTTCATTTCTGGAAAAGAAAGAGAATTTTGGGCTCAAGTGATTTTAAAATTTCAGAAACCCATCGCGAGTCTCACTATTAACTAAAGAGCATTTATGTAAGAGGACCTGTGGTCTGTATCAGTTTCATAAGCAGAGTTGAACTATTTATGGTCCGTAAGAGTAGGAAACACAGATCTTTTTTTTCTGGGCATGCTCATGGTTCTTGCTTTATTTTAGACTCTGGAAAGAAGAGCTTGATTCTTCGTTAAAACAGAGTGTGTTTCAGGGATGAGAACTCTGGTCTGAATTTCCCTTCATAAATGGAGTTAAACCCCAGGATCTGTGTCTTCCTACAAGCAAGAGTTCTTTTCTGGTAAACCCAGTGAATTTTGGGCTCAAATGATTTTTCACAGTTTACGAAACCAACGCGATTCTCACTATTAACTAAAGAGCATTTATGTAAGAGGAGCTGTTGTTTGTATCAGTTTCATAAGCCGAGTTGAACTATATATGGTCCGCATGAGTAGGACACAGTTCTTTTTTTCGGGGCATTCTCATGTTTCTTGCTGTATTTTAGACTGTGGAAAGAAGGGCTTGCTTCTTAATTCAGAGTGTTTTTCAGGGATGAGAACTCTGGTCTGAAATTCCCTTCAGAAATGGAGTTAAACCCCAGGATGTGTGTCTTCCTACAAGCAAGAGTTCTTTTCTGGTTAACCCAGTGATTTTTGGGCTCAAATGATTTTTCGCAGTTCACGAACCCAATGCGATTCTCACTATTAACTAAACAGCATTTATGTAAGAGGAGCTGTGGTTTGTATCAGTTTCATAAGCAGAGTTGAACTACATAAGGTCCGTATGAGTAGGAAACACAGTTCTATTTTTCTGGGCATGCTCATGGTACTTGCTGTATTGGACACGCTGGAAAGAAGAGCGTGCTTCGTGCTTTAAAAAAGAGTGTGTTTCATGGATGAGAACACTGGTCTGAATTTTCCCTTGGAAACGGAGTGAAACCCCAGGATCTGTGTCTTCCTGCAACCAAAAGTTCATTTCTGGTAAACAAAGAGAATTTTGGGCTCAAATGATTTTACTCAGTTCAAAATCCAACGCGATTCTCACAATTAACTAAAGAGCCTTTATGTAAGTGGAGCTGTGATTTGTATCTGTTTCATAAGCAGAGTTGATTCACATATGGTCCGTATGAGAAGGAAACACAGTTCTTTTTTTTCAGTGCATGCTCATGGTACTTGCTGTATTCGACACGCTGGAAAGAAGAGCATGCTTCTTGCGTTAAAACAGAGTGTGTTTCATGGATGAGAACACTGGTCTTAATTTCCCTTCAGAAACCGAGTTAAACCCCAGGAGCTGTGTCTTCCTACAAGCAAGAGTTCATGTCTGTAAAACAAAGAGAATTTTGGGTTCAAGTGATTTTACACAGTCCAGACACCCATCGCGATTCTCACTATTAACTAAAGAGCCTTTATGTAAGTGGATCTGTGGTTTGTATCAGTTTCATAAGCAGTGTTGAACAACATATGGTCCGTTTGATTTGGAAGCCCTGTTATTTTTTCTGGGCATGCTCATGGTTCTTGCTGTATTGGAGAGGCTGGAAAGAAGAGCTTGCTTCTTGCGTTAAAACAGAGTGTGTTTCATGGATGAGAACCCTGGTCTGAATTTCCCTTCAGAAACGGAGTTAAAACCCAGGATCTGTGTCTTCCTACAAGCAAGAGTTCATTTCTGGTAAACAAAGAGAATTTTGGGCTCAAGTGATTTTACAAATTTCAGAAACCCATCGCGAGTTTCACTATTAATTAAAGAGCATTTATGTAAGAGGAGCTGTGGTTTGTATCAGATTCATAAGCAGAGTTGAACTTCATATGGTCCGTATGAGTAGGACGCAAAGTTCCTTTCTTCAAGGCATGCTCATGGTTCTTGCAGTATTGGAGACGCTGGAAAGAAGAGCTAGCATCTTGCGTTAAAACAGAGTGTGTTCCATGGATGAGAAAACTGGTCTGAATTTCCCTTCAGAAACGTAGTTAAACCCCAGGATCTGTGTCTTCCTAAAAGCAAGAGTTCATTTCTGGTAAACCAAGTGAATTTTGGGCTCAAATGATTTTACACAGTTCAGAAACCCATCCGATTCTCACTATTAACTAAAGAGCATTTATGTAGGAGGAGCTGTGGTTTGAATCAGATTCATAAGCAGAGTTGAACTTCATATGGTCCGTATGAGTAGGAAGCAGAGTTCTTTTTTTCTGGGCATGTTCATGGTTCTTGCTGTATTGGAGTCGCTGGAAAGAAGAGCTTGCTTCTTGCATTAAAACAGAGTGTGTTCCATGGATGAGAACAGTGGTCAGAATTTCCCTTCAGAAATGGAGTTCAAACCAAGATTCTGTGTCTTCCTACGAGCAAGAGTTCATTTCTCTAAAACAAAGAGAATTATGGGCTCAAGTGATTTACACAGTTCAGAAACCCATTGCGTTTCTCACTATTAACTAAAGAGCATTTATGTAAGAGGAGCTGTGCTTTGTATCCGTTTCATGGGCCAAGTTGAACTACTTATGTTCCATTTGAGTAGCAAACACAGTTCTTTTTTCAGGTCATGCTCATGGAACTTGCTGTATTGGAGACGCTGGAAATAAGAGCTTCTTTCTTGCGTTAAAACAGAGTGTGTTCCATGGATGAGAACACTGGTCTGAATTTCCCTTCAGAAACGCAGTTAAACACCAGGATCTGTGTCTTCCTACAAGCAAGAGTTCATTTCTGGTAAAAGCAGTGAATTTTGGGCTCAAATGATTTTACACAGTTCAGAAACCCATCTGATTCACACAATTAACTAAAGAGCCTTTATGTAAGTGGAGCTGTGATTTGTATCAGTTTCATAAGCAGAGTTGAACTACCTATGGTCCGTATGACTAGGAAACACAGTTCTTTTTTTTCATGTATGCTCCTGGTACTTGCTGTAATGGAGACGCTGGAAAGAAGAGCTTGCTTCTTGCGTTAAATCAGAGAGTGTTCCATGGATGAGAACACTGGTCTAAATTTCCCTTCAAAAACGGAGTTAAACCCCAGGATCTGTGTCTTCCTATAATCAAGAGTTCATGTCTGTAAAACAAAAAGAATTTTGGGCTCAAGTGATTTTACCCAGTTCAGAAACCCATCCCGATTCTCACTACTAACTAAAGAGCATTTATGTAAGATGAGATCTGGTTTGTATCAGTTTCATAAGCAGAATTGAACTTCATATGGTCCGTATGAGTAGGAAGCACAGTTCTTTTTTTCTGGGCATGCTCGTGGTTCTTGCTGTATTGGAGACGCTGGAAAGAAAATCTTGCTTCTTGCGTTAAATCAGAGAGTGTTCCATGGATGAGAACACTGGTCTGAATTTCCCTTCACAAACGGAGTTAAACCCCAGGATCTGTGTCTTCCTACAAGCAAGAGTTCATTTCTGGTAAACCCAGTGAATTTTGGGCTCAAAGAAATTTACACAGTTCAGAAACCAATCCGATTTTCTCTATTAACTTAAGCGCATTTATGTAAGAGGAGCTGTGGTTTGTATCAGTTTCATAAGCAGAGTTGATTCACATACGGTCCCTATGAGAAGGAAACACAGTTCTTTTTTTCAGTGCATGCTCATGGTACTTGCTGTATTCGACACGCTGGAAAGAAGAGCATGCTTCTTGCGTTAAAACAGAGTGTGTTTCATGGATGAGAACACTGGTCTTAATTTCCCTTCAGAAACCGAGTTAAACCCCAGGAGCTGTGTCTTCCTACAAGCAAGAGTTCATGTCTGTAAAACAAAGAGAATTTTGGGTTCAAGTGATTTTACACAGTCCAGACACCCATCGCGATTCTCACTATTAACTAAAGAGCCTTTATGTAAGTGGATCTGTGGTTTGTATCAGTTTCATAAGCAGTGTTGAACAACATATGGTCCGTATGATTTGGAAGCGCTGTTATTTTTTCTGGGCATGCTCATGGTTCTTGCTGTATTGGAGAGGCTGGAAAGAAGAGCTTGCTTTTTGCGTTAAATAGAGTGTGTTCCATGTATCAGAACACTAGTCTGAATATCCCTTCAGAAACGGAGTTCAACCCCAGGATCTGAGTCTTCCTACAAGCAAGAGTTCACTTCTGGTAAACACAGTGAGTTTTGGGCTCAAATGATTTTACACAGTTCAGAAACCCATCGCGATTCTCCCTTTTAACTAAGAGCATTTTTGTAAGAGGAGCTGTGCTTTGTATCAGTTTCATAAGCAGAGTTGAACAACATATGGTCTGTATGAGTAGGAAGCCCTTTTCTTTTTTCTGGGCATGCTCATAGTTCTTGCTGTATTGGAGACGGTAGAAACAGGAGCTTGCTTCTTGCGTTAAAACAGAGTGTGTTTCATGGATGAGAACCCTGGTCTGAATTTCCCTTCAGAAACGGAGTTTAAACCCAGGATCTGTGTCTTCCTACAAGCAAGAGTTCATTTCTGGTAAACAAAGAGAATTTTGGGCTCAAGTGATTTTCCACACTTCAGAAACCCATCGCGATTCTCCCTATTAATTAAGAGCATTGATGTAAGAGGAGCTGTGGTTTGTATCAGTTTCATAAGCAGAGTTGAACAACTTGTGGTCCTTATGAGTAGGAAGCCTTGTTCTTTTTTCTGGGCCTGCTCATGGTTTTGCTGTATTGGAGACGCTGGAAAGAAGAGGTTGCTTCTTGCGTTAAAACAGAGTGTGGTACATGTGTCCGAACACTGGTCTGAATATCTCTTCAGAAACGTAGTTACACCCCAGGATCTTCCTACAAGCAAGAGTTCATTTCTGGTAAACCAAGTGAATTTTGGGCTCAAATGATTTTACACAGTTCAAGAACCCAACGCGATTCTCACTATTAACTAAAGAGCCTTTATGTAAAAGGAGCTGTGGATTGTATCAGTTTCATAAGCAGAGTTGACCTACATATGGTCCATATGAGAAGGACACACAGTTCTTTTTTTCTGGGCATGCTCATGGTTCCTGCTGTATTGGAGACGCTGGAAAGAAGAGCTTGCTTCTTGCAATAAATCAGAGATGTTCCATGTATGAGAACCATTGTCTGAATTTCCTGTCAAAAACGGAGTAAAACCACAGGATCTGTGTCTTCCTACAAGCAAGGGTTTATGTCTGGTAAACCCAGTGAATTTTGGGCTCAAATGATTTTACACATTTCAAGAACCCAACTCGATTCTCACTATTAACTAAAGAGCATTTATGTAAGGGGAGATGTGGTTTGTATCAGTTTCATAAGCAGAGTTGAACTACATATGATCCGTATGAGTAGGAAACACAGTTCTTCTTTTCAGGGCACGCTCATGGTACTTGCTGTATTGGACACACTGGAAAGAAGAGCATGCTTCTTGCGTTAAAACAGAGTGTGTTACATGAATGAGAACCCTGATCTGAATTTCCCGACATATACGGCGTTAAACCACAGGATCTGTGTCTTCCTACAAGCAAGAGTTCATTTCTGGTAAACCCAGTGAATTTTGGGCTCAAATGATTTTACACAGTTCAAGAACACAACTCGATTCTCACTGCTAACTAAAAAGCATTTATGTAAGAGGAGCTGTGATTTGTATCAGTTTCATAAGCAGTGTTGAACTGCATAGGATCTGTATGAGTAGGAAACACAGTTTTTTTTTCGTGGGCAATCTCATGATCATTGCTGTATTGGAGACTCTGTAAAGAAACGGATGCTTCTTGCGTTAAAACAGATTGTGTTTCATCGATGAGAAGAGCGCTCTGGATTTCCCTTCAGAAACGGAGTTAAACCCCAGGATCTGTGTCTTCCTACAAGCAAGAGTTCATTTGTGTTAAACCCAGGGAATTGTGGTCTCAAATGATTTTACAGAGTTCAAGAACCCAACATGATTCTACTAGTAACTAAACAGCATTTATGTAAATGGAGCTGTGTTATGTATCAGTTTCATAAGGAGAGTTGACCTACATATGGTCCGTATGAGAAGGACACACAGTTCTTTTTTTCTGGATATGCTCATGGTTCTTGCTGTAAGGAGACGCTGGAAAGAAAAGCTTGCTTCTTGCAATAAATCAGAGATGTTCCATGTATGAGAACCCTTGTCTGAATTTCCGGTCAAAAACGGAGTAAAAACACAGGATCAGTGTCTTCCTACAAGCAAGGGTTTATGTCTGGTAAACCCAGTGAATTTTGGGCTCAAATGATTTTACACATTTCAAGAACCCAACTCGATTCTCACTATTAACTAAAGAGCATTTATGTAAGGGGAGATGTGGTTTGTATCAGTTTCATAAGCAGAGTTGAACTACATATGATCCGTATGAGTAGGAAACACAGTTCTTTTTTTCAGGGCATGCTCATGGTACTTGCTGTATTGGACACACTGGAAAGAAGAGCATGCTTCTTGCGTTAAAACAGAGTGTGTTACATGAATGAGAACCCTGATCTGAATTTCCTGTCAAATATGGCGTTAAACCACAGGATCTGTGTCTTCCTACAAGCAAGAGTTTATGTCTGGTAAACCCAGTGAATTTTGGGCTCAAATGATTTTACACAGTTCAGAAACCCATCGCGAGTCTCACTATTAAGTATAGATCATTTATGTAAGTTGAGCTTGGTTTGTATCAGTTTCATAAGCAGTGTTGAACTGCATAAGATCCGTATGAGTAGGAAACACAGTTTTTTTCATGGGCATTCTCATGGTCATTGCTGTATTGGAGAATCTGGAAAGAAACGGATGCTTCTTGCGTTAAAACAGATTGTGTTTCATCGATGAGAACAGCGCTCTGTATTTCCCTTCAGAAACGGAGTTAAACCCCAGGATCTATGTCTTCCAACAAGCAAGAGTTCATTTGTGTTAAACCTAGGGAATTTTGGTCTCAAATGATTTTACAGAGTTCAAGAACCCAACGCGATGCTCACTAGTAACTAAACAGCATTTATGTAAGTGGAGCTGTGGTTTGTATCATGTTCATAAGCAGTGTTGAACTAAATTTGTTCTTTATGAGTAGGAAACACAGTTTTTTTTTCTGGGCATGCTCATGGTTCTGGGTGTATTGGAGACACTAGAAAGAGAGCTTGCTTCTTGCGTTAAAACACAGTGTGTTTCATGGATGAGAACACTTCTCTGTATTTCCATTCAGAAACGTATTTAAACCACAGGATCTGTGTCTTCCTACATGCCAGAGTTCATTTGTGTTAAACCCAGGGAATTTTGGCCTCAAATGATTTTACAGAGTATAAGAACCCAACGTGATTCTACTAGTAACTAAACAGCATTTATGTAAGTGGAGCTGTGGTTTGTATCAGTTTCATATGCAGAGTTGAACTAAATATGGTCCTTATGAGGAGGAAACACAATTCTTTTTTTCAGGGCATGCTCATGGTACTTGCTGTATTGGAGAAGCTAGAAAGAGGAGCTTGGTTCTTGCGTTAAAACAGAGTTTGTTTCATGGATGAGAACACTGGTCTGAATTTCCCTTCAGAAACGGAGTTAAACCCCAGGATGTGTGTCTTCCTACAAGCAAGAGTTCATTTTTGGTAAACAAAGAGAATTTTGGGCTCAAGTGAATTTACACATTTCAGAAACTCATCGCGAGTCTCACTATTAACTAAAGAGCATTTATGTAAGAGGAGCTGTAGTTTTTATCAGATTCATAAGCAGAGTTGAACTTCAATGGTCCGTATGAGTAGGAAGCATAGTTCTTTTTTTCTGGGCATGCTCATGGTTCTTGGTGTATTGGACACGCTGGAAAGAAGTGCGTGCTACTTGCGTTAAAACAGAGTGTGTTTCATGGATGAGAACACTTCTCTGTATTTCCCTTCCAAAACGGATTTAAACCACAGGATCAGTGTCTTCCTACAAGCAAGAGTTCATTTCTGGTAAACCCAGTGAATATTGGGCTGAAATGATTTTACACAGTTTAAGAACACAACTGGATTCTCACTACTATCTAAAAAGCATTTATGTAAGAGGAGGTGTGATTTGTATCACTTTCATAAGCAGAGTTGAACTTCATATGGTCAGTATGAGTAGGAAGCACAGTTATTTTATTCTGGGCATGCTCATGTTTCTAGCTGTATTGGAGACGCTGGAAAGAAGAGCTAGCTTCTTTCGTTAAAACAGAGTGTGTTCAAAGAATGAGAACCCTTGTCTGAATTTCCCTTCACAAAGGGAGGTAAACCACAGGATCTGTGTCTTCCTACCAGCAAGAGTTCATTTCAGGTAAACAAAGTGAATTTTGGGCTCAAATGATTTTACACAGTTCCAGAACCCAACACGATTCTCACTATTAACTAAAGAGCCTTTATGTAAATGGAGCTGTGGATTGTATCAGTTTCATAAGCAGAGTTGACCTACATATGGTCCTTATGAGGAGGAAACACAGTTCATTTTTTCTGGGGATTCTAATCGTTCTTCTTGTTTTGGAGACGCTGTAAAGAAAAGCTTCTTCCTTGTGTTAAATCAGAGTGTGTTCCATGAATGAGAACACTGGTCTGAATTTCCCTTCAGAAACGGAGTTAAACCCCAGGATCTGTGTCTTCCTACAAGCAAGAGTATATGTCTGGTAAACCCAGTGAATTTTGGGCTCGAATGATTTGACACAGTTCAAGAACCCAACACGATTATCACTATTAACTAAAGCGCCTTTATGTAAGTGGAGCTGTGGTTTGTATCAGTTTCATAAGCAGAGTTGAACTGCTTATGATCTGTATGAGTAGGAAACACAGTTCTTTTTTTCTGGGCATGCTCATG
Source organism: Onychomys leucogaster (assembly GCA_949786385.1). Taxonomy (NCBI): domain Eukaryota; kingdom Metazoa; phylum Chordata; class Mammalia; order Rodentia; family Cricetidae; genus Onychomys; species Onychomys leucogaster. Next base: position 63,438 of record CATKUP010000271.1, read on the forward strand.
GTCCTTGGTGTATTTTAGACGCTGGAAAGAAGAGCTTGCTTCTTGCTTCAAAACAGAGTGTGTTTCATGGATGAGAACACTGGTCTGAATTTCCATTCAGAAACGGAGTTAAACCACAAGATCTGTGTCTTCCTACAAACAAGAGATCATTTCTGGTAAACTATGTGAATTTTGGGCTCAAATGATTTTACACAGTTCAAGAACGTGACACGATTATCACTATTTACTAAAGAGCATTTATGTAAGACAAGCTCTGGTTTTTATCAGTTTTATAAGGATTGTTGATCCACATATGGTCCGTATGAGAAGGACACACAGTTCTTTTTTTCTGGGCATTCTCATCGTTCTTGCTGTTTTGAAGACGATGTAAAGAAGAGCTTCTTTCTTGCGTTAAAACAGAGTGGGTCCAATGGATGAGAACACTGGTCTGAATTTCCCTTTAGAAATGCAGTTAAACCCCAGGATCTGTGTCTTCCTTCAAGCAAGAGTTCATTTCTGTTAAACAAAGAGAATTTTGGGCTCAAGTGATTTTACAGAGTTCAGAAACCCATCGCGATTCTCACTATTAGCTAAAGAGCATTTATGTAAGAGGAGCTGTGGTTTGTATCAGTTTCATAAGCAGGGTTGAACTGCGTAAGATCTGCATGAGTAGGAAACACAGTTTTTTTTCATGGGCAATCTCATGGTCATTGCTGTATTGGAGACTCAGGAAAGAAACGGATGCTTTTGCGTTAAAACAGATTGTATTTCATCGATGAGAACAGCGCTCTGAATTTCCCTTCAGAAACGGATTTAAACCCCAGGATCTGTGTTTTCTTACAAGCAAGAGTTCACTTGTGTTAAACCCAGGGAATTTCGGTCTCAAATGATTTTACAGAGTTCAAGAACCCAACGTGATTCTACTAGTAACTAAAGAACATTTATGTAAGTGGAGCTGTGGTTTGTATCAGTTTCATATGCAGAGTTGAACTACATATGGTCCTTATGAGGAGGAAACACAATTCTTTTTTTCAGGGCATGCTCATTGTACTTGCTGTATTGGAGAAGCTGTAAAGAGGAGCTTGCTTCTTGCGTTAAAACAGACTGTGTTTCATGGATGAGAACACTGGTCTGAATTTCCCTTCGGAAACGGAGTTAAACCCCAGGATCTGTATCTTCCTACAAGCAAGAGTTCATTTTTTGTAAATCCAGAGAATTTTGGACTCAAATGATTTTACACAGTACAAAAACCCAACTCGATTCTCACTACTAACTATGGAGCATTTATGTAAGAGGAGCTGTGATTTGTATCAGTTCCATAAGCAGAGTTGAACTTCATATGGTCCGTATGAGTAGGAAGCACACTTATTTTTTTCTGGGCATGCTCATGGTTCTGGCTGTATTGGAGACACTGGAAAGAAGAGCTTGCTTCTTTCGTTAAAACAGAGTGTGTTCCATGGATGAGAACACTGGTCTGATTTCCCTCAAAAACGGAGTTAAACCCCAGGATCTGTGTCTTCCTACAAGCGCCTTTATGTAAGTGGAGCTGTGGTTTGTATCAGTTTCATAACTAAAGAGCATTTATGTAAGTGGAGCTGTGATTTGTATCAGTTTCATTAGCAGTGTTGAACTGCATAAGATCCGTATGAGTATGAAACACAGTTTTTTCATGGGCAATCTCATGGTCTTTGCTGTATTGGAGACGCTGGAAAGAAGAGCTTGCTTCTTGCTTCAAAACAGAGTGTGTTTCACGGATGAGCACACTGGTCTGAATTTCCATTCAGAAACGGAGTTAAACCACAAGAACTGTGTCTTCCTACAAACAAGATATCATTTCTGGTAAACCAAGTGAATTTTGGGCTCAAATGATTTTACACAGTTCAAGAACCCAACTCGATTCTCACTACTAACTAAAGAGCATTTATGTAAGTGGAGCTGTGGTTTGTATCAGTTTCATAAGCAGAGTTGAACTGCTTATGATCTGTATGAGTAGGAAACACAGTTCTTTTTTCCTGGGCATGCTCATGGTCCTTGGTGTATTTGAGACGCTGGAAAGAAGAGCTTGCTTCTTGCTTCAAAACAGAGTGTGTTTCACGGATGAGCACACTGGTCTGAATTTCCATTCATAAACGGAGTTAAACCACAAGAACTGTGTCTTCCTACAAACAAGATATCATTTCTGGTAAACCAAGTGAATTTTGGGCTCAAATGATTTTACACAGTTCAAGAACGCAACACGATTATCACTATTTACTAAAGAGCATTTATGTAAGAGGAGCTCTGGTTTTTTTCAGTTTCATAAGGAGAGTTGATCCACATATTGTCCGTATGAGAAGGACACACAGTTCTTTTTTTTCTGGGCATTCTCATCGTTCTTGCAGTTTTGAAGATGCTGTAAAGAAGAGCTTCTTTCTTGCGTTAAACCAGAGTGGGTTCCATGGATGAGAACACTGGTCTGAATTTCCCTTCAGAAACGGAGTTAAAACCCAGGATCTGTGTCTTCCTACAAGCAAGAGTTCATTTCTGGTATACCAAGTGAATTTTGGGTCAAATGATTTTACACAGTTCAAGAAACCAACTCGATTCTCACTACTAACTAAAGTGCATTTATGTAAGTGGAGCTGTGATTTGTATCAATTTCATGAGCAGAGTTGAACTTCATATGGTCCGTATAAGTAGGAAGCACAGTTCTTTTTTCTGGGCATGCTCATGGTCCTTGGTGTATTTGAGACGCCGGAAAGAAGAGCTTGCTTCTTGCTTCAAAACAGAGTGTGTTTCATGGATGAGAACTCTGGTCTGAATTACCATTCAGAAACGGAGTTAAACCACAAGACCTGTGTCTTCCTACAAACAAGAGATCATTTCTGGGAAACCAAGTGAATTTTGGGCTCAAATGATTTTACACAGTTCAAGAATGCAACACGATTATCACTATTTACTAAAGAGCATTTATGTAAGAGGAGCTCTGGTTTTTATCAGTTTTATAAGGAGAGTTGATCCACATATGGTCTGTATGAGAAGGACACACAGTTCTTTTTTTCTGGGCATTCTCATCGTTCTTGCTGTTTTGAAGACGCTGTAAAGAAGAGCTTCTTTCTTGCGTTAAAACAGAGTGGGTTCCATGGATGAGAACACTAGTCTGAATTTCCATTCCAAAACGGAGTTAAACCACAAGACCTGTGTCTTCCTACAAACAAGAGATCATTTCTGGTAAACCAAGTGAATTTTGGGCTCAAGTGATTTTACACAGTTCAGAAATCCATCGCGATTCTCACTATTAGCTAAAGAGCATTTACGTAATAGGAGCTGTGGTTTGTATCAGTTTCATAAGCAGTGTTGAACTGCATAAGATTCGTATGAGTAGCAAACACAGTTTTTTTCATGGGCAATCTCATGGTCATTGCTGTATTGGAGACTCTGGAAAGAAACGGATGCTTCTTGCGTTAAAACCGATTGTGTTTCATCAATGAGAACAGCGCTCTGAATTTCCCTTCAGAAATGGAGTTAAACCCCAGAATCTGTGTCTCCCTACAAGCAAGAGTTCATTTCTGGTAAAGCCAGTGAATTTTGGGCTCAAATGATTTTACACAGTTCAAGAACCGAACTCGATTATCACTATTTACTAAAGAGCATTTATGTAAGAGGAGCTCTGGTTTTTAGCAGTTTCATAAGGAGAGTTGATCCACATATGGTCCATATGAGAAGGACACAGAGTTCTTTTTTTCTGGGCATTCTCATCGTTCTTGCTGTTTTGAAGACGCTGTAAGGAAGAGCTTCTTTCATGCGTTAAAACAGAGTGGGTTCCATGGATGAGAACACTGGTCTGAATTTCCATTCAGAAACGGAGTTAAATCCCAGGATCTGTGTCTTCCTACAAGCAAGAGTTCATTTCTAGAATACCAATTGAATATTGGGCTCAAATGATTTTATACAGTTCAAGAACCCAACTCGATTCTCACTACTAACTAAAGAGCATTTATGTAAGAAGAGCTGTGATTTGTATCAATTTCATGAGCAGAGTTGTACTTCATATGGTCATTATAAGTAGGAAGCACAGTTCTTTTTTTCTGGGCATGCTCATGGTCCTAGCTGTATAGGAGACACTGGAAAGAAGAGCTTGCTTATTGTGTTAAAACAGAGTGTGTCCATGGATGAGAACCCTTGTCTGAATTTCCCTTCAGAAACTTAGTTAAACCCCAGGATCTGTGTCTTCCTACAACCAAGTGTTCATTTCTGGTAAACCAAGTGAATTTTGGGCTCAATTGATTTTACAAAATTTAGAACCCAACGCGATTCTCACTATTAACTAAAGAGCATTTATGTAAGAGGTGCTGTGATTTGTATCAGTTCCTTGGGCAGAGTGAACTTCATATGGTCCGTATGAGTAGGAAGCATGGTTATTTTTTTCTGGGCATGCTCATGGTTCTAGCTGTATTGGAGACGCTGGAAAGAAGAGCTTGCTTCTTTCGTTAAAACAGAGTGTGTTCCTTGGATGAGAACACTGGTCTGAATTTCCATTCAGAAACGGAGTTAAACCACAAGACCTGTGTCTTCCTACAAACAAGAGATCATTTCTGGTAAACTAAGTGAATTTTGGGCTCAAATGATTTTACACAGTTCAAGAACGCAACACGATTATCACTATTTACTAAAGAGCATTTATGTAAGACGAGTTCTGGTTTTTATCAGTTTTATAAGGATTGTTGATCCACATATGGTCCGTATGAGAAGGACACACAGTTCTTTTTTTCTGGGCATTCTCATCGTCCTTGCTGTTTTGAAGACGCTGTAAAGAAGAGCTTCTTTCTTGCGTTAAAACAGAGTGGGTCCAAAGGATGAGAACACTGGTCTGAATTTCCCTTCAGAAACGGAGTTAAACCCCAGGATCTGTGTCTTCCTACAAGCAAGAGTTCATTTCTGGTATACCAAGTGAATTTTGGGTCAAATGATTTTACACAGTTCAAGAAACCAACTTGATTCTCACTACTAACTAAAGAGCATTTATGTAAGAGGAGCTGTGATTTGTATCAATTTCATGAGCAGAGTTGAACTTCATATGGTCCGTATAAGTAGGAAGCACAGTTCCTTTTTCTGGGCATGCTCATGGTCCTTGTTGTATTTGAGACGCCAGAAAGAAGAGCTTGCTTCTTGCTTCAAAACAGAGTGTGTTTCATGGATGAGAACACTGGTCTGAATGACAATTCAGAAACGGAGTTAAACCACAAGACCTGTGTCTTCCTACAAACATGAGATCATTTCTGGTAAACCAAGTGAATTTTGGGCTCAAGTGATTTTACACAGTTCAGAAATCCATCGCGATTCTCACTATTAGCTAAAGAGCATTTATGTAATAGGAGCTGTGGTTTGTATCAGTTTCATAAGCAGTGTTGAACTGCATAAGATTCGTATGAGTAGCAAACACAGTTTTTTTCATGGGCAATCTCATGGTCATTGCTGTATTGGAGACTCTGGAAAGAAACGGATGCTTCTTGCGTTAAAACAGATTGTGTTTCATCAATGAGAACAGCGCTCTGAATTTCCCTTCAGAAACGGAGTTATCCCCAGGATCTGTGTCTTCCTACAAGCAAGAGTTCATTTCTGGTAAAGCCAGTGAATTTTGGGCTCAAATGATTTTACACAGTTCAAGACCCGAACTCGATTATCACTATTTATTAAAGAGCATTTATGTAAGAGGAGCTCTGGTTTTTAGCAGTTTCATAAGGAGAGTTGATCCACATATGGTCCATATGAGAAGGACACAGAGTTCTTTTTTTCTGGGCATTCTCATCGTTCTTGCTGTTTTGAAGACGCTGTAAGGAAGAGCTTCTTTCATGCGTTAAAACAGAGTGGGTTCAATGGATGAGAACACTGGTCTGAATTTCCATTCAGAAACGGAGTTAAATCCCAGGATCTGTGTCTTCCTACAAGCAAGAGTTCATTTCTAGAATACCAATTGAATATTGGGCTCAAATGATTTTATACAGTTCAAGAACCCAACTCGATTCTCACTTCTAACTAAAGAGCATTTATGTAAGAAGAGCTGTGATTTGTATCAATTTCATGAGCAGAGTTGTACTTCATATGGTCATTATAAGTAGGAAGCACAGTTCTTTTTTTCTGGGCATGCTCATGGTCCTAGCTGTATTGGAGACACTGGAAAGAAGAGCTTGCTTCTTGTGTTAAAACAGAGTGTGTCCATGGATTAGAACCCTTGTCTGAATTTCCCTTCAGAAACTGAGTTAAACCCCAGGATCTGTGTCTTCCTACAACCAAGTGTTCATTTCTGGTAAACCAAGTGAATTTTGGGCTCAATTGATTTTACAAAATTCAAGAACCCAACGCGATTCTCACTATTAGCTAAAGAGCATTTATGTAAGAGGAGCTGTGGTTTGTATCAGTTTCATAAGCAGGGTTGAACTGCGTAAGATCTGCATGAGTAGGAAACACAGTTTTTTTTCATGGGCAATCTCATGGTCATTGCTGTATTGGAGACTCAGGAAAGAAACGGATGCTTTTGAGTTAAAACAGATTGTATTTCATCGATGAGAACAGCGCTCTGAATTTCCCTTCAGAAACGGATTTAAACCCCAGGATCTGTGTTTTCTTACAAGCAAGAGTTCACTTGTGTTAAACCCAGGGAATTTCGGTCTCAAATGATTTTACAGAGTTCAAGAACCCAACGTGATTCTACTAGTAACTAAAGAACATTTATGTAAGTGGAGCTGTGGTTTGTATCAGTTTCATATGCAGAGTTGAACTACATATGGTCCTTATGAGGAGGAAACACAATTCTTTTTTTCAGGGCATGCTCATTGTACTTGCTGTATTGGAGAAGCTATAAAGAGGAGCTTGCTTCTTGCGTTAAAACAGACTGTGTTTCATGGATGAGAACACTGGTCTGAATTTCCCTTCGGAAACGGAGTTAAACCCCAGGATCTGTATCTTCCTACAAGCAAGAGTTCATTTTTTGTAAATCCAGAGAATTTTGGACTCAAATGATTTTACACAGTACAAAAACCCAACTCGATTCTCACTACTAACTATGGAGCATTTATGTAAGAGGAGCTGTGATTTGTATCAGTTCCATAAGCAGAGTTGAACTTCATATGGTCCGTATGAGTAGGAAGCACACTTATTTTTTTCTGGGCATGCTCATGGTTCTGGCTGTATTGGAGACACTGGAAAGAAGAGCTTGCTTCTTTCGTTAAAACAGAGTGTGTTCCATGGATGAGAACACTGGTCTGATTTCCCTCAGAAACGGAGTTAAACCCCAGGATCTGTGTCTTCCTACAAGCGCCTTTATGTAAGTGGAGCTGTGGTTTGTATCAGTTTCATAACTAAAGAGCATTTATGTAAGTGGAGCTGTGATTTGTATCAGTTTCATTAGCAGTGTTGAACTGCATAAGATCCGTATGAGTATGAAACACAGTTTTTTCATGGGCAATCTCATGGTCTTTGCTGTATTGGAGACGCTGGAAAGAAGAGCTTGCTTCTTGCTTCAAAACAGAGTGTGTTTCACGGATGAGCACACTGGTCTGAATTTCCATTCAGAAACGGAGTTAAACCACAAGAACTGTGTCTTCCTACAAACAAGATATCATTTCTGGTAAACCAAGTGAATTTTGGGCTCAAATGATTTTACACAGTTCAAGAACCCAACTCGATTCTCACTACTAACTAAAGAGCATTTATGTAAGTGGAGCTGTGGTTTGTATCAGTTTCATAAGCAGAGTTGAACTGCTTATGATCTGCATGAGTAGGAAACACAGTTCTTTTTTCCTGGGCATGCTCATGGTCCTTGGTGTATTTGAGACGCTGGAAAGAAGAGCTTGCTTCTTGCTTCAAAACAGAGTGTGTTTCACGGATGAGCACACTGGTCTGAATTTCCATTCATAAACGGAGTTAAACCACAAGAACTGTGTCTTCCTACAAACAAGATATCATTTCTGGTAAACCAAGTGAATTTTGGGCTCAAATGATTTTACACAGTTCAAGAACGCAACACGATTATCACTATTTACTAAAGAGCATTTATGTAAGAGGAGCTCTGTTTTTTTTCAGTTTCATAAGGAGAGTTGATCCACATATTGTCCGTATGAGAAGGACACACAGTTCTTTTTTTTCTGGGCATTCTCATCGTTCTTGCAGTTTTGAAGATGCTGTAAAGAAGAGCTTCTTTCTTGCGTTAAACCAGAGTGGGTTCCATGGATGAGAACACTGGTCTGAATTTCCCTTCAGAAACGGAGTTAAACCCCAGGATCTGTGTCTTCCTACAAGCAAGAGTTCATTTCTGGTATACCAAGTGAATTTTGGGTCAAATGATTTTACACAGTTCAAGAAACCAACTCGATTCTCACTACTAACTAAAGAGCATTTATGTAAGTGGAGCTGTGATTTGTATCAATTTTATGAGCAGAGTTGAACTTCATATGGTCCGTATAAGTAGGAAGCACAGTTCTTTTTTCTGGGCATGCTCATGGTCCGTGGTGTATTTGAGACGCCGGAAAGAAGAGCTTGCTTCTTGCTTCAAAACAGAGTGTGTTTCATGGATTTGAACTCTGGTCTGAATTACCATTCAGAAACGGAGTTAAACCACAAGACCTGTGTCTTCCTACAAACAAGAGATCATTTCTGGGAAACCAAGTGAATTTTGGGCTCAAATGATTTTACACAGTTCAAGAATGCAACACGATTATCACTATTTACTAAAGAGCATTTATGTAAGAGGAGCTCTGGTTTTTATCAGTTTTATAAGGAGAGTTGATCCACATATTGTCTGTATGAGAAGGACACACAGTTCTTTTTTTCTGGGCATTCTCATCGTTCTTGCTGTTTTGAAGACGCTGTAAAGAAGAGCTTCTTTCTTGCGTTAAAACAGAGTGGGTTCCATGGATGAGAACACTAGTCTGAATTTCCATTCCAAAACGGAGTTAAACCACAAGACCTGTGTCTTCCTACAAACAAGAGATCATTTCTGGTAAACCAAGTGAATTTTGGGCTCAAGTGATTTTACACAGTTCAGAAATCCATCGCGATTCTCACTATTAGCTAAAGAGCATTTATGTAATAGGAGCTGTGGTTTGTATCAGTTTCATAAGCAGTGTTGAACTGCATAAGATTCGTATGAGTAGCAAACACAGTTTTTTTCATGGGCAATCTCATGGTCATTGCTGTATTGGAGACTCTGGAAAGAAACGGATGCTTCTTGCATTAAAACAGATTGTGTTTCATCAATGAGAACAGCGCTCTGAATTTCCCTTCAGAAACGGAGTTAAACCCCAGAATCTGTGTCTCCCTACAAGCAAGAGTTCATTTCTAGAATACCAATTGAATATTGGGCTCAAATGATTTTATACAGTTCAAGAACCCAACTCGATTCTCACTACTAACTAAAGAGCATTTATGTAAGAAGAGCTGTGATTTGTATCAATTTCATGAGCAGAGTTGTACTTCATATGGTCATTATAAGTAGGAAGCACAGTTCTTTTTTTCTGGGCATGCTCATGGTCCTAGCTGTATTGGAGACACTGGAAAGAAGATCTTGCTTCTTGTGTTAAAACAGAGTGTGTCCATGGATGAGAACCCTTGTCTGAATTTCCCTTCAGAAACTTAGTTAAACCACAGGATCTGTGTCTTCCTACAACCAAATGATCATTTCTGGTAAAACAAGTGAATTTTGGGCTCAATTGATTTTACAAAATTCAAGAACCCAACGCGATTCTCACTATTAACTAAAGAGCGTTTATGTAAGAGGTGCTGTGATTTGTATCAGTTCCTTGGGCAGAGTGAACTTCATATGGTCCGTATGAGTAGGAAGCATGGTTATTTTTTTCTGGGCATGCTCATGGTTCTAGCTGTATTGGAGACGCTGGAAAGAAGAGCTTGCTTCTTTCGTTAAAACAGAGTGTGTTCCATGGATGAGAACACTGGTCTGAATTTCCATTCAGAAACGGAGTTAAACCACAAGACCTGTGTCTTCCTACAAACAAGAGATCATTTCTGGTAAACTAAGTGAATTTTGGGCTCAAATGATTTTACACAGTTCAAGAACGCAACACGATTATCACTATTTACTAAAGAGCATTTATGTAAGACGAGTTCTGGTTTTTATCAGTTTTATAAGGATTGTTGATCCACATATGGTCCGTATGAGAAGGACACACAGTTCTTTTTTTCTGGGCATTCTCATCGTCCTTGCTGTTTTGAAGACGCTGTAAAGAAGAGCTTCTTTCTTGCGTTAAAACAGAGTGGGTCCAAAGGATGAGAACACTGGTCTGAATTTCCCTTCAGAAACGGAGTTAAACCCCAGGATCTGTGTCTTCCTACAAGCAAGAGTTCATTTCTGGTATACCAAGTGAATTTTGGGTCAAATGATTTTACACAGTTCAAGAAACCAACTTGATTCTCACTACTAACTAAAGAGCATTTATGTAAGAGGAGCTGTGATTTGTATCAATTTCATGAGCAGAGTTGAACTTCATATGGTCCGTATAAGTAGGAAGCACAGTTCCTTTTTCTGGGCATGCTCATGGTCCTTGTTGTATTTGAGACGCCAGAAAGAAGAGCTTGCTTCTTGCTTCAAAACAGAGTGTGTTTCATGGATGAGAACACTGGTCTGAATTACCATTCAGAAACGGAGTTAAACCACAAGACCTGTGTCTTCCTACAAACATGAGATCATTTCTGGTAAACCAAGTGAATTTTGGGCTCAAGTGATTTTACACAGTTCAGAAATCCATCGCGATTCTCACTATTAGCTAAAGAGCATTTATGTAATAGGAGCTGTGGTTTGTATCAGTTTCATAAGCAGTGTTGAACTGCATAAGATTCGTATGAGTAGCAAACACAGTTTTTTTCATGGGCAATCTCATGGTCATTGCTGTATTGGAGACTCTGGAAAGAAACGGATGCTTCTTGCGTTAAAACAGATTGTGTTTCATCAATGAGAACAGCGCTCTGAATTTCCCTTCAGAAACGGAGTTATCCCCAGGATCTGTGTCTTCCTACAAGCAAGAGTTCATTTCTGGTAAAGCCAGTGAATTTTGGGCTCAAATGATTTTACACAGTTCAAGAACCGAACTCGATTATCACTATTTATTAAAGAGCATTTATGTAAGAGGAGCTCTGGTTTTTAGCAGTTTCATAAGGAGAGTTGATCCACATATGGTCCATATGAGAAGGACACAGAGTTCTTTTTTTCTGGCCATTCTCATCGTTCTTGCTGTTTTGAAGACGCTGTAAGGAAGAGCTTCTTTCATGCGTTAAAACAGAGTGGGTTCCATGGATGAGAACACTGGTCTGAATTTCCATTCAGAAACGGAGTTAAATCCCAGGATCTGTGTCTTCCTACAAGCAAGAGTTCATTTCTAGAATACCAATTGAATATTGGGCTCAAATGATTTTATACAGTTCAAGAACCCAACTCGATTCTCACTACTAACTAAAGAGCATTTATGTAAGAAGAGCTGTGATTTGTATCAATTTCATGAGCAGAGTTGTACTTCATATGGTCATTATAAGTAGGAAGCACAGTTCTTTTTTTCTGGGCATGCTCATGGTCCTAGCTGTATTGGAGACACTGGAAAGAAGAGCTTGCTTCTTGTGTTAAAACAGAGTGTGTCCATGGATTAGAACCCTTGTCTGAATTTCCCTTCAGAAACTGAGTTAAACCCCAGGATCTGTGTCTTCCTACAAACAAGTGTTCATTTCTGGTAAACCAAGTGAATTTTGGGCTCAATTGATTTTACAAAATTCAAGAACCCAACGCGATTCTCACTATTAACTAAAGAGCATTTATGTAAGAGGTGCTGTGATTTGTATCAGTTCTATGGGCAGAGTGAACTTCATATGGTCCGTATGAGTAGGAAGCATGGTTATTTTTTTCTGGGCATGCTCATGGTTCTAGCTGTATTGGAGACGCTGGAAAGAAGAGCTTGCTTCCTTCGTTAAAACAGAGTGTGTTCCATGGATGAGAACACTGGTCTGATTTCCCTTCAGAAACGGAGTTAAACCCCAGGATCTGTGTCTTCCTACAAGCAAGAGTATATGTCTGGTAAACCCAGTGAATTTTGGGCTCGAATGATTTGACACAGTTCAAGAACCCTACACGATTCTCACTATTAACTAAAGTGCCTTTATGTAAGTGGAGCTGTGGTTTGTATCAGTTTCATAAGCAGAGTTGAACTGCTTATGATCTGTATGAGTAGGAAACACAGTTCTTTTTTTCTGGGCATGCTCATGGTCCTTGGTGTATTTTAGACGCTGGAAAGAAGAGCTTGCTTCTTGCTTCAAAACAGAGTGTGTTTCATGGATGAGAACACTGGTCTGAATTTCCATTCAGAAACGGAGTTAAACCACAAGACCTGTGTCTTCCTACAAACAAGAGATCATTTCTGGTAAACTAAGTGAATTTTGGGCTCAAATGATTTTACACAGTTCAAGAACGCAACACGATTATCACTATTTACTAAAGAGCATTTATGTAAGGCGACTTCTGGTTTTTATCAGTTTTATAAGGATTGTTGATCCACATATGGTCCGTATGAGAAGGACACACAGTTCTTTTTTTCTGGGCATTCTCATCGTCCTTGCTGTTTTGAAGACGCTGTAAAGAAGAGCTTCTTTCTTGCTTTAAAACAGAGTGGGTCCAATGGATGAGAACACTGGTCTGAATTTCCCTTCAGAAACGGAGTTAAACCCCAGGATCTGTGTCTTCCTACAAGCAAGAGTTCATTTCTGGTATACCAAGTGAATTTGGGTCAAATGATTTTACACAGTTCAAGAAATCAACTCGATTCTCACTACTAACTAAAGAGCATTTATGTAAGAGGAGCTGTGATTTGTATCAATTTCATGAGCAGAGTTGAACTTCATATGGTCCGTATAAGTAGGAAGCACAGTTCTTTTTTCTGGGCATGCTCATGGTCCTTGTTGTATTTGAGACGCCAGAAAGAAGAGCTTGCTTCTTGCTTCAAAACAGAGTGTGTTTCATGGATGAGAACACTGGTCTGAATTACCATTCAGAAACGGAGTTAAACCACAAGACCTGTGTCTTCCTACAAACAAGAGATCATTTCTGGGAAACCAAGTGAATTTTGGGCTCAAATGATTTTACACAGTTCAAGAATGCAACACGATTATCACTATTTACTAAAGAGCATTTATGTAAGAGGAGCTCTGGTTTTTATCAGTTTTATAAGGAGAGTTGATCCACATATGGTCTGTATGAGAAGGACACACAGTTCTTTTTTTCTGGGCATTCTCATCGTTCTTGCTGTTTTGAAGACGCTGTAAAGAAGAGCTTCTTTCTTGCGTTAAACCAGAGTGGGTTCCATGGATGAGAACACTGGTCTGAATTTCCATTCCGAAACGGAGTTAAACCACAAGACCTGTGTCTTCCTACAAACAAGAGATCATTTCTGGTAAACCAAGTGAATTTTGGGCTCAAGTGATTTTACACAGTTCAGAAATCCATCGCGATTCTCAATATTAGCTAAAGAGCATTTATGTATTAGGAGCTGTGGTTTGTATCAGTTCCATAAGCAGTGTTGAACTGCATAAGATTCGCATGAGTAGGAAACACAGTTTTTTTCATGGGCAATCTCATGGTCATTGTTGTATTGGAGACTCTGGAAAGAAACGGATGCTTCTTGCGTTAAAACCGATTGTGTTTCATCAATGAGAACAGCGCTCTGAATTTCCCTTCAGAAATGGAGTTAAACCCCAGAATCTGTGTCTCCCTACAAGCAAGAGTTCATTTCTGGTAAAGCCAGTGAATTTTGGGCTCAAATGATTTTACACAGTTCAAGAACCGAACTCGATTATCACTATTTACTAAAGAGCATTTATGTAAGAGGAGCTCTGGTTTTTAGCAGTTTCATAAGGAGAGTTGATCCTCATATGGTCCATATGAGAAGGACACAGAGTTCTTTTTTTCTGGGCATTCTCATCGTTCTTGCTGTTTAGAAGACGCTGTAAAGAAGAGCTTCTTTCATGCGTTAAAACAGAGTGGGTTCCATGGATGAGAACACTGGTCTGAATTTCCATTCAGAAACGGAGTTAAATCCCAGGATCTGTGTCTTCCTACAAGCAAGAGTTCATTTCTAGAATACCAATTGAATATTGGGCTCAAATGATTTTATACAGTTCAAGAACCCAACTCGATTCTCACTACTAACTAAAGATCATTTATGTAAGATGAGCTGTGATTTGTATCAATTTCATGAGCAGAGTTGTACTTCATATGGTCATTATAAGTAGGAAGCACAGTTCTTTTTTTCTGGGCATGCTCATGGTCCTAGTTGTATTGGAGACACTGGAAAGAAGAGCTTGCTTCTTGTGTTAAAACAGAGTGTGTCCATGGATGAGAACCCTTGTCTGAATTTCCCTTCAGAAACTGAGTTAAACCCCAGGATCTGTGTCTTCCTACAACCAAGTGTTCATTTCTGGTAAACCAAGTGAATTTTGGGCTCAATTGATTTTACAAAATTCAAGAACCCAACGCGATTCTCACTATTAGCTAAAGAGCGTTTATGTAAATGGAGCTGTGGTTTGTATCAGTTTCATAAGCAGAGTTGACCTACATATGGTCCATATGAGAAGGACACACAGTTCTTTTTTTTCTGGGCATTTTCATCGTTCTTGCTGTTTTGGAGACGCTGTAAAGAAAAGCTTCTTTCTTGCGTTAAAACAGACTGTGTTCCATGGTTGAGAACACTGGTCTGAATTCCTCTTCAGAAACGGAGTTAAACCCCAGGATCTTTGTCTTCCTACAAGCAAAAGTTCATTTCTGGTAAACAAGAGAATTTTGGGCTCAGGTGATTTCACACAGTTCAGAAACCCATCCTGATTCTCACTATTACCTAAAGAGCATTTAAGTAAGAGGAGCTGTGGTTTGTAGCAGTTTCATAAGCAAAGTTGAACTGCATAATGTCTATAGGAGTAGGAAGCACAGTTCTTTTTTTCTTGGCATTGTCATGGTTCTTGCTGTATTGGAGACGCTGGAACGAAGAGCATGCTTCTTCCGTTAAAAGAGAGTGTGTTTTATGGATTAGAACACTGGTCTGATTTCCCTCAGAAATGGAGTTAAACCCCAGGATCTGTGTCATCCTACAAGCAAGAGATCATTTCGGGTAAACTCAGTGTATTTTGGGCTCAAATGATTTTACACAGTTCAAGAACCCAACTTGATTCTCACTATTAACTAAAGAGCATTTATGTATGGGGAGATGTGGTTTGTATCAGTTTCATAAGCTGAGTCGAACTACATATGATCCTTATGTGTAGGAAACACTGTTCTTTTCTTCAGGACATGCTCATGGTACTTGCTGTATTGGACACACTGGAAAGAAGAGCATGCATCTTGTGTTAAAAAAGAGTGTGTTCCATGGATGGGAACACTGGTCTGAATTTCCATTCAGAAACGGAGTTAAACCCCAGGATCTTTGTCTTCCTACAAGCAAGAGTTCATTTCTGGTAAACAAAGAGAATTTTTGTCTCAAGTGATTTTACACAGTTCAGAAACCCTTCGCGATTCTGACTATCAACTAAAGAGCATTTATGTAAGTGGAGTTGTGCTTTGTATCAGTTTCATAAGCAGAGTTGAACTACGTATGGTCCGTATGAGTAGGAAACACAGTTCTTTTTTTCAGGGCATGCTCATGGAACTTGCGCTATTAAAGACTCTGGAAAGTGAGCTTGATTCTTGCGTTAAAACAGAGTGTGTTACATGGATGAGAAACTTGATCTGAATTTCCCGTCAAATACGGAGTAAAACCACAGCATCTGTGTCTTCCTACAAGCAAGAGTTCATTTCTGGTAAACCCAGTGAATTTTGGGCTCAAATGATTTTACACAGTTCAAGAACCCAACTCGATTCTCACTACTAACTAAAGAGCATTTATGTAAGAGGAGCTGTGATTTGTATCAGTTCCATAAGCAGAGTTGAACTTCATATGGTCCGTATGAGTAGGAAGCACAGTTATTTTTTTCTGGGCATGCTCATGGTTCTTGCTGTATTGGAGACGCTGGAAAGAAGTGCTTGCTTCTTGCGTTAAAACAGACTGTGTTCCATGGATGAGAACACTGGTTTGAATTTCCCTTCAGAAACGGAGTTAAACCCCATAACTATATCTTCCTACAAGCAAGAGTTCATTTCTGGTAAACCCAGTGAATTTTGGGCTCAAATGATTTTACACAGTTCAGGAAACCAACTCGATTCTCACTACTAACTAAAGAGCATTTATGTAAGTGGTGTTGTGATTTGTATCAATTTCATGAGCAGAGTTGAACTTCATATGCTCCGTATAAGTAGGAAGCACAGTTCTTCTTTTCTGGGCATGCTCATGGTTCTTGCTGTATTGGAGATGGTAGAAAGAAGACCTTGCTTCTTGCGTTAAAACAGACTGTGTTCCATGGATGAGAACACTGGTCTGAATTTCCCTTCAGAAACGGAGTTAAACCCCAGGATCTGTGTCTTCCTACAAGCAAGAGTTCATTTCTGGTAAACAAAGAGAATTTTGGGCTCAAGTGAATTTACAAATTTCAGAAAGCCATCACGAATCTCACTATTAACTAAAGAGCATTTATGTAAGAGGAGCTGTGGTTTGTATCAGATATATAATCAGAGTTGAACTTCATATGATCCGTATGAGTAGGAAGCACAGTTCTTTTTTTCTGGGCATGCTCATGGCACTTGGTGTATTGGAGACGCTGGAAAGAAGAGCTTGCTTCTTGCGTTAAAACAGAGTGTGTTCCATGGATGAGAACACTGGTCTGAATTTCCCTTCAGAAACGGAGTTAAACCCCAGGATCTGTGTCTTCCTACAAGCAAGAGTTCATTTCTGGTAAACCCAGTGAATTTTGGGCTCAAATGATTTTACACAGTTCAAGAACCCATCTCGATTCTCACTACTAACTAAAGAGCATTTATGTAAGAGGAGCTGTGGTTTGTATCAGTTTCATAAGCAGAGTTGAACTTCGTATGGTCCGTATGAGAAGGACACACAGTTCTTTTTTTCAGGGAATGCTCATAGAACTTGTTGTATGGAGACGCTGGAAAGAAGAGCTTGCTTCTTGTGATAAATCAGAGTGTGTTCCATGGATGAAAACCCTTGTCTGAATTTCCCTTCACAAACGGAGTTAAACCACAGGATCTGTGTCTTCCTAAAAGCAAGAGTTCATTTCTGGTAAACCCAGTGAATTTTGGGCTCAAATGATTTTACACAGTTCAGGAAACCAACTCGATTCTCACTACTAACTAAAGAGCATTTATGTAAGTGGAGTTGTGATTTGTATCAATTTCATGAGCATAGTTGAACTTCATATGCTCCGTATAAGTAGGAAGCACAGTTCTTCTTTTCTGGGCATGCTCATGGTTCTTCCTGTATTGGAGATGGTAGAAAGAAGACCTTGCTTCTTGCATTAAAACAGACTGTGTTCCATGGATGAGAACACTGGTCTGAATTTCCCTTCAGAAACGGAGTTAAACCCCAGGATCTGTGTCTTCCTACAAGCAAGAGTTCATTTCTGGTAAACAAAGAGAATTTTGGGCTCAAGTGTATTTACAAATTTCAGAAAGCCATCACGAAACTCACTATTAAATAAAGAGCATTTATGTAAGAAGAGCTGTGGTTTGTATCAGATATATAATCAGAGTTGAAGTTCACATGATCCGTATGAGTAGGAAGCACAGTTCTTTTTTTCTTGGCATTGTCATGGTTCTTGCTGTATTGCAGACGCTGGAACGAAGAGCATGCTTCTTCCGTTAAAAGAGAGTGTGTTTTATGGATTAGAACACTGGTCTGATTTCCCTCAGAAATGGAGTTAAACCCCAGGATCTGTGTCATCCTACAAGCAAGAGATCATTTCGGGTAAACTCAGTGTATTTTGGGCTCAAATGATTTTACACAGTTCAAGAACCCAACTTGATTCTCACTATTAACTAAAGAGCATTTATGTATGGGGAGATGTGGTTTGTATCAGTTTCATAAGCTGAGTCGAACTACATATGATCCTTAAGAGTAGGAAACACTGTTCTTTTCTTCAGGACATGCTCATGGTACTTGCTGTATTGGACACACTGGAAAGAAGAGCATGCATCTTGTGTTAAAAAAGAGTGTGTTCCATGGATGGGAACACTGGTCTGAATTTCCATTCAGAAACGGAGTTAAACCCCAGGATCTTTGTCTTCCTACAAGCAAGAGTTCATTTCTGGTAAACAAAGAGAATTTTTGTCTCAAGTGATTTTACACAGTTCAGAAACCCTTCGCGATTCTGACTATCAACTAAAGAGCATTTATGTAAGTGGAGTTGTGCTTTGTATCAGTTTCATAAGCAGAGTTGAACTACGTATGGTCCGTATGAGTAGGAAACACAGTTCTTTTTTTCAGGGCATGCTCATGGAACTTGCGCTATTAAAGACTCTGGAAAGTGAGCTTGATTCTTGCGTTAAAACAGAGTGTGTTACATGGATGAGAAACCTGATCTGAATTTCCCTTCAGAAACGGAGTAAAATCACAGCATCTGTGTCTTCCTACAAGCAAGAGTTCATTTCTGGTAAACCCAGTGTATTTTGGGCTCAAATGATTTTACACAGTTCAAGAACCCAACTCGATTCTCACTACTAACTAAAGAGCATTTATGTAAGAGGAGCTGTGATTTGTATCAGTTCCATAAGCAGAGTTGAACTTCATATGGTCCGTATGAGTAGGAAGCACAGTTATTTTTTTCTGGGCATGCTCATGGTTCTTGCTGTATTGGAGACGCTGGAAAGAAGTGCTTGCTTCTTGCGTTAAAACAGACTGTGTTCCATGGATGAGAACACTGGTTTGAATTTCCCTTCAGAAACGGAGTTAAACCCCATAACTGTATCTTCCTACAAGCAAGAGTTCATTTCTGGTAAACCCAGTGAATTTTGGGCTCAAATGATTTTACACAGTTCAGGAAACCAACTCGATTCTCACTACTAACTAAAGAGCATTTATGTAAGTGGTGTTGTGATTTGTATCAATTTCATGAGCAGAGTTGAACTTCATATGCTCCGTATAAGTAGGAAGCACAGTTCTTCTTTTCTGGGCATGCTCATGGTTCTTGCTGTATTGGAGATGGTAGAAAGAAGACCTTGCTTCTTGCGTTAAAACAGACTGTGTTCCATGGATGAGAACACTGGTCTGAATTTCCCTTCAGAAACGGAGTTAAACCCCAGGATCTGTGTCTTCCTACAAGCAAGAGTTCATTTCTGGTAAACAAAGAGAATTTTGGGCTCAAGTGAATTTACAAATTTCAGAAAGCCATCACGAATCTCACTATTAACTAAAGAGCATTTATGTAAGAGGAGCTGTGGTTTGTATCAGATATATAATCAGAGTTGAACTTCATATGATCCGTATGAGTAGGAAGCACAGTTCTTTTTTTCTGGGCATGCTCATGGCACTTGGTGTATTGGAGACGCTGGAAAGAAGAGCTTGCTTCTTGCGTTAAAACAGAGTGTGTTCCATGGATGAGAACACTGGTCTGAATTTCCCTTCAGAAACGGAGTTAAACCCCAGGATCTGTGTCTTCCTACAAGCAAGAGTTCATTTCTGGTAAACCCAGTGAATTTTGGGCTCAAATGATTTTACACAGTTCAAGAACCCATCTCGATTCTCACTACTAACTAAAGAGCATTTATGTAAGAGGAGCTGTGATTTGTATCAGTTTCATAAGCAGAGTTGAACTTCGTATGGTCCGTATGAGAAGGACACACAGTTCTTTTTTTCAGGGAATGCTCATAGAACTTGTTGTATGGAGACGCTGGAAAGAAGAGCTTGCTTCTTGTGATAAATCAGAGTGTGTTCCATGGATGAGAACCCTTGTCTGAATTTCCCTTCACAAACGGAGTTAAACCACAGGATCTGTGTCTTCCTACAAGCAAGAGTTCATTTCTGGTAAACCCAGTGAATTTTGGGCTCAAATGATTTTACACAGTTCAGGAAACCAACTCGATTCTCACTACTAACTAAAGAGCATTTATGTAAGTGGAGTTGTGATTTGTATCAATTTCATGAGCAGAGTTGAACTTCATATGCTCCGTATAAGTAGGAAGCACAGTTCTTCTTTTCTGGGCATGCTCATGGTTCTTGCTGTATTGGAGATGGTAGAAAGAAGACCTTGCTTCTTGCATTAAAACAGACTGTGTTCCATGGATGAGAACACTGGTCTGAATTTCCCTTCAGAAACGGAGTTAAACCCCAGGATCTGTGTCTTCCTACAAGCAAGAGTTCATTTCTGGTAAACAAAGAGAATTTTGGGCTCAAGTGTATTTACAAATTTCAGAAAGCCATCACGAAACTCACTATTAAAAAAGGAGCATTTATGTAAGAAGAGCTGTGTTTTGTATCAGATATATAATCAGCGTTGAACTTCATATGATCCGTATGAGTAGGAAGCACAGTTCTTTTTTTCTGGGCATGCTCATGGCACTTGGTGTATTGGAGACGCTGGAAAGAAGAGCTTGCTTCTTGCGTTAAAACAGAGTGTGTTCCATGGATGAGAACACTGGTCTGAATTTCCCTTCAGAAACGGAGTTAAACCCCAGGATCTGTGGCTTCCTACAAGCAAGAGTTCATTTCTGGTAAACCCAGTGAATTTTGGGCTCAAATGATTTTACACAGTTCAAGAACCCATCTCGATTCTCACTACTAACTAAAGAGCATTTATGTAAGCGGAGCTGTGATTTGTATCAGTTTCATAAGCAGAGTTGAACTTCGTATGGTCCGTATGAGAAGGACACACAGTTCTTTTTTTCAGGGAATGCAAATAGAACTTGTTGTATGGAGACGCTGGAAAGAAGAGCTTGCTTCTTGTGATAAATCAGAGTGTGTTTCATGGATGAGAACCCTTGTCTGAATTTCCCTTCACAAACGGAGTTAAACCACAGGATCTGTGTCTTCCTACAAGCAAGAGTTCATTTCTGGTAAACCAAGTGAATTTTGGGCTCAAATGATTTTACACAGTTTAAGAACCCAACGCGATTCTCACTATTAACTGAAGAGCCTTCATGTAAATGGAGCTGTGGATTGTATCAGTTTCATAAGCAGAGTTGACCTACATATGGTCTGTATGAGAAGGATACACAGTTCTTTTGTTCTGGGGATTCTAATCGTTCTTGCTGTTTTGGAGACGCTATAAAGAAAAGCTTCTTTCTTGTGTTAAATCAGAGTGTGTTCCATGGATGAGAACACTGGTCTGAATTTCCCTTCAGAAATGGAGTTAAACCGCAGGATCTGTTTCTTCCTACAAGCAAGAGTTCATATCTGGTAAACAAAGAGAATTTTGGGCTCAAGTGATTTTACACAGTTCAGAAACCCATCGCGATTCTCACTATTAACTAAAGAGCATTTATGTAAGAGGAGCTGTGGTTTGTATCAGTTTCATAAGCAGTGTTGAACTGCATAAGATTCGTATGAGTAGGAAACACAGTTTTTTTCATGGGCAATCTCATGGTCATTGCTGTATTGGAGACTCTGGAAAGAAACGGATGCTTCTTGCGTTAAAACAGATTGTGTTTAATTGATGAGAACACTGGTCTGATTTCCCTTCAGAAACGGAGTTAAACCCCAGGATCTGTGTCTTCCTATAAGCAAGAGTATATGTCTGGTAAACCCATTGAATCTCAAATGATTTGACACAGTTCAAGAACCCATCGCGATTCTCACTATTAACTAAAGCGCCTGTATGTATGTGGAGCTGTGGTTTGTATCAGTTTCATAAGCAGAGTTGAACTGCATATGATCTATATGAGAAGGAAACACAGCTCTTTTTTTCTGGGCATGCTCATGTGCTTGGTGTATTTGAGAATCTGGAAAGAATAGCTTGCTTCTTGCTTCAAAACAGAGTGTGTTTCATGGATGAGAACACTGGTCAGAATTTCCATTCAGAAACGGAGTTAAAACACAAGACCTGTGTCTTCCTTCAAACGAGAGATCATTTCTGGTAAACCAAGTGAATTTTGGGCTCAAATGATTTTACACAGTTCAAGAACGCAACACGATTATCACTATTTACTAAAGAGCATTTATGTAAGAGGAGCTCTGGTTTTTATCAGTTTCATAAGGAGAGTTGATCCACATATGGACCGTATGAGAAAGACACACAGTTGTTTTTTTCTTGGCATTCACATCGTTCTTGCTGTTTTGAAGACGCTGTAAAGAAGAGCTTCTTTCTTGTGTTAAAACAGAGTGGGTTCCATGGATGAGAACACTGGTCTTAATTTCCCTTCAGAAACGGAGTTAAACCCCAGGATTTGTGTCTTCCTACAAGCAAGAGATCATTTCTGGAATACCAAGTGAATTTTGGGCTCAAATGATTTTACACAGTTCAAGAACCCAACTCGATTCTCACTACTTACTAAAGAGCATTTATGTAAGAGGAGCTGTGATTTGTATCAATTTCATGAGCAGAGTTGAACTTCATGTGGTCCGTATAAGTAGGAAGCACAGTTCTTTTTTTCAGGGCATGCTCATGGTTCTTGCTGTATTGGAGATGGTGGAAAGAAGACCTTGCTTCTTGCGTTAAAACAGACTGTGTTCCATGGATGAGAACAGCGCTCTGAATTTCCCTTCAGAAACTGAGTTAAACCCCACGATCTGTGTCTTCCAAAAAGCAAGAGTTCATATGTGTTAAACCCAGGGAATTTTGGTCTCAAATGATTTTACCGAGTTCAAGAACCCAACGCGATTCTCACTAGTAACTAAACAGCATTTATGTAAGTGGAGCTGTGGTTTGTATAAGTTTCATATGCAGTGTTGAACTACATATGCTCCGCATGAGTAGGAAAGACATTTTTTTTTCAGGGCATGCTCATGGTACTTTGTGTATTGGAGACGCTAGAAAGAGGAGCTTGCTTCTTTCGGTAAAACAGATTGTGTTTCATGGATGAGAACACTGGTCTAAATTTCCCTTCAGAAACGGAGTTAAATCCCAGGATCTTTGTCTTCCTACATGCAAGAGTTCATTTTGGGAAACAAAGAGATTTTTGGGCTCAAGTGTATATACACATTTCAGAAACCCATCGCGTGTCTCACTATTAACTAAAGAGAATTTATATAAGAGGAGCTGTGGTTTGTTTCAGATTCATAAGCAGTGTTGAACTTCATATGGTCCGTATGAGAAGGACACACAGTTCTTTTTTTCTTGGCATTGTCATGGTTCTTGCTGTATTGGAGAGGCTGGAAAGAAGAGCTTGCTTCTTCCATTAAAAGAGAGTGTGTTTTATGGATTAGAACACTGCTCTGATTTGCCTCAGAAATGGAGTTAAACTGCAGGATCTGTGTCATCCTACAAGCAAGAGTTCATTTCGGGTAAACCCAGTGAATTTTGGGCTCAAATGATTATACACAGTTCAAGAACCTAACTTGATTCTCACTATTAACTAAAGAGCATTTATGTATGTGGAGATGTGGTTTGTATCAGTTTCATAAGCAGAGTTGAACTACATATGATCCGTATGAGTTGGAAACAGTGTTCTTTTCTTCAGGACATGCTCATGGTACTTGCTGTATTGGACACACTGGAAAGAAGAGCATGCATCTTGTATTAAAAAAGAGTTTGTTCCATAGATGGGAACACTGGTCTGAATTTCCCTTCAGAAACGGAGTTAAACACCAGAATCTGTGTTGTCCTACAAGCAAGAGTTCATTTCTGGTAAACAAAGAGAATTTTGGTCTCAAGTGATTTCACACAGTTCAGAAACCCATCACGATTCTCACTATTAACTAAAGAGCATTTAAGTAAGAGGAGCTGTGGTTTGTAGCAGTTTTATAAGCAGAGTTGAACTTCATAATGTCCATATGAGTAGGGAGCACAGTTCTTTTTTTCTTGGCATTGTCATGGTTCTTGCTGTATTGGAGACGCTGGAAAGAAGACCTTGCTTCTTCCATTAAAAGAGTATGTTTTATGGATTAGAACACGGGTCTGATTTCCCTCAGAAATGGAGTTAAACCCCAGGATCTGTGTCATCCTACAAGCAAAAGTTCATTTCAGGTAAACCCAGTTAATTTTGGGCTCAAATGATTTTACACAGTTCAAGAACCCAACTTGATTCTCACTATTAACTAAAGAGCATTTATGTATGGGGAGATGTGGTTTGTATCAGTTTCATAAGCAGAGTGAATTACATATGATCCGTATGAGTAGGAAACACTGTTCTTTTCTTCAGGACATGCTCATGGTACTTGCTGTATTGGACACACTGGAAAGAAGAGCATGCATCTTGTGTTAAAAAAAGAGTGTGTTCCATGGATGGGAACACTGGTCTGAATTTCCCTTCAGAAACGGAGTTAAACACCAGGATCTGTGTTGTCGTACAAGCAAGAGTCCATTTGTGGAAAACAAAGAAAATTTTGGGCTCAAGTGAATTTATATATTTCAGAAACCCATCGCGAGTCTCACTATTAACTAAAGAGCATTTATGTAAGAGGAGCTGTGGTTTGTATCAGATTCATAAGCAGAGTTGAACTTCATATGATCCGTATGAGACGGAAGCACAGTTCTTTTTTTCAGGGCATGCTCATGGTCCTAGCTCTATTGGAGACGCTGGAAAGAAGAGTTTGCTTATTGCGTTATAACAGAGTATGTTCCATGGATGAGAACACTGGTCTGAATTTCGCTTCAGAAACGGAGTTAAATCCCACTATCTGTGTCTTCCTCCAAGCAAGAGTTCATTTCTGGTAAACCCAGTGGTTTTTGGCTGAAATGATTTTACACAGTTCAAGAACCCAACTCGATTCTCACTACTAACTAAAGAGCATGTATATAAGAATAGCTGTGATTTGCATCAGTTTCATATGCAGTTTTGAACTACGTATGGTCAGTATGAGTAGGAAACACAGTTCTTTTTTTCAGGGCATGCTCATGGAACTTGCGCTATTAGAGACGCTGGCAAGTGAGCTTGCTTCTTGCGTTAAAACAGAGTGTGTTACATGGATGAGAACCCTGATCTGAATTTCCCTTCAGAAACGGAGTTCAACCCCAGGATCTGTGTCTTCCAACAAGCAAGAATTCATTTGTGTTAAACCCAGGGAATTTTGGTCTTAAATGATTATACAGAGTTCAAGAACCCAACACGATTCTCACTAGTAACTAAACAGCACTTATGTAAGTGGAGCTGTGGTTTGTATCAGTTTCATATGCAGTGTTGAACTACATATGGTCCGTATGAGTAGGAAACACAGTTCTTTTTTTCAGGGCATGCTCATGGTACTTGCTGTATTGGAGACCCTAGAAAGAGGAGCTTGCTTCTTGCGTTGAAACAGAGTGTGTTTCATGGATGAGAACACTGGTCTGAATTTCACTTCAGAAACGGAGTTAAACCCCATGTTCAGTGTCTTCCTACAGGCATGAGTTCATTTAGTAAACAAAGTGAATTTTGGTCTCAAGTGATATTACATAGTTCAGAAACACATCGCGATTCTCACTATTAATTAAAGAGCATTTATGTAAGTGGAGTTGTGCTTTCTATCAGTTTCATAAGCAGAGTTGAACTACGTATGGTCCGTATGAGTAGGAAGCACAGTTCTTTTTTTCTGGGCATGCTCATTGTTCTTGCTGTATTGGAGATGGTGGAAAGAAGTCCTTGCTTCTTGCCTTAAAACAGACTGTGTTCCATGGATGAGAACACTGGTCTGAATTTCCCTTCAGAAACGGAGTAAAGCCCCAGGATCTGTGTCTTCCTACAAGCAAGAGTTCATTTCTGGTAAACAAAGAGAATTTTGGGCTCAAGTGAATTTACAAATTTCAGAAACTCATCACGAGTCTCACTATTAACTAAAGAGCATTTATGTAAGAGGAGCTGTGATTTGTATCAATTTCATGAGCAGAGTTGAACTTCATATGGTCCGTATAAGTAGGAAGCACAGTTCTTTTTTTCTGGGCATGCTCATGGTCCTTGGTGTATTGGAGAATCTGGAAAGAATAGCTTTCTTCTTGCTTCAAAACAGAGAGTGTTTCATGGATGAGAACACTGGTCAGAATTTCCATTCAAAAAAGGAGTTAAAACACAAGACCTGTGTCTTCCTACAAACAAGAGATCATTTCTGGAAAACCAAGTGAATTTTGGGCTCAAATGATTTTACACAGTTCAAGAACGCAACACGATTATCACTATTTACTAAAGAGCATTTATGTAAGAGGAGCTCTGGTTTTTATCAGTTTCATAAGGAGAGTTGATCCACATATGGTCCGTATGAGAAGGACACACAGTTCTTTTTTTCTGGGCATTCTCATCGTTCGTGCTTTTTGAGGACGCTGTAAAGAAGAGCTTCTTTCTTGCGTTAAAACAGAGTGTGTTCCATGGATGAGAACACTGGTCTGAATTTCCCTTCAGAAACGGAGTTAAACCCCAGGATCTGTGTCTTCCTACAAGCAAGAGTTCATTTCTGGTAAACCCAGTGAATTTTGGGCTCAAATGATTTTACACAGTTCAAGAACCCATCTCGATTCTCACTATTAACTAGAGCATTTACGTAAGAGGAGCTGTGATTTGTATCAGTTTTATAAGCAGAATTGAACTTCATATGGTCCGTATGAGAAGGACACACAGTTCTTTTTTTCAGGGAATGCTCATAGAACTTGTTGTATGGAGACGCTGGAAAATAGAGCTTGCTTCTTGTGATAAATCAGAGTGTGTTCCATGGATGAGAACACTGGTCTGAATTTCCCTTCAGAAACGGAGTTAAACCCCAGGATCTGTGTCTTCCTACAAGCAAGAGTTCATTTCTGGTAAACCCAGTGAATTATGGGCTCAAATGATTTTACAAAGTTCAAGAACCCAACTCGATTCTCACTACTAACTAAAGAGCATTTATGTAAGAGGAGCTGTGATTTGTATCAGTTTCATAAGCAGAGTTGAACTTCATATGGTCCGTATGAGTAGGAAACATAGTTCTTTTTTTCAGGACATGCTCATGGAACTTGCGCAATTAGAGACGCTGGAAAGTGAGCTTGCTTCTTGCGTTAAAACAGAGTGTGTTACATGGATGAGAACCCTGATCTGAATTTCCTGTCAAATACGGAGTTAAACCACAGGATCTGTGTCTTCCTACTAGCAATAGTTTATGTCTGGTAAACCCAGTGAATTTTGGGCTCAAATGATTTTACACAGTTCAGAAACCCATCGCGAGTCTCACTATTAACAATAGAGCATTTATGTATGTGGAGCTGTGGTTTGTATCAGTTTCACAAGCAGTGTTGAACTGCATAAGATCCGTATGAGTAGGAAACACAGTTTTTTTCATGGGCATTCTCATGGTCATTTATGTATTGGAGACTTTGGATAGAAAAGGATGCTTCTTGCGTTAAAACAGATTGTGTTTCATGGATGAGAACAGCGCTCTGAATTTCCCTTCAGAAACGGAGTTAAACCCCAGGATCTTTGTCTTCCAAAAAGCAAGAGTTCATTTGTGTTAAACCCAGGGAATTTTGGTCTCAAATGATTTTACAGAGTTCAAGAACCCAACGCGATTCTCACTAGTAACTAAACAGCATTTATGTAAGTGGAGCTGTGGTTTGTATCAGTTTCATATGCAGTGTTGAACTACATATGGACCGTACAAGTAGGAAAGACAGTTCTTTTTTTCACGGCATGCTCATGGTACTTGGTGAATTGGAGACGCTAGAAAGAGGAGCTTGCTTCTTGCGTTAAAACAGATTGTGTTTCATGGATGAGAACACTGGTCTGAATTTCCCTTCAGAAACGGAGTTAAATCCCAGGATCTCTGTCTTCCTACAAGCAAGAGTTCATTTCGGGTAAACAAAGAGAATTTTGGACTAAAGTGTATTTACACATTTCAGAAACCCATCGCGAGTCTCACTATTAACTAAAGAGAATTTATGTAAGAGGAGCTGTGGTTTGTATCAGATTCATAAGCGGAGTTGAACTTCATGTGGTCCATATGAGATGGAAGCACAGTTCTTTTTTTCTGGGCATGCTCATGGTCCTAGCTGTATTGGAGACGCTGGAAAAAAGAGCTTGCTTCTTGTGTTAAAACAGAGTGTGTTCCATGGATGAGAACACTGGTCTGAATTTCCCTTCAGAAACGGAGTTAAACCACAGGATCTGTGTCTTCCTACAAGCAAGAGTTCATTTCTGGTAAACCCAGTGATTATTGGCTCAAATGATTTCACACAGTTCAAGAACCCAACTCGATTCTCACTACTAACTAAAGAGCATGTATGTACGAATAGCTGTGATTTGTTTCAGTTTCTTAAGCAGAATTGATCTACATATGGTCTGTATGAGTAGGAAACACAGTTCTTTTTTTCAGGGCATGCTCATGGAACTTGTTGTATTGGAGACGCTGGAAAGGAGAGCTTGATTCTTGCAATAAATCAGAGATGTTCCATGGATGAGAACCCTTGTCTGAATTTCCCTTCAGAAACGGAGTTAAACCCCAGGATCTGTGTCTTCATACAACCAAGTGTTCATTTCTGGTAAACAAAGAGAATTTTGGGCTCAAGTGAATTCACACAGTTCAGAAAACCATCGCGATTCTCACTATTTACTAAAGAGCATTTAAGTAAGAGGAGCTGTGGTTTGTAGCAGTTTTATAAGCAGAGTTGAACTTCATAATGTCCATATGAGTAGGAGGCACAGTTCTTTTTTTCTTGGCATTGTCATGGTTCTTGCTGTATTGGAGACGCTGGAAACAAGAGCTTGCTTCTTCCGATAAAAGAGAGTGTGTTTTATGGATTAAAACTCTGGTCTGATTTCCCTCAGAAATGGAGTTAAACTGCAGGATCTGTGTCATCCTACAAGCAAGAGTTCACTTCTGGTAAACCCATTGAATTTTGGGCTCAAATGATTTTACACAGTTCAAGAACCCAACTTGATTCTCACTATTAACTAAAGAGCATTTATGTATGGGGAGATGTGGTTTGCATCAGTTTCATAAGCAGATTTGAATTACATTTGACCGTATGAGTAGGAAACACTGTTCTTTTCTTCAGGACATGCTCATGGTACTTGCTGTATTGGACACACTGGAAAGAAGAGCATGCATCTTGTGTTAAAAAAGAGTGTGTTCCATGGATGGGAACACTGGTCTGAATTTCCCTTCAGAAACGGAGTTAAACACCAGGATCTGTGTTGTCCTACAAGCAAGAGTTCATTTCTGGAAAACCCAGTGAATTTTGGGCTCAAATGATTTTACACAGTTCAAGAACCCAACTCGATTCTCACTACTAACTAAAGAGCATTTATGTAAGAGGAGCTGGGATTTGAATCAGTTCCATAAGCAGAGTTGAAATTCATATGGTCTGTATGAGTAGGAAGCACAGTTATTTTTTTCTGGGCATGCTCATGGTTCTTGCTGTATTAGAGACGGTGGAAAGAAGTGCTTGCTTCTTTCGTTAAAACAGAGTGTGTTCCATGGATGAGAACACTGGTCTGAATTTCCCTTCAGAAAAGGAGTTGAACCCCAGAATCGGTGTCTTCCTACAAGCAAGAGTCCATTTCTGGTAAACAAAGAGAATTTTGGGGTCAAGTGAATTTATAAATTTCAGAAGCCCATCGCGAGTCTCACTATTAACTAAAGAGCATTTATGTAAGAGGAGCTGTGGTTTGTATCAGATTCATAAGCAGAGTTGAACTTCATATGGTCTGTATGAGAAGGAAGCACAGTTCTTTTTTTTTGGGCATGCTCATGGTCCTAGCTGTATTGGAGACGCTGGAAAGAAGAGCTTGCTTCTTGCGTTAAAACAGAGTGTGTTCCATGGATGAGAACACTGGTCTGAATTTCCCTTCAGAAACGGAGTTAAATCCCACTATCTGTGTCTTCCTCCAAGCAAGAGTTCATTTCTGGTAAACCCAGTGGTTTTTGGCTGAAATGATTTTACACAGTTCAAGAACAAACTCGATTCTCACTACTAACTAAAGAGCATGTATGTAAGAATTGCTGTGATTTATATCAGTTTCATAAGCAGAATTGAACTACATAAGGTCCGTATGAGTAGGAAACACAGTTCTTTTTTTCAGGACATGCTCATTGAACTTGTTGTATTGGAGACGCTGGAAAGAAGAGCTTGCTTCTTGTGATAAATCAGAGTGTGTTCCATGGATGAGAACCCTTGTCTGAATTTCCCTTCAGAAACGGAGTTAAACCACAGGATCTGTGTCTTCCTACAAACAAGTGTTCGTTTCTGGTAAACCAAGTGAATTTTGGGCTCAAATGATTTTACAAAGTTCAAGAACCCAACGCGATTCTCACTATTAACTAGAGAGCCTTTATGTAAATAGAGCTCTGGTTTGTATCAGTTTCATAAGCAGAGTTGATCCACATATGGTCCATATTAGAAGGACACACAGTTCTTTATTTTCTTGGCATTCTCATCGTTCCATTCTCATCGTTCTTGCTGTTTTTAGACGCTGTAAAGAAAAGTTTCTTTCTTGCGTTAAAACAGAGTGCGTTCCATTGATGAGAACACTGTTCTGAATATCCCTTCAGAAACGGAGATAAACCCCAGGGTCTTTGTTTTCCTACAAGCAAGAGTTCATTTCTGGTAAACAAAGAGTATTTTGGGCTCAAGTGATTTTACACAGTTCAGAAACCCATCGCGATTCTCACTATTAACTACAGAGCATTTATGTAAGAGGAGCTGTGGTTTGTATCAGTTTTATAAGCAGAGTTGAAATTCATAATGTCCATATGAGTAGGAAGCACAGTTTTTTTTTTTTGGCATTGTCATGGTTCTTGCTGTATTGGATACGCTGCAAAGAAGAGATTGCTTCTTCCGTTAAAACAGAGTGTGTTTCATGGATTAGAACACTGGACTGATTTCCCTTCAGAAACGGAGTGAAACCCCATGATCTGTGTCATCCTACAAGCAAGAGTTCATTTCTGGTAAACCAAGTCAATTTTGGGCTCAAATGATTTTACACAGTTCAACAACCCAACTCAATTCTCAGTATTAACTAAATTGCCTTTATGTATGTGGAGCTGTGGTTTGTATCAGTTTCATATGCAGTGTTGATCTTCATATGATCCGTATGAGTAGGAAACAAAGTTTATTTTTTTCTGGGTATGCTCATGGTTCTTGGTGTATTGGAGACGCTGGAAAGAAGAGCTTGCTTCTTGCGTTAAAACAAAGTGTGTTTCAGGGATGAGAACAGTGGTCTGAATTTACCTTCAGAAACGGAGTTAAACCCCAGGGTCTGTGTCTTCCTACAAGCAAGAGTTCATTTTTGGTAAACAAAGAGCATTTTGGGCTCTAATGATTTTACACAGTTCAGAAACCCAACTGGATTCTCACTATTAACTACGGAGCATTTATGTACGAGGATCTGTGGTTTGTCACAGATTCATAAGCAGAGTTGATTCACATATCCTCAGTATAAGTAGCCAACACAGTTCTTTTTTTCAAGGCATGCTCATGGTACTTGCTGTATTGGAGACGCTGGAAAGAATAGCTTGCTTCTTGTGTTAAAACACAGTGTGTTACATGGATGAGAACACTGGTCTGAATTTCCCTTCTGAAACGGAGTTAAACCACAGGATTTGTGTCTTCCTACAAGCAAGAGTTCATTCTGGTAAACCCAGTGATTTTTGGCTCAAAAGATTTTACACAGTTCAAGAACCCAACTCGATTCTCACTACTAACTAAAGAGGATGTATGTAAGAATAGCTATGATTTGTATCAGTTTCATAAGCAGAATTGAACTACATATGGTCTGTATGAGTAGGAAACACAGTTCTTTTTTTCAGGGCATGCTCATGGAACTTGTTGTATTGGACACACTGGAAAGAAGAGCTTGATACTTGCAATAAATCAGAGATGTTCCATGGATGAGAACCCTTGTCTCAATTTCCCTTCAGAAATGGAGTTAAACCCTAGGATCTGTTTCTTCCTACAACCAAGTGTTCATTCCTGGTAAACAAAGAGAATTTTGGGCTCAAGTGATTTCACACAGTTCAGAAACCCATCACGATTCTCACTATTAACTAAAGAGCATTTAAGTAAGAGGAGCTGTGGTTTGTAGCAGTTTTGTAAGCAGAGTTGAACTTCATAATGTCCATATGAGTAGGAAGCACAGTTCTTTTTTCTTGGCATTGTCATGGTTCTTGCTGTATTGGAGACGCTGGAAAGAAGAGCATGCTTCTTCCGTTAAAAGAGAGTGTGTTTTATGGATCAGAACACTGCTCTGATTTCATTCAGAAATGAAGTTAAACCCCAGGATCTGTGTCATCCTACAAGCTTGAGTTCATTTCGGGTAAACCCAGTGAATTTTGGGCTCAAATGATTTTACACAGTTCAAGAACCCAACTTGATTCTCACTATTAACTAAAGAGCATTTATGTATGGGGAGATGTGGTTTGTATCAGTTTCATAAGCAGAGTGAACTACACATGATCCGTATGAGTAGGAAACACTGTTCTTTTCTTCAGGACATGCTCATGGTACTTGCTGTATTGGACACACTGGAAAGAAGAGCATGCATCTTGTGTAAAAAAAAGAGTGTGTTCCATGGATGGGAACACTGGTCTGAATTTCCCTTCAGAAACGGAGTTAAACCCCAGGGTCTTTGTTTTCCTACAAGCAAGAGTTCATTTCTGGTAAACAAAGAGAATTTTGGTCTCAAGTGCTTTTACACAGTTCAGAAACCCATCTCTATTCTCACTACTAACTAAAGAGCATTTGTGTGAGAGCAGATGTGATTTGTATCAGTTTAATAAGCAGAGTTGAACTTCATATGGTCCTTATGAGTGGGAAGCACAGTTCTTTTTTTCTGGGCATGCTCATTGTTCTTGCTGTATTGGAGATGGTGGAAAGAAGTCCTTGCTTCTTGCGTTAAAACAGACTGTGTTCCATGGATGAGAACACTGGTCTGAATTTCCCTTCAGAAATGGAGTTAAACTCCAGGATCTGTGTCTTCCTACATGCAAGAGTTCATTTCTGGTAAACAAAGAGAATTTTGGGCTCAAGTGAATTTACAAATTTCAGAAACTCATCACGAGTCTCACTATTAACTAAAGAGCATTTATGTAAGAGGAGCTGTCGTTTGTATCAGATATATAATCAGAGTTGAACTTCATATGGTCAGTATGAGTAGGAAGCAAAGTTTTTTTTTCTGGGCATGCTCATGGTTCTTGGTGTATTGGAGACGCTGGAAAGAAGAGCTTGCTTCTTGCGTTAAAACAGAGTGTGTTCCATGGATGAGCACACTGGTCTGAATTTCCCTTCAGAAACGGAGTTAAACCCCAGGATCTGTGTCTTCCTACATGCAAGAGTTCATTTCTGGTAAACCCAGTGAATTTTGGGCTCAAATGATTTTACACAGTTCAAGAAACCAACTCGATTCTCACTACTAACTAAAGAGCATTTATGTAAGAGGAGCTGTGATTTGTATCAATTTCATGAGCAGAGTTGAACTTCATATGGTCCATATGAGAAGGACACACAGTTCTTTTTTTCAAGGAATGCTCATAGAACTTGTTGTATGGAGATGCTGGAAAGTAGAGCTTGCTTCTTGTGATAAATCAGAGTGTGTTCCATGGATGAGAACCCTTGTCTGAATTTCCCTTCACAAACGGAATTAAACCACAGGATCTGTGTCTTCCTACAAGAAAGAGTTCATTTCTGGTAAACCAAGTGAATTTTGAGCTCAAATGATTTTACACAGTTCAAGAACCCAACGCGATTCTCACTATTAACTGAAGAGCCTTCATGTAAATGGAGCTGTGGATTGTATCAGTTTCATAAGAGGAGTTGACCTACATATGGGCCATATGAGAAGGACACACAGTTCTTTTTTCCTGGGGATTCTCATCGTTCTTGCTGTTTTGGAGACGCTGTAAATAAAAGCTTCTTTCTTGTGTTAAATCAGAGTGTGTTCCATGGATGAGAACACTGGTCTGAATTTCCCTTCAGAAATGGAGTTAAACCCCAGGATCTGTTTCTTCCAACAAGCAAGAGTTCCTATCTGGTAAACAACGAGAATTTTGGGCTCAAGTGATTTTACACAGTTCAGAAACCCATCGCGATTCACACTATTAACTAAAGAGCATTTATGTAAGAGGAGCTGTGGTTTGTATCAGTTTCATAACAGTGTTGAACTGCATATGATTTGTATGAGTAGGAAACACAGTTTTTTTCATGGGCAATCTCATGGTCATTGCTGTATTGGAGACTCTGGAAAGAAACGGATGCTTCTTGCGATAAAACAGATTGTGTTTCATCGATGAGAACAGCGCTCTGAATTTCCCATCAGAAATGGAGTTAAACCCCAGGATCTGTGACTTCCTACAAGCAAGAGTTCATTTCTGGTAAAGCCAGTGAATTTTGGGCTCATATGATTTTACACAGTTCAAGAACCCAACTCGATTCTCACTACTAACTAAAGAGCATTTATGTAAGACGTGCTGTCATTTGTATCAGTTCCATAAGCAGAGTTGAACTTCATATGGTCAGTATGAGTAGGAAGCATGGTTATTTTTTCCCGGGCATGCTCATGGTTCTTGCTGTATTGGAGACGCTGAAAAGAAGAGCTTGCTTCTTTCATTAAAACAGAGTGTGTTCCATGGATGAGAACACTGGTCTGATTTCCCTTCAGAAACGGAGTTAAACCCCAGGATCTGTGTCTTCCTACAAGCAAGAGTATATGTCTGGTAAACCCATTGAATTTTGGGCTCAAATGATTTGACACAGTTCAATAACCCATCGCGATTCTCACTATTAACTAAAGCGCCTTTATGTAAGTGGAGCTGTGGTTTGTATCAGTTTCATAAGCAGAGTTGAACTGCATATGATCTATATGAGAAGGAAACACAGTTCTTTTTTTCTGGGCATGCTCATGGTCCTTGGTGTATTTGAGAATCTGGAAAGAATAGCTTGCTTTTTGCTTCAAAACAGAGTGTGTTTCATGGATGAGAACACTGGTCAGAATTTCCATTCAAAAAAGGAGTTAAAACACAAGACCTGTGTCTTCCTACAAACAAGAGATCATTTCTGGTAAACCAAGTGAATTTTGGGCTCAAATGATTTTACACAGTTCAAGAACGCAACACGATTATCACTATTTACTAAAGAGCATTTATGTAAGAGGAGCTCTGGTTTTTATCAGTTTCATAAGGAGAGTTGATCCACATATGGTCCGTATGAGAAGGACACACAGTTCTTTTTTTCTTGGCATTCTCATCGTTCTTGCTGTTTTGAAGACGCTGGAAAGAAGAGCTTCTTTCTTGCGTTAAAACAGAGTGTGTTCCATGGATGAGAATACTGGTCTGATTTTCCCTTCAGAAACAGAGTTAAACCCCAGGATCTGTGTCTTCCAAAAAGCAAGAGATCATTTCTGGAATACCAAGTGAATTTTGGGCTCAAATGATTTTACACAGTTCAAGAACCCAACTCGATTCTCACTACTAACTAAAGAGCATTTACATAAGAGGAGCTGTGATTTGTATCAATTTCATGAGCAGAGTTGAACTTCATATGGTCCGTATAACTAGGAAGCACATTACTTTTTTTCTGGGCATGCTCATGTTTCTTGCTGTATTGGAGATGGTGGAAAGAAGACCTTGCTTCTTGCGTTAAAACAGACTGTGTTCCATGGATGAGAACACTGGTCTGAATTTCCCTTCAGAAACGGAGTTAAACCCCAGGATCTGTGTCTTCCTACAAGCAAGAGTTCATTTTGGGTAAACAAAAAGAATTTTGGTCTCAAGTGAATTTACAAATTTCAGAAACTCATCACGAGTCTCACTATTAACTAAAGAGAATTTATGTAAGAGGAGCTGTGGTTTGTATCAGATATATAAGCAGAGTTGAACTTCATATGGTCAGTATGAGTAGGAAGCACAGTTCTTTTTTTCTGGGCATGCTCATGGTTCTTGGTGTATTGGAGACGCTGGAAAGAAGAGCTTGCTTCTTGCGTTAAAACAGAGTGTGTTCCATGGATGAGCACACTGGTCTGAATTTCCCTTCAGAAACGGAGTTAAACCCCAGGATCTGTGTCTTCCTACAAGCAAGAGTTCATTTCTGGTAAACCCAGTGAATTATGGGCTCAAATGATTTTACACAGTTCAAGAAACCAACTCGATTCTCACTACTAACTAAAGAGCATTTATGTAAGAGGAGCTGTGATTTGTATCAGTTTCATAAGCAGAGTTGAACTTCATATGGTCCGTATGAGTAGGAAACATAGTTATTTTTTTCAGTACATGCTCATGGAACTTGCGCTATTAGAGACGCTGGAAAGTGAGCTTGCTTCTTGCGATAAAACAGAGTGTGTTACATGGATGAGAACCCTGATCTGAATTTCCCGTCAAATACGGAGTTAAACCACAGGATCTGTGTCTTCCTAGTAGCAAGAGTTTATGTCTGGTAAACCCAGTGAATTTTGGGCTCAAATGATTTTACACAGTTCAGAAACCCATCGCGAGTCTCACTATTAACAATAGAGCGTTTATGTAAGTGGAGCTGTGGTTTGTATCAGTTTCATAAGCAGTGTTGAACTGCATAAGATCCGTATGAGTAGGAAACACAGTTTTTTTCATGGGCATTCTCATGGTCATTTATGTATTGGAGACTTTGGATAGAAACGGATGCTTCTTGCGTTAAAACAGATTGTGTTTCATCGATGAGAACAGCGCTCTGAATTTCCCTTCAGAAACGGAGTTAAACCCCAGGATCTTTGTCTTCCAAAAAGCAAGAGTTCATTTGTGTTAAACCCAGGGAATTTTGGTCTCAAATGATTTTAGAGAGTTCAAGAACCCAACACGATTCTCACTAGTAACTAAACAGCATTTATGTAAGTGGAGCTGTGGTTTGTATCAGTTTCATAAGCAGTGTTGAACTACATATGGACCGTACGAGTAGGAAAGACAGTTCTTTTTTTCAGGGCATGCTCATGGTACTTGGTGTATTGGAGACGCTAGAAATAGGAGATTGCTTCTTCCGTTAAAAGAGAGTGTGTTTTATGGATTAAAACACTGTTCTGATTTCCCTCAGAAATGGAGTTAAACCGCAGGATCTGTGTCATCCTACAAGCAAGAGTTCATTTCTGCAAAACCCAGTGAATTTTGGGCTCAAATGATTTTACACAGTTCAAGAACCCAACTCGATTCTCACTACAAACTAAAGAGCATTTATGTAAGAGGAGCTGTGATTTGTATCAGTTCCATAAGCAGAGTTGAACATCATATGGTCCGTATGAGTAGGAAGCACAGTTATTTTTTTCTGGGCATGCTCATGGTTCTTGCTGTATTAGAGACGGTGGAAAGAAGTGCTTCCTTCTTTCATTAAAACAGAGTGTGTTCCATGGATGAGAACACTGGTCTGAATTTCCCTTCAGAAAAGGAGTTGAACCCCAGAATCGGTGTCTTCCTACAAGCAAGAGTCCATTTCTGGTAAACAAAGATAATTTTGGGCTCAAGTGAATTTATAAATTTCAGAAACCCATCGCGAGTCTCACTATTAACTAAAGAGCATTTGTGTAAGAGGAGCTGTGGTTTGTATCAGGTTCATAAGCAGAGTTGAACTTCATATGGACCGTATGAGACGGAAGCACAGTTCTTTTTTTCTGGGCATGCTCATGGTCCTAGCTGTATTGGGGACGCTGGAAAGAAGAGCTTGCTTCTTACGTTAAAACAGAGTGTGTTCCATGGATGAGAACACTGGTCTGAATTTCCCTTCAGAAACGTAGTTAAATCCCAGTATCTGTGTCTTCCTCCAAGCAAGAGTTCATTTCTGGTAAACCCAGTGGTTTTTGGCTGAAATGATTTTACACAGTTCAAGAACCCAACTCGATTCTCACTACTAACTAAAGAGCATGTATGTAAGAATTGCTGTGATTTGTATCAGTTTCATAAGCGGAATTGAACTACATAAGGTCCGTATGAGTAGGAAACACAGTTCTTTTTTTCAGGACATGCTCATTGAACTTGTTGTATTGGAGACGCTGGAAAGAAGAGATTGCGTCTTGCGATAAATCAGAGTGTGTTCCATGGATGAGAACCCTTGTCTGAATTTCCCTTCAGAAACGGAGTTAAACCACAGGATCTGTGTCTTCCTACAAGCAAGTGTTCGTTTCTGGTAAACCAAGTGAATTTTGGGCTCAAATGATTTTACAAAGTTTAAGAACCCAATGCAATTCTCACTATTAACTAGAGAGCCTTTATGTAAATGGAGCTCTGGTTTGTATCAGTTTCATAAGCAGAGTTGATCCACATATGGTCCGTATGAGAAGGACACACAGTTCTTTATTTTCTTGGCATTCTCATCGTTCCATTCTCATCGTTCTTGCTGTTTTTAGACGCTGTAAAGAAAAGTTTCTTTCTTGCGTTAAAACAGAGTGCGTTCCATTGATGAGAACACTGTTCTGAATTTCCCTTCAGAAACGGAGATAAACCCCAGGGTCTTTGTCTTCCTACAAGCAAGAGTTCATTTCTGGTAAACAAAGAGTATTTTGGGCTCAAGTGATTTTACACAGTTCAGAAACCCATCGCGATTCTCACTATTAACTATGGAGCATTTATGTAAGAGGAGCTGTGGTTTTTATCAGTTTTATAAGCAGAGTTGAATTTCATAATGTCCATATGAGTAGGAAGCACAGTTTTTTTTTTTTTGGCATTGTCATGGTTCTTGCTGTATTGGAGACGCTGGAAAGAAGAGATTGCTTCTTCCGTTAAAACAGAGTGTGTTTCATGGATTAGAACACTGGTCTGATTTCCCTTCAGAAACGCAGTGAAACCCCATGATCTGTGTCATCCTACAAGCAAGAGTTCATTTCTGGTAAACCAAGTCATATTTGGGCTCAAATGATTTTACACAGTTCAACAACCCAACTCAATTCTCACTATTAACTAAATTGCCTTTATGTATGTGGAGCTGTGGTTGGTATCAGTTTCATATGTAGTGTTGATGTTCATATGATCCGTATGAGTAGGAAACAAAGTTCATTTTTTTCTGGGCATGCTTATGGTTCTTGGTGTATTGGAGATGCTGGAAAGAAGAGCTTGCTTCTTGCGTTAAAACAAAGTGTGTTTCACAGATGAGAACAGTGGTCTTAATTTACCTTCAGAAACGGAGTTAATCCCCAGGGTCTGTGTCTTCCTACAAGCAAGAGTTCATTTTTGGTAAACAAAGAGCATTTTGGGCTCTAATGATTTTACACAGTTCAGAAACCCAACTGGATTCTCACTATTAACTAAGGAGCATTTATGTATGAGGATCTGTGGTTTGTCACAGTTTAATAAGCAGAGTTGATTCACATATCCTCCATATGAGTAGCCAACACAGTTCTTTTTTTCAAGGCATGCTCATGGTACTTGCTGTATTGGAGACGCTGGAAAGAATAGCTTGCTTCTTGCCTTAAAACAGAGTGTGTTTCATGGATGAAAACACTGATCTGAATTTCCATTCAGAAACGGAGTTAAAGCACAGGACCTGGGTCTTCCTACAAGCAAGAGATCATTTCTGGTAAACCAAGTGAATTTTGGGCTCAATTGATTTTACACAGTTCAAGAACACAACGCGACTCTCACTATTTACTAAAGAGTATTGATGTAACAGGAGCTCTACAGGACCTGGGTCTTCCTACAAGCAAGAGATCATTTCTGGTAAACCAAGTGAATTTTGGGCTCAATTGATTTTACACAGTTCAAGAACACAACGCGACTCTCACTATTTACTAAAGAGTATTGATGTAACAGGATCTCTGGATTTTTATCAGTTTCATAAGCAGAGTTGATCCACATATGGTCCGTTGAGAAGGACACAGAGTTCTTTTATTCTGGGCATTCCCATGGTTCTTGGTGTATTGGAGACGCTGGAAAGAAGAGCTTCTTTCTTGCGTTCAAACAGAGTGTGTTCCATGGATGAGAACACTGGTCTGAATTTCCCTTCAAAAACGGAGTTATACCCCAGGATCTGTGTCTTCCTACAAGCAAGAGTTCATTTATGGTAAACAAAGAGAAATTTGGGCTCAAGTGATTTTACACAGTTCAGAAACCCATTGTGATTCTCACCTTTAACTAAAGAGCATTTATGTAAGAGGAGCTGTGGTTTGTATCAGTTTCATAAGCAGAGTTGAACTTCATATTGTCAGTATGAGTAGGAAGCACAGTTCTTTTTTTCTGTGCATGCTCATGGTTCTTGCTGTATTGGAGAGGGTGGAAGAAGAGCTTGCTTCTTCAGTTAAAACAGAGTGTGTTCCATGGATGAGAATGCTGGCCTGAATTTCTCTTCAGAAACGGACTTATACCTCAGTATCTGTGTCTTCCTACAAGCATGAATTCATTTCTGGTAAACCCAGTGATTTTGTGCTCAAATGATTTTACAACGTTCAAGAACCCAACTCGATTCTCACCATTAACTAAAGAGCATTTATGTAAAGGGAGCTGTGCTTTGAATCAGTTCAATATGCAGAGTTGAACTACATATGATCCGTATGAATAGGAAACACAGTTTTTCTTTTCAGGGCATGCTCATGGTACTTGCTGTATTGGACACGCTGCAAAGAAGGGCATGCTTCTTGCATTAAAACAGAGTGTGTTCATGGATGAGAACACTGGTCTGAATTTCCTTTCAGAAACGGAGTTAATCCCCAGAATCTGTGTCTTCCTATAAGCAAGAGTTCATTTCTGGTAAACAAAGATCATTTTGGGCTCAAATGATTTTACACAGTTCAGAAACCCAACTGGATTCTCACTATGAACTAAAGAGAATTTATGTAAGAGTATCTCTGGTTTGTATCAGTTTCATGAGCAGAGTTGATTCACATATGGTCCGTATGAGTAGGAAACACAGTTCTTTTTTTGAGGGCATGCTCATGGTACTTGCTCTATTGGAGACGCTGGAAAGAAGAGCTTGCTTCTTGCGTTAAAACAAAGTGTGTTTCACGGATAAGAACAGTGGTCTGAATTTACCTTCAGAAACGGAGTTAAACCCCAGGATCTGTGTCTTCCTACAAGCAAGAGTTCGTTTTTGGTAAAAAGAGAAATTTGGGCTCAAATGATTTTACACAGTTCAGAAACCCAACTGGATTCTCACTATTAACTAAAGAGCATTTATGTAAGAGGATCTGTGGTTTGTATCAGTTTCATAAGCAGAGTTGATTCACATATCCTCCGTATGAGTAGCAAACACAGTTCTTTTTTCAGGGCATGCTCATGGTACTTGCTGTATTGGAGATGCTGGAAAGAAGACCTTGCTTCTTCCGTTAAAACAGAGTGTGTTCCATGGATGAGAACACTGGTCTGAATTTCCCGTCAAAACCAGAGTTAAACCACAGGATCTGTGTCTTCCTACAAGCAAGAGTTCATTTCTGGTAAATCATGTGAATTTTGGGCTCCAATGATTATACACAGTTCAGAAACCCTTCGCGAGTCTCACTATTAACAATAGAGCATTTATGTAAGTGGAGCTGTGGTTTGTATCAGTTTCATAGGCAGAATTGATTCCCATATGGTCCGTATGATTAGGAAACACAGTTCTTTTTTTCACAGCATGCTCATGGTACTAGCAGTATTGAAGAAGCTGGAAAGAAGGGCTTGTTCTTGCGTTAAAACAGAGTGTGTTTCATGGATGGAACACTGGTCTGACTTTTCCTTCAGAAACGGAGTTAAACCCCAGGATCTGTGTCTTCCTATAAGCAAGAGTTCATTTCGGGTAAACAACGAGCATTTTGGGCTCAAATGATTTTACACAGTTCAGAAAGCCATCGCGATTCTCACTATATACTGAAGAGCATTTATGTAAGAGGAGCTGTGGTTTGTATCAGGTTCATAAGCAGACTTGAACTACATGTGTTCCGTATGAGAAGGAAACACAGTTCTTTTTTTCTGGGCATGCTCATGGTTCTT
Source organism: Onychomys leucogaster (assembly GCA_949786385.1). NCBI lineage: Eukaryota > Metazoa > Chordata > Mammalia > Rodentia > Cricetidae > Onychomys > Onychomys leucogaster. Next base: position 105,248 of record CATKUP010000271.1, read on the forward strand.
GCTGTATTGGATACGCTGGAAAGAAGAGCTTGCTTCTTTCGTTAAAACAGAGTGTGTTCCATGGATGAGAACACTGGTCTGAATTTCCCTTCAGAAAAGTAGTTGAACCCCAGAATCGGTGTCTTCCTACAAGCAAGAATCCATTTCTGGTAAACAAAGAGAATTTTGGGCTCAAGTGAATTTATAAATTTCAGAAACCCATCGCGAGTCTCACTATTAACTAAAGAGCATTTATGTAAGAGGAGCTGTGGTTTGTATCAGATTCATAAGCAGAGTTGAACTTCATATGGTCCGTATGAGACAGAAGCACAGTTCTTTTTTTCTGGGCATGCTCATGGTCCTAGCTGTATTGGAGATGCTGGAAAGAAGAGCTTGCTTCTTGCGTTAAAACAGAGTGTGTTCCATGGATGAGAACACTGGTCTGAATTTCCCTTCAGAAACAGAGTTAAATCCCAGTATCTGTGTCTTCCTCCAAGCAAGAGTTCATTTCTGGTAAACCCAGTGGTTTTTGGCTGAAATGATTTTACACAGTTCAAGAACCCAACTCGATTCTCACTACTAACTAAAGAGCATGTATGTAAGAATTGCTGTGATTTGTATCAGTTTCATAAGCAGAATTGAACTACATAAGGTCCGTGTGAGTAGGAAACACAGTTCTTTTTTTCAGGACATGCTCATTGAACTTGTTGTATTGGAGATGCTGGAAAGAAGAGCTTGCTTCTTGCAATAAATCAGAGTGTGTTCCATGGATGAGAACTCTTGTCTGAATTTCCCTTCAGAATCGGAGTTAAACCACAGGATCTGTGTCTTCCTACAAGCAAGTGTTCGTTTATGGTAAACCAAGTGAATTTTGGGCTCAAATGATTTTACACAGTTCAGAAAGCCATCGCGATTCACACTATATACTAAAGAGCATTCATGTAAGAGGAGCTGTGGTTTGCATCAGGTTCATAAGCAGACTTGAACTACATGTGTTCCGTATGAGAAGGAAACACAGTTGTTTTTTTCTGGGCATGCTCATGGTTCTTGCTGTATTGGATACGCTGGAAAGAAGAGCTTGCTTCTTCCGTTAAAACAGATTGTGTTTCATCGATGAGAACAGTGCTCAGAATTTCCCTTCAGAAACCGAGTTCAACACCAGGATCTGTGTCTTCCTACAAGCAAGAGTTCATTTCTGTTAAACACTGTGAATTTTGGGCTCAAATGATTTTACAGAGTTCAAGAACCCAATGCGATTCTTACTAGTAACTAAAGAGCATTTATGTAAGTGGAGATGTGGTTTGTATCAGTTTCATATGCAGCGTTGATCTACATATCGTCCGTATGAGTAGGAAACACAGTTCTATTTCTCAGGGCATGCTCATGGAACTTGCTGTATTGGAGATGCTGGAAAGAAGAGCATGCTTCTTGTGTTAAAACAGAGTTTGTTACATGCATGAGAACCCTGGTCTGAATTTCCCTTCACAAAGGGAGTTAAAACACCCGATCTGTGTCGTCCTGCAAGCAAGATTTCATTTCTGGTAAACCAAGTGAATTTTGGCCTCAAATGATTTTACACAGTTCAAGAACCCAACGCGATTATCACTATTAACTAAAGAGCCTTCAAATAAGTGGAGCTTTGTTGTGTATCAGTTTCATAAGCAGACTTGAACTACATATGGTACGTATGAGTAGGAAACACAGTTCTTTTTTTCAGGGCATGCTCATGGTACTCGCTGTATTGGAGTCGCTGGAAAGAAGAGCTTGTTTCTTGCGTTAAAACAGAGTGTGTTCCATGGATGAGAACACTGGTCTGAATATTCCGTCATACATGGAGGTAAACCACGTGATCTGTGTCTACCTATATTCAGGAGTTCATTTCTGGTAAACAAAGAGAATTTTGGGCTCAAGTGATTTTACACAGTTCAAAAACCATCGAGATTCTCACTATTAACTAAAGAGCATTTATGTAAGAGGAGCTGTCGTTTGTAACAGGTTCATAAGCAGACTTGAACTACATGTGTTCCGTATGAGAAGGAAACACACTTCTCTTTATCTGAGCATGCTCATGGTTCTTGCTGTATTGGAGACGGTGGAAAGAAGAGCTTGCTTCTTCTGTTAAAAACAGATTGTGTATCATCGATGAGAACAGTGCTCAGAATTTCCCTTCAGAAACCGAGTTAAACCCCAGGATCTGTGTCTTCCTACAAGCAAGAGTTCATTTCTGTTAAACACTGTGAATTTTTGGCTCAAATGATTTTACAGAGTTCAAGAATCCAATGCGATTCTCACTAGTAATTAAAGAGCATTTATGTAAGAAGAGCTGTGGTTTGTATCAGTTTCATAAGCAGACTTGAACTACATGTGGTCATTATGAGAAGGAAACACAGTTCTTTTTTTCTGTGCATGCTCATGGTTCTTGTTGTATTGGAGACGCTGGAAAGAGGAGCTTGCTAATTCCGTTAAAACAGATTGTAAACAATGGATGAGAACATTGGTCTGAATTTCCCTTCAGAAATGGACTTAAAGCCCAGGTTCTGTGTCTTCCTACAAGCAAGATATCATTTCTGGTAAACCCAGGGAATTTTGTGCTCAAATGATTTTACACAGTTCAGAAAACCATCGCGATTCCACTATTAACTAAAGAGCATTTACGTAAGAGGAGCTGTGGTTTGTATCATTTTCATAAGCAGAGTTGAACTTCATATTGTCCATATGAGTAGAAAGCACAGTTCTTTTTTTCTGGGGATGCTCATATTTCTTGCTGTATTGGAGATGCTGAAAAGAAGAGCTTGCGTCTTGCATGAAAACAGAATGTGCTAAATGGATGGGAACACTGATCTGAATTTCTCTTCAGAAACGGAGTTAAACCCCAAAATCTGTGTCTTCCTACAAGCAAGAGTTCATTTCTGGTACACCAAGAGAATTTTGAGCTCAAATGATTTTACACAGTTCTGGATCCCAACGCAATTCTCACTATTAACCAAAGAGCATTTATGTAAGAATAGCTGTGCTTTGTATCAGTTTCATAAGTAGAGTTGAACTACATATGGTCCATATGAGTAGGAAACACAGTTCTTTTTTTCACGGCATGAACATGGTTCTTACTCTCTGTATTGGAGACGCTGGAAAGAAGAGCTTGCTTCTTGCGTTAAAACAGAGTGTGTTTCATGGATGAGAACACTGGACTGAATTTTCCTTAAGAAACAGAGTTAAACCACAGGATCTGTGTCTTCCAAAAAGCAAGTGTTCATTTCTGATAACCAACGTGAATTTTGGGATCAAATGATTTTACACAGTTCACAAACCCAACGCGATTCTAACTATTAACTAAAGAGCATTTATGTAAGAGAAGCTGTGGTTTGCATCAGTTTCATGAGCAGAGTTGAACTGCATCTTATCTGTATGTGTAGGAAATACAGTTATTTTTTTTGAGCATGCTCATGGTTCTTGCTATAATGGAGATGCTGGAAAGAAGAGCATGCTTCTTGCGTGAAAACACAGTGTGTTTCATGGATGAGAACAGTGTTCTGAATTTCCCTTCATAAACGGAGTTAAACCCCAGGATCAGTGTCTTCCTACAAGCAAGAGTTCATTTCTGGTAAACCCAATGAATTTTGGGCTTGAATGATTTTACACAGTTCACGAACCCAACGCGATTCTCACTATTAACTAAAGAGCATTTATGTAAGAAGAGCTGTGGTTTGCATCAGTTTCATAAGCAGAGTTGAACTGCATATTATCTGTATATGTAGGAAATACAGTTATTTTTTTCTGATCATGCTCATGGTTCTTGCTGTATTGGAGATGCTGGAAAGAAGAGCATGCTTCTTGCGTGAAAACACAGTGTGTTTCATGGATGAGAACACTTGTCTGAATTTCCCTTCATAAACGGAGTTAAACCCCAGGATCAGTGTCTTCCTACAAGCAAGAGTTCATTTCTGGTAAACCCAATGAATTTTGGGCTCAAATGATTTTACAAAGTTCACGAACCCAACGCGATTCTCACTATTAACTAAAGAGCATTTATGTAAGAAGAGCTGTGGTTGGTATCAGTTTCATGAGCAGAGTTGAACTAGATATGATGCCTATGAGTAGGAAACACAGCTCTTTTTTCGGGGTTTGCTCATGTTTCTTGCTGTATTGGAGACGCTGGAAAGAAGAGCATGCTTCTTGCGTGAAAACAGCGTGTGTTTCATGAAGAGGACACTGGTCTGAATTTCGCTTCAGAAATGGATTTAATGTCCAGGATCTGTGTTCCTACAAGCAAGAGCTCATTTCTGGTAAACCCACTCTCTTTTGGGCTCAAATGAATTTACACAGTTCCAAAACCAACGAGTTTCTCACATATAACTAAAGAGCATTTATTTAACAGGAGCTGTGGTTTGTATCAGTTTCATAAGGAGAATTGAACAAGATATGTTCCATATGAGTAGGAAACACGTTTCTTTTTTTCTGGGTTTGCTCAGGTTTCTTGCTCTATTGGAGACGCTTAAAAGAAGAGCATGCTTCTTGCGTTAAACAGAGTGTGTTTCATGGATGAGAACACTGGTCTGAATTTCCCTTAAGAAACGGAGTTCAACCACAGGATCTCTGTCTTCCTACAAGCAAGAAGTCATTTCAGGAAAACCCAGTGAATTTGCTGCTCAAATGAAATTACACAGTTCATGAACCCAACGCATTTCTCACTATTAACTAAAGAGCATTTATTTAAGAGGAGCTGTGGTTTGTATCACTTTCATAATCAGAGTTGAACTAGATATGATGCCTATGTGTAGGAAACACAGTTTTTTTTTTCTGGGCTTCCTCATGTTTCTTGCTTTATTGGAGTCGCTGGAAAGAAGAGAATGATTCTTGCATTAAAACAGAGTGTGTTTCATGGATTAGAACACTGGTCTGATTTTACCTCCCGAAACGGAGTTAATGCCCAGGATCTGTGTCTTCCTACAAGGCAAGAGGTCATTTCTGGTAAACCCTGTGAATTTACAGCACAAATGAATTTACACAGTTCACAAACCCAACGCGTTTCTCACAATTAACTAAAGAGCATTTATTTAACAGGAGCTGTGGTTTGTATCAGTTTCATAAGCAGAGTTGAACTAGATATGTTCCATATACTAGGAAACTCATTTCTTTTTTCCTGGGCTTGCTCATGTTATTGCTCTATTGGAGATGCTTGAAAGAAGAGCATGCTTCTTGCGTTAAAACAGAGTGTGTTTCATGGAAGAGGACACAGGTCAGAATTTCCCTTCAGAAATGGTTTTTAAGGTCCCGGATCTGTGTCTTCCTACAAGCAAGAGTTCATTTCTGGAAAACCCACTGTATTTTGGGCTCAAATGAATTTACACAGTTCACAAACACAACGCGTTTCTCACAATTAACTAAAGAGCATTTATTTAACAGGAGCTGTGGGTTTTATCAGTTTCAGAAGCGTAGGTGAACTAGATATGTTCCATATGATTAGGAAACAAGTTTTTTTTTGGGGCTTGCACAGCTTTGTTGCTCTATTGGAGACGCTTGAAATAAGAGCATGCTATTTGTATTAAAACAGAGTGTGTTTCATGGAAGAGGACACTTGTCTGAATTTCCCTTCAGAAATGGACTGAAACCACAGGATATGTGTCTTCCTAAAAGCAAGAGGTCATTTCTGGTATACCCAGTGAATTTGCGGCTCAAATGAATTTACACAGTACAAGAAACCAACGCATTTCTCACAATTAACTAAAGAGCATTTATGTAAGAGGAGTTATCGTTTGTAGTAGTTTCATGAGCAGAGTTGAAATAGATATGTTCCGTATGAGTTGGAAACACAGTTCTTTTTTTCTGGGCTTGCTCATGTTTCTTGCTGTATTGGAGAATCTGGAAAGAAGAGCATGCTTCTTGTGTTAAAACAGAGTGTGTTCCATGGTTGAGATAACTGGTCTGAATTTCCCTTCAGAAACGGAGTTAAAGCACAGGCTATATGTCTTCCTACAAGCAAGAGGTCATTTCTGGTAAACCTACTGAAATTTGGGCTCAAAAGAATTTACACAGCTCACAAACCCAACGAGTTTCTCATTATTAACTAAAGAGCACTTATTTAACATGAGCTATGTTTCATATCAGTTTCATAAGCAGAGTTGAACTAGACATTGTCCGCATGAGTAGGAAACACAGTTCTTATCTTCTGGGCATGTTCATGTTACTTGGTATATTGCAAACACTGTAAAGAAGAGCATGCTTATTGCGTTAAAACAGAGTGTGTTCATGGATGAGAAGACAGGTCTGAATATCCCATCTCAAATGCATTTAAGGTCCGGGATCTGTGTCTTCCTACAAGCTAGAGGTCATTTCTCGTAAACCCACTGTATTTTGGGCTCAAATGAATTTACACAGTTCACAAACCCAACGCGTTTCTCACAATTAACTAAAGAGCATTTATTTAACAGAAGCTGTGGGTTTTATCAGTTTCATAAGCAGAGTTGAACTAGATATGTTCCATATGAGTTGGAAACACATTTCTTTTTTCTGGGCTTGCTCAGCTTTGTTGCTCTATTGGAGACGCTTGAAAGAAGAGCATGCTACTGGCGTTAAAACAGAGTGTATTTCATGGAAGAGGACACTGGTCTGAATTTCCCTTCAGAAACGAAGTGAAACCACAGGATATGTGACTATGTACAGGCAAGAGGTCATTTCTGGTTTACCCAGTGAATTTGCGGCTCAAATGAATTTACACAGAACACAAACCCAACGCATTTCTCACTATTAACTAAAGAGCATTTATTTAACATGAGCTGTGATTTGTATCAGTTTCATGAGCACAGTTGAACTAGATATGATTTGTATGAGTAGGAAACACAGCTCTTTTATTCTGGGCTTACTCATGTTTCTTTCTGTATTGGAGCATCTGGAAAGAAGAGCATGCTTAATGCGTTAAAACATACTGTGTTTCATGGAAGAGAATACTGTTCTGAATTTCACTTAAGAAACGTAGTTAAACCACAGCATCTGTGTCTTCCTACAAACAAGAGGTGTTTCTGGTAAACCCAGTCAATTTGTGGCTCAAATGAATTTACACAGAACACAAACCCAATGCGTTTCTCACTATTAACTAAAGAGCATTTATTTAACATGAGCTGTGATTTGTATCAGTTTCTTGAGCACAGTTGAACTAGATATGATTTGTATGAGTAGGAAACACAGTTCTTTTCTTCTGGGCTTTCTCATGTTTCTTGCTGTATTGGAGACTCTGAAAAGAAGCGCATGCTTCTTGTGTGAAAACAGAGTGTGTTTCATGGAAGAGGACACAGGTCAGAATTTCCCTTCAGAAACGGAGTTAAACCTCAGGATCTGTGTCTTCCTACAAGCAAGAGGTCATTTCTGGTAAACGGAGTCAATTTGCAGCTCAAATGAATTTACACAGAACACAAACCCAACGCGTTTCTCACTATTAACTAAAGAGCATTTATTTAAAAGCAGCTGTGGTTTGTATCAGTTTCATAATCAGAATTGAACTAGATATGATGGCGATGAGTAGGAAACACAGTTCTTTTTCCGGGCTTGCTCATGTTTCTTCCTGTATTGGAATCGCAGGAAAGAAGAGAATGCATGCTTCTTGCATTAAAACAGTGTGTGTTTAATGGACGAGGACACTGGTCTGAATTTCCCTTCAGAAATGGATTTAAGGTCCGGGATCTGTGTGTTCCTACAAGCAAGAAGTCATTTCTGGTAAACTCACTGTATTTTCTGCTCAAATGAATTTACACAATTCACAAACCCAACGCGTTTCTCACAATTAGCTAAAGAGCCTTTATTTTACAGGAGTTCTAGATTTTATCAGTTTCATAAGCAGAGTTGAACTAGATATGTTCCACATGAGTAGGAAACACATTTCTTTTTTTCTGGGCTTGCTCAGGTTTGTTGCTCTAATGGAGAGGCTTGAAAGAAGAGCATGCTACTTGCGTTAAAAGAGAGTGTGTTTCATGGAAGAGGACAATGGTCTTAATTTCCCTTCAGAAACGAAGTGAAACCATAGGATATGTGTCTTTCTACAGGCAAGAGTTCATTTCTGGTTAACGCAGTGAATTTGCGGCTCAAATGAATTTACACAGAACACAAACCCAACACTCTTCTCACTATTAACTAAAGAGCATATATTTAACATGAGCTGTGTTTTGTATCAGTATCATAAGCACAGTTGAACTAGATATGATTCATATGAGTATGAAACTCAGTTCTTTTTTTCTGGGATTTCTCATGTTTCTTGCTGTATTGGAGACTCTGAAAAGAAGCGCATGCTTCTTGCGTGAAAACAGAGTGTGTTTCATGGAAAGGGCACAGGTCAGAATTTCCCTTCAGAAATGGATTTAAGGTCCCGGATCTGTGTCTTCCTACAAGCAAGAGTTCATTTCTGGAAAACCCACTGTATTTTGGGCTCAAATGAATTTACACAGTTCACAAACACACCGCGTGTCTCACAATTAACTAAAGAGCATTTATTTAACAGGAGCTGTGGTTTGTATCAGTTTCAGAAGCCTAGGTGAACTAGATATGTTCCATATGATTAGGAAACAAGATTTTTTTTTCTGGACTTGCAGAGGTTTGTTGCTCTATTGGAGACTCTTGAAATAAGAGCACACGATTTGTGTTAAAACAGAGTGTGTTTCATGGAAGAGGACACTGGTCTGAATTTCCCTTCAGAAACGGACGGAAACGACAGGATATGTGTCTTCCTAAAAGCAAGAGGTCATTTCTGGTAAACCCAGTGAATTTGCGGCTCAAATGAATTCACACAGTACAAGAAACAACGCATTTCTCACAATTAACTAAAGAGCATTTATGTAAGAGGAGCTATCATTTGTATCAGTTTCATGAGCAGAGTTGAAATAGATATGTTCTGTATGAGTTGGAAACACAGTTCTTTTTTTCTGGGCTTGTTCATATTTCTTGCTGTATTGGAGAATCTGGAAAGAAGAGCATGCTTCTTGTGTTAAAACAGAGTGTGTTCCATGGTTGAGAACACTGGTCTGAATTTCCCTTCAGAAACGGAGTTAAAGCACAGGCTATATGTCTACCTACAAGCAAGAGGTCATTTCTGGTAAACCTACTGAACTTTGGGCTCAAATGCATTTACACAGCTCTCAAACCCAACGAGTTTCTCATTATTAACTAAAGAGCACTTATTTAACATGAGCTATGGTTCGTATCAGTTTCATAAGCAGAGTTGAACTAGACATTGTCCGTATGAGTAGGAAACACAGTTCTTTTCTTCTGGGCTTGTTCATGTTACTTGGTATATTGCAAACACTGTAAAGAAGAGCATGCTTTTTGCGTTAAAACAGAGTGTGTTCTTGGATGAGAAGACAGGTCTTAATTTCCTTTCTCAATTGGATTTAAGGTCCAGGTTCTGTGTCTTCCTACAAGCAAGATGTCATTTCTGGTAAACACTCTGAATTTTTGCTCAAATGAATTTACAGAGTACACAAACCCAACGCGTTTCTCACAATTAACTAAAGAGCATTTATGTAAGTGGAGCTGTGGTTTGTATCAGTTTCATAAGCAGAGTTGAAGTAGATATGTTCCATATGAGTAGGAAACACATTCCTTTTTTTCTGGGCTTGCTCAGGTTTCTTGCTCTATTGGAGACGCTTAAAAGAAGAGCATGCTTCTGATGTTAAAACAGAGTGTGTTTCATGGATGGGAACACTGGTTTGAATTTACATTCAGAAACGGAGTTAAACCACAGGATCTGTGTCTTCCTAAAACCATGACGTCATTTCTGGTACACCAAGTGAATTGTGGGCTCAAATGATTTTACACAGTTCAGAAACCCATACCGATTATCACTATTAACTAAAGAGCATTTATGTAAGAGGAGCCTTGGTTTGTATCAGTTTCATGAGCAGAGTTGAACTAGATATGGTCCGTATTATTAGGAAACACAGTTCTTTTTTTCTGGGCTTGCTAATGTTTCTTGCTGTATGGGAGAATCTGGAAAGAAGAGCAAGCTTCTTGTGTTAAAACAGAGTGTGTTCCATGGTTGAGAACACTGGTCTGAATTTCCCTTCAGAAACGGAGTTAAAGCACAGGATCTATGTCTTCCTACAAGCAAGAGGTCATTTCTGGTAAACCTACTGAAATTTGGGCTCAAAAGAATTTACACAGCTCACAAACCCAACGAGTTTCTCATTATTAACTAAAGAGCACTTATTTAACATGAGCTATGTTTTGTATCAGTTTAATAAGCAGATTTGAACTAGATATGGTCCGTATGAGTAGGAAACACAGTTTTTATCTTCTGGGCATGTTCATGTTACTTGGTATATTGCAAACACTGTAAAGAAGAGCATGCTTTTGGGGTTAAAATAGAGTGTGTTCATGGATGAGAAGACAGGTCTGAATATCCCATCTCAAATGGATTTAAGGTCCGGGATCTGTGTCTTCCTACAAGCTAGAGGTCATTTCTCATAAACCCACTGTATTTTGGGCTCAAATGAATTTACACAGTTCACAAACCCAACGCGTTTCTCACAATTAACTAAAGAGCATTTATTTAACAGAAGCTGTGGGTTTTATTAGTTTCATAAGCAGAGTTGAACTAGATATGTTCCATAGGAGTTGGAAACACATTTCTTTTTTCTGGGCTTGCTCAGCTTTGTTGCTCTATTGGAGACGCTTGAAAGAAGAGCATGCTACTGGCGTTAAAACAGAGTGTGTTTCATGGAAGAGGTCTGAATTTCCCTTCAGAAACGAAGTGAAACCACAGGATATGTGACTTTGTACAGGCAAGAGGTCATTTCTGGTTTACCCAGTGAATTTGCGGCTCAAATGAATTTACACAGAACACAAACCCAACGCGTTTCTCACTATTAACTAAAGAGCATTTATTTAAAAGCAGCTGTGGTTTGTATCAGTTTCATAATCAGAGTTGAACTAGATATGATTTGTATGAGTAGGAAACACAGTTCTTTTATTCTGGGCTTACTCATGTTTCTTTCTGTATTGGAGCATCTGGAAAGAAGAGCATGCTTAATGCGTTAAAACATACTGTGTTTCATGGAAGAGAATACTGTTCTGAATTTCACTTGAGAAACGTAGTTAAACCACAGGATCTGTGTCTTCCTACAAACAAGAGGTATTTCTGGTAAACCCAGTCAATTTGTGGCTCAAATGAATTTACACAGAACACAAACCCAACGCGTTTCTCACTATTAACTAAAGAGCATTTATTTAACAGGAGCTGTGGTTTGTATCAGTTTAATAATCAGAGTTGAACTAGATATTATGCTTATGAGTAGGAAACACAGTTCTTTTTTTGGGGCTTGCTCATGTTTCTTGCCGTATTGCATACGCTGGAAAGAAGAGCATCCTTCTTGCGATAAAACAGACTGTGTTTCATGGAAGAGAACACTGGACTGAATTTCCCTTCAGAAACGGAGTTAAACCTCAGGATCTGTGTCTTCCTACAAGCAAGAGGTCATTTCTGGTAAACCCAGTGAATTTGCGGCTCAAATGAATTTACGCAGTACAAGAAACCAACGCATTTCTCACAATTAACTAAAGAGCATTTATGTAAGAGGAGCTATCGTTTGTATCAGTTTCATGAGCAGAGTTGAAATAGATATGTTCTGTATGAGTTGGAAACACAGTTCTTTTTTTCTGGGCTTGCTCATGTTTCTTGCTGTATTGGAGAAGCTGGAAAGTAGAGCATGCTTCTTGTGTTAAAACAGAGTGTGTTCCATGGTTGAGAACACTGGTCTGAATTTCCCTTCAGAAACGGAGATAAACCACAGGCTATATGTCTTCCTACAAGCAAGAGGTCATTTCTGGAAAACCTACTGAATTTTGGGCTCAAATGAATTTACACAGCTCACAAACCCAACGAGTTTCTCATTATTAACTAAAGAGCACTTATTTAACATGAGCTATGTTTCATATCATTTTCATAAGCAGAGTTGAACTAGACATTGTCCGTATGAGTAGGAAACACAGTTCTTATCTTCTGGGCTTGTTCATATTACTTGTTATATTGCAAACACTGTAAAGAAGATCATGCTTTTTGCGTTAAAACAGAGTGTGTTCATGGATGAGAAGACAGGTCTGAATATCCCATCTCAAATGGATTTAAGGTCCAGGTTCTGTGACTTCCTACAAGCAAGAGGTCATTTCTGGCAAACACTCTGAAGTTTTGCTCAAATGAATTTACAGAGTACACAAACCAAACGCGTTTCTCACAATTAACTAAAGAGCATTTATTTAACAGAAGCTGTGGGTTTTATCAGTTTCATAAGCAGAGTTGAACTAGATATGTTCCATATGAGTTGGAAACACATTTCTTTTTTCTGGGCTTGCTCAGGTTTGTTGCTCTATTGGAGACACTTGAAAGAAGAGCATGCTACTGGCGTTAAAACAGAGTGTGTTTCATGGATGAGAACACTATTCAGTATTTCCCTTCAGAAACGGAGTTGAACCACATGATCTGTGTCTTCCTACAAGCAAGAGGTCATTTATGGTAAACCTACTGAATTTTGGGCTCAAAAGAATATACACAGCTCACAAACCCAACAAGTATGTCATTATTAACTAAAGAGCATTTATTTAACATGAGCTGTGGTTCATATCAGTTTGATAATCAGAGTTGAACTAGATATGAGGCCTATGAGTAGTAAACACAGTTCTTTTTTCGGGGCTTGCTCATGTTTCTGGCTGTATTGGTGACCCTGGAAAGAAGAGCATGCTCTTGCGTTAAAACAGAGTGTGTTTCATGGAAGAGCACACAGGTCAGAATTTCCCTTCATAAATGGATTTAAGGTCCCGGATCTGTGTCTTCCTACAAGCAACAAGTCATTTCTGGAAATCCCACTGTATTTTGGGCTCAAATGAATTTACACAGTACACAAAGCCAAAGCGTTTGTCACAATTAACTAAAGAGCATTTATTTAACAGGAGCTGAGGTTTGTATCAGTTTCATAATCAGAGTTGAACTAGATATGATGGCGATGAGTAGGAATCACAGTTCTTTTTTCAGGGCTTGCTCATTTTTCTTCCTGTATTGGAATCGCTGGAAAGAAGAGAATGCATGCTTCTTGCGATAAAATAGACTGTGTTTCATGGACGAGGACACTGGTCTGAATTTCCCTTCAGAAATGGATTTAATGTCCAGGATCTGTGTGTTCCTACAAGCAAGAGGTCATTTCTAGTAAACCCACTGTACTTTGGGATCCAATGAATTTATACAGTTCACAAACCCAATGCCTTTCTCACATTAAACTAAAGAGCATTTATTTAACAGGAGCTGTTGTTTTATCAGTTTCATAAGCAGAGTTTTACTAGATATGTCCCATATGAGTAGGAAACACATTTCTTGTTTCTGGGCATGCTCAGGTTTCTTGCTCTATTGGAGACGCTTGAAAGAAGAGCATGTTTCTTGCGTTAAAACAGTGTATGTTTCACGGATGAGAACACTGGTCTGAATTTCCCTTCAGAAACGGAGTTAAACAATAGGATCTGTGTCTTCCTACAAGCATGAGGTCATTTCTGGTAAACACAGTGAATTTGTGGCTCAAATGAAATTACACAGTTCACGAACCCAATGTGTTTCTCACAATTAACTAAAGAGCATTTATGTATGAGGAGCTGTAGTTTGTATCAGTTTCATGGGTAGAGTTGAACTAGATATGGTCTGTATGAGTAGGAAATACAGTTCTTTTTTCTTGGCTTGTTCATGTTTTTTGCTGTATTGGAGACTCTGGAAAGAAGTGCATGCTTCTTGCGTTAAAACAGAATGTGTTTCATGGAAGAGGACACTGGTCTGAATTTCCCTTCATAAATGGATTTAAGGTGACGGATCTATGTCTTCCTACAAGCTAGAGGTCATTTCTGGTAAACACAGTGAATTTGCGGCTCAAGTGAAATTACACAGTTCACAAACCCAACGCGTGTCTCACATTTAACTAAAGCGCATTTATTAAACAGGAGCTGTGGTTTGTATCAGTTTCATAATCAGAGTTGAACTAGATATGATGCCTATGAGTAGGAAACACAGTTCTTTATTCGGGGCTTGCTCATGTTTCTTGATGTCTTGGAGACACTGGAAAGAAGAGCATGTAAGCTTCTTGCGTTAAACAGAGTGTGTTTCATGGAAGAGGACAGTGGTCTGAATTTCCCTTTAGAAACGGAGAGAAACCACAGGATATGTGTCTTCCTACAAGCAAGAGGTCATTTCTGGTCAACCCAGTGAATTTGCGGCTAAAATGAATTTACACAGAACACAAACCCAACGCGTTTCTCACTATTAACTAAAGAGCACTTATTTACCATTAGCTGTGTTTCGTATCAGTTTCATAAGCACAGTTGAACTAATATGATCTGTATGAGTAGGAAACGCTGTTCTTTTATTCTGGGCTTACTCATGTTTCTTCTGTATTGGAGTCGCTGGAAAGAAGAGCATGCTTCTTGCATTAAAAGAGACTGTGTTTCATGGAAGAGAACACTGGTCTGAATTTCGCTTCAGAGAAGGAGTTAAACCACATAATCTCTGTCTTCCATCAAGCAAGAGGTCATTTCTGGTAAACACAGTCAATTTCTGGCTCAAATGAATTTACACAGAACAAAAACCCAACGCGTTTTTCACTTTAAGTAAAGGGCATTTATTTAACAGGAGCTGTGATTTGTATCAGTTTCATAATCAGAGTTGAACTAGATATGATGCCTATAAGTAGGAAACACAGTTCTTTTTTCAGGGCTTGCTCATGATTCTTGATGTATTGGAGATGCTGGAAAGAAGAGCATGTAAGCTTCTTGCGTTAAACAGAATGTGTTTCATAGAAGAGGACACTGGTCTGAATATCCGGTCTCAAATGGATTTAAGGTCCAGGATCTCTGTCTTCCTACAAGCAAGAAGTCATTTCTGGAAAACCCACTGTATTTTGGGCTCAAATGAATTCACACAGTTCATAAACCCAATGCGTTTCTCACTATTAACTTAAGAACTTTTTTTTAACATGTGCTGTGGTTTGCATCAGTTTCATGAACAGAGTTGAACTAGATATGATGCCTATGAGTATTAAAAACAGTTCTTTTTTCGGGGCTTGCTCATGTTTCATGATGTATTGGAGACGCTGAAAAGAAGAGTATGCTTCTTGCGTTAAAACTGGGTGTGTTTCATGGAAGAGGACACTGGTCTGAATTTCCCTTCAGAAACAGAGTGAAACCACAGGATCTCTGTCTTCCTACAAGCAAGAGGTCATTTCTGGTAAACCCAGTGAATTTGTGGCTCAAATGAATTTACACAGAACACAAACCCAACGCGTTTCTCACTATTAACTAAAGGTCATTTATTTAACATGAACTGTGTTTTGTATCAGTTTCATAAGCACAGTTGAACTAGATATGTTCCTTATGAGTAGGAAACACCTTTCTTTTTTTCTGGGCTTGCTCAGTTTTCTTGTTCTATTGGAGACACTTGAAAGAAGAGCATGCTTCTTGCGTTAAAACAGAGTGTGTTTCATGGATGAGAACACTGGTCTTAATTTCCCTTCTGAAACGGAGTTAAAGCACAGGATCTGTGTCTTCCTAAAAGCAAGAGGTCATTTCTGGTAAACCCCCCGAATTTTGGGCTCAAATGAAATTACACAGTTCACGAACACAACGCTTTTCTCACAATTAACTAAAGAGCATTTCTGTAAGAGGAGCTGTAATTTGTATCAGTTTCTTGAGCAGAGTTGAACTAGATATGGTCCGTGTGAGTAGGAAACACAGTTCTTTTTTTATTGGCTTGTTCATGTTTCTTGCTGTATTGGAGACTCTGGAAAGAAGAGCTTGCTTCTTGCTTTAAAACAGAGTGTGTTTCATGGAAGAGGACACTGGTCTGAATTTCCTTCATACATGGATTTAAGGTCCTGGATCTGTGTCTCCCTACAAGCAAGAGGTCATTTCTGGTAAACCCACTGAATTTTGTGCTAAAATGAATTTACACAGTTCACAAAGCCAACGCGTTTCTCACTATTAACTAAAGAGCATTTATGTTACATGAGCTGTGGTTTGCATCAGTTTCATAGGCAGAGTTGAACTAGATATGTTCCATATGAGAAGGAATCACATTTCTCTTTTTCTGGGCTTGCTCATGTTTCATTCTGTATTGGAGATGCTGGAATGTAGAGCATGCTTCTTTCGTTAAAACAGAGTGTGTTTAATGGAAGAGGACACTGGTCTGAATTATCCTTCTGAAACGGAGTGAAACCACAGGATATGTGTCTTCCTACGAGCAAGAGGTCATTTCTTGTTAACCCAGTGAATTTGCAGTTCAAATGAATTTACACAGAACACAAACCCAACACGTTTCTCACTATTAACTAAAGGTCATTTATTTAAAATGAACTGTGTTTTGTATCAGTTTCATAAGTACAGTTGAACTAGATATGATCTGTATGAGTCAGAAACACATTTCTTTTATTCTGGGCTTACTCATTTTGTTGCTGTATTGGAGACGCTGGAAAGAAGAGCATGCTTCTTGCGTTAAAAGAGACTGTGTTTCATGGAAGAGAACCCTGTTCTGATTTTCCCTTCAGAAATGGATTTAAACCACAGGATCTCTGTCTTCCTACATGCAACAGGTCATTTCTGGTAAACCCAGTGAATTTTCGGCTCAAATGAAATTACACAGTTCACGAACCCAACGCGTTTCTAATAATTATCTAAAGAGCATTTCTGTAAGAGTAGCTGTAATTTGTATCAGTTTCTTGAGCAGAGTTGAACTAGATATGGTCCGTGTGAGTAGGAAACACACTTCTTTTTTTATTGGCTTGTTCATGTTTCTTGCTGTATTGGAGACTCTGGAAAGAAGAGCATGCTTCTTGCTTTAAAACAGAGTGTGTTTCATGCAAGAGGACACTGGTCTGAATTTCCCTTGATACATGGATTTAAGTCCCTGGATCTGTGTCTACCTACAAGCAATAGGTCATTTCTGGTAAACCCACTTTATTTTAGTCTCAAAGGAATTTACACAGTTCATAAACCCAACGCGTTTCTCACTATTAACTAAAGTGCATTATTTAATAGGAGCTGTGGTTTTTATCAGTTTCAAAAGAAGAGTTGAACTAGATATGTTGCATATGAGTAGGAAACACATTTCTTTTTTGTTGGTTTGCTCACTTTTCTTGTTCTATTCGAGACGCTTGAAGGAAGAGCATGATTCTTGCGTTGAAACGGAGTGTGTTTCATGGTTGAGAACACTGGTCTTAATTTCCGTTCTGAAACCGAGTTAAACCACAGGATCTGTGTCTTCCTAAAGCAAGAGTTCATTTCTGGTAAACCCACCGAATTTTGGGCTAAAATGAAGTTATACAGTACACAAACCCAAAGTGTTTCTCAAAATTAACTAACTAGTATTTATTTAACACGAGCTGTGGTGTGTATCAGTTTCATAAGCAGAGTTGAATTAGATATGTTCCATATGAGTAGGAAACACCTTTGTTTTTTTCTGGGCTTGCTCAGCTTTCTTGCTCTATTCGAGATGCTTGAAATAAGAGCATGCTTCTTGCGTTAAAACAGACTGTGTTTCATGGAAAAGGGCACTGGTCTAAATTTCCCTTCAAAAATGGAGTGAAACCACAGGATATGTGTCTTCCTACAAGCAAGAGGTCATTTCTCATAAACACAGTCAATTTGTGGCTCAAATGAATTTACACAGAACACAAACCCAACGCGTTTCTCGCTATTAACTTAAGAACTTTTTTTAACATGAGCTGTGGTTTGCATCAGTTTCATGAAGAGAGTTGAACTAGATATGATGCCTATGAGTATTAAAAACAGGTCTTTTTTTCGTGGCTTGCTCATTTTTCTTGATGTATTGGAGACACTAGAAAGAAGAGGATGCTTCTTGCATTAAAACAGAGTGTGTTTCATTGAAGTTGACACTGGGCTGAATTTCCCTTCCAAAAAGGAGTGAAATCACAGGAAATGTGTCTTCCTACATGCGAGAGGTCATTTCTGGTAAACCCAGTGAATTTGTGGCTCAAATGAATTTACACAGGTCACGAAACCAACGTATTTCTCACAATAAACTAAAGAGCATTTAGGTAAAATGAGCTATGGTTTGTATCAGTTTTATGAGCAGAGTTGTACTAGATATGGTCCGTACAAGTACGAAACACTGTTCTTTTTTTCTGGGCTTGCTCATATTTCTTGCTGTATTTTGAGAATCTGGAAAGAAGTGCATGCTTCTTGCATTAAAACAGAGTGTGTTTCATGGATGAGAACACTCGTCTGAATTTCCCTTCGGAAACAGAGTGAAACCACAGGGTCTGTGTCTGCCTACAAGCAAGAGGTCATTTATGGTAAACCCACTGAATTTTGTGCTAAAATGAATTTACACAGGTCACGAAGTCAACGCGTTTCTCACTACTAACTAAAGAGCATTTATATAACATGAGCTGTGGTTTGTATCAGTTTCATAAGCAGAGTTGAACTAGATAGGGTCTGTATGAGTAGGAAACACTTCATATTTTCTGTGCTTGCTCATGTTACTTGCTATAGTGCAGACGCTGGAAAGAGGAGTATGCTTCTTGTGTTAAAACCGAGTGAGTGTCATGGATGAGAAGACAGGTCTGAATTTCCCTTCTCAAATGGATTTAACGTCCCGGATCTGTGTCTTTCTACAAGCAAGAGGTAATTTCTGGTAAAGCCACTGAATTTTGGGCTCAAATGAATTTACACAGTTCACAAACCCAACGCGATTCTCACTATTAACTTAAGAACTTTTGTTTAACATGAGCTGTGGTTTGCATCAGTTTCATGAACAGAGTTGAACTAGATATGATGCCTATGAGTATTAAAAACAGTTCTTTTTTTGAGGGGCTTGCTCATGTTTCTTAACGTATTAGAGACGCTGGAAAGAAGAGCATGCTTCTTGCGTTAAAACAGAGTGTGCTTCATTGAAGAGGACACTGGTCTGAATTTCCCTTCCGAAATGGAGTGAAACCACAGGAAATGTGTCTTCCTACAAGCAAGATGTCTTTTGTGGGAAACCCAGTGAATTTGCGGCTCAAATGAATTTACACAGGTCACGAAATCAACACGTTTCTCACTATTAACTAAAGAGCATTTATGTAAGAGGAGCTATGGTTTGTATCAGTTTCATGAGCAGAGTTGTACTAGATATGGTCCGAACGAGTAGGAAACACAGTTTTTTTTTTCTGGGCTTGCTCATGTTTCTTGCTGTATTGGAGACTCTGGAAAGAAGCACATGCTTCTTGCATTAAAACAGAATGTGTTTCATGGAAGAGCACACAGGTCTGAATTTCCTTTCTGATATGGATTTAAGGTCCAGGATCTGTGTCTTCCTATAAACAAGAGGTCATTTGTGGGAATCCCACTGTATTTTGGGCTCAAATGAATTTAGACAGTTTACAAACCCAATGCGTTTCTCACAATTAACTAAAGAGTATTTATTTAACAGGAGCTGTGGTTTGTATCAGTTTCATAAGCAGAGTTGAACTAGATATGTTCATTATGAGTAGGAAACACCGTTCTTTTTTTCTGGGCTTGCTCAGCTTTCTTGCTCTATTCGAGACGCTTGAAATAAGAGCATGGTTCTTGCGTTAAAACAGACTGTGTTTCATGGAAAAGGGCACTGGTCTGAATTTCCCTTCAAAAACGGAGTGAAATCACAGGATATGTGTGTTACTACAAGCAAGAGGTCATTTCTGGTAAACCCACTAAATTTTGGGCTAAAATTTACACAGTTCACAAACTCAACCCAATTCTCACTGTTAACTAAAGAGCATTTATATAACATGAGATGTGGTTTGCATCAGTTTCATAAGCACAGTTGAAATAGATATGATCTGTATGAGCAGGAAACGCAGTAATTTTATTCTTGGCTTACTCATGTTTTTTGCTGTATTGGAGACGCTGGAAATAAGAGCATGCTTCTTGCGTTAAAAGAGACTGTGTTTCATTGAAGAGGACACTGGTCTGAATTTCCCTACCGAAATGGAGTGAAAAGACAGGAAATGTGTCTTCCTACAAGCAAGAGGTCTTTTCTGGGAAACCCAGTGAATTTGCGGCTCAAACGAATTTACAGAGATCACGAAATCAACACGTTTCTCACTATTAACTAAAGAGTATTTATGTAAGAGGAGCTATGGTTTGTATCAGTTTCATGAGCAGAGTTGTACTAGATATGGTCCATAAGAGTAGGAAACACAGTTCTTTTTTTCGTGTCTTGCTAATGTTTCTTGCTGTATTGGAGACACTGGAAAGAAGCGCATGCTTCTTGCATTAAAACAGAGTGTGTTTCATGGAAGAGTACACAGGTCTGAATTTCCCTTCTGAAATTGATTTAAGGTCCAGGATCTATGTCTTCCTATAAACAAGAGGTCATTTGTGGGAATCCCACTGTATTTTGTTCTCAAATGAACTTAGACAGTTTACAAACCCAATGTGTTTCTCACAATTAACTAAAGAGCATTTATTTAACAGGAGCTGTGGTTTGTATCAGTTTCATAAGCAGAGTTGAACTAGATATGTTCCATAGAGTAGGAAACACATTTCGTTTTTCTGGGCTTGCTCAGTTTTCTTGCTCTATTGGAGACACTTGAACAAGAGCATGCTTCTTGCGTTAAAACAGAGTGTGTTTCATGGATGAGAACACTGGTCTTAATTTCCCTTCTGAAATGGAGTTAAACCACGGGATCTGTGTCTTCCTACAAGCAAGAGGTCATTTCTATTAAACCCACTGAATTTTGGACTCAAATGAATTTCCACAGTTCACAAACCCAACGCGTTTCTCACTATTAACTAAGGAGCATTTATTTAACATGGGCTGTGTTTTGTATCAGTTTCATAAGCTCAGTTGAAGTAGACATGATCCATATGAGTAGGAAACACAGTTCTTTTATTCTGGGCTTACTCATGCTTCTTGCTGTATTGGAGAGGCTGGAAAGAAGAGCATGCATCTTGTGTTAAAACAGACTGTGTTTCATGGAAGAGAACACTGTTCTGAATTTTCCTTCTGAAACGGAGTTAAACCACAGGATCTTTGTCTTCCTACAAGCAAGAGGTCATTTTGGGAAGACCCTCTGAATTTTTGGCTCAAATGAATTTAAACAGTTCACAAACCCTACGTGCTTCTCACTATTAACCAAAGAGCATTTATTTAACAAGAGCAGTGTTTTGTATCCGTTTCATAAGCAAAGTTGAACTAGATATGATCTGTATGAGTAGGAAACACAGTTCTTTTATTCAGGGCTTACTCATGTTTCTTGGTGTATTGGAGATGCTGGAAAGAAGAGCATGCTTCTTGCGTTAAAACAGAGAGTGTTTCATGGAAGAGAACACTGTTCTGAATTTCCCATTCAGTAACAGAGTTAAAAAACAGGATCCTTGTCTTCCTACAAGTAAGAGGTCTTTTCTGGTACACCCAGTCTTTGCGGCTCAAATGAATATACACAGAACAGAAACCCAATGCGTTTCTCACTATTAACTAAAGAGCATTTATTTAACAGGAGCTGTGGTTTGTATTAGTTTCATAATCAGAGTTGAACTAGATATGATGCCTATGAATAGGATACACTGTTCTTTTTTCGGGGCTTGCTCATGTTTCTTGCTGTATTGGAGACACTGGAAAGAAGAGAATGCTTCTTGAGTTAAAAGAGAGTGTGATTCATGGAAGAGGACACTTGTCTGAATTTCCCTTCTGTAATGGAATTAAGGTCCAGGATCTGTGTCTTCCTACAAGCAAGAGGCCATTGCTGGAAAACCCACTGAATTTTGGGCTCAAATGAATTTACACAGTTCACAAATAAAACGAGTTAGTCACTATTAACTAAAGAGCATTTTTTAAAAATGAGCTATGGTTTGTATCAATTACATAAGCAGAGTTGAACTAGACATGTTCCATATGAGTAGGAAACACATTTCTTTTTTCCTGGCTTGCTCAGTTTTCTTGTTCTATTGGAGAAGCTTGAAAGAAGAGCATGCTTCTCGCGTTAAAACAGAGTGTGTTTCATGGATGAGAACAATGGTCTTAATTTCCCTTGTAATATGGTGTTAAACCACAGGATCTGTGTCTTCCTACAAGCAAGAGGTCATTTCTGGTAAACCCAGTGAATTTTCGGCTCAAATGAAAATACAGAGTTCACGAACCCAATGCGTTTCTAATAATTAACTAAAGAGCATTTATGTAAGAGGAGCTGTGGTTTGTATCAGTTTCATGAGCAGAGTTGAACTAGATATGGTCGGTATGAGTAGGAATCACAGTTCTTATTTTCTGGGCTTGCTCATGTTACTTGCTGTATTGGAGTCTCAAGAAAGAAGAGCATGCGTCTTGCATTATAACAGAGTGTGTTTCTTGGATGAGGACACTGGTCTGAATTTCCCTTGATACATGGATTTAAGTTCCTGGATCTGTGTCTTCCTACAAGCAAGAGGTCATTTCTGGTAAACCCAGTCAATTTGTGGCGCAAATGAATTTACACAGAACACAAACCCAACGCTTTTCTCACTATTAACTTAAGAGCATTTATTTAACAGGAGCTTTGGTTTGTATCAGTTTCATAATCAGAGTTGAACTAGAGAAGATGCCTATGAGTAGAAAACACACTTCTTTTTTGGGGGATTGCTCATGTTTCTTGCTGTATTGGAGACGCTGGAAAGAAGAGCATGCTTCTTGCGTTAAAACAGACTGTGTTTCATGGAAGAGGACACTGGTCTGAATTTCCCTTCAAAAACGGAGTGAAACCACAGGATATGTGTCTTCCTACAAGCAAGAGGTCATTTGTGGTAAACCCACTGAATTTTGTGCTAAAATGAATTTACACAGGTCACCAAGTCAACACATTTCTCACTACTAACTAAAGAGCATTTATATAACATGAGCTGTGGTTTGTATCAATTTCATAAGCAGAGTTGAACTAGATAGTGTCCGTATGAGTAGGAAACACAGTTCTTATTTTCTGTGCTTGCTCATGTTACTTGCTATAGTGCAGACGCTGGAAAGAAGAGTATGCTTCTTGCGTTAAAACCGAGTGAGTGTCATGGATGAGAAGACAGGTCTGAATTTCCCTTCTCAAATGGATTTAAGGTCCAGGATCTGTGTCTTTCTACAAGCAAGAGGTCATTTCGGATAAAGCCACTGAATTTTGTGCTCAAATGAATTTACACAGTTAACAAACCCAATGCGATTCTCACTATTAACTTAAGAACTTTTGTTTAACATGAGCTGTGGTTTGCATCAGTTTCATGAAGAGAGTTGAACTAGATATGATGCCTATGAGTATTAAAAACAGTTCTTTTTTTCGGGGCTTGCTCATTTTTCTTGATGTATTGGAGACGCTGGAAAGAAGAGCATGCTTCTTACGTTAAAACAGAGTGTTACATTGAAGAGGACACTGGTCTGAATTTCCCTTCTGAAATGGAGTGAAACCACAGGAAATGTGTCTTCCTACAAGCAAGAGGTCTTTTCTGGGAAACCCAGTGAATTTGCGGCTCAAATGAATTTACACAGTTCACGAAATCAACACGTTTCTCACTACTAACTAAAGAGCATTTATGTAAGAGGAACTATGGTTTGTATCAGTTTCATGAGCAGAGTTGTACTAGATATGGTCCGTACGGTAGGAAACACAGTTCTTTTTTTCTGGGCTTGCTCATGTTTCTTGCTGTATTGGAGACTCTAGAAAGAAGCACATGCTTCTTGCATTAAAACAGAGTGTGTTTCATGGATGAGAACACTGGTCTGAATTTCCCTTCAGAAACGTTGTTAAACCACAGGGTCTGTGTCTTCCTACAAGCAACAGGTCATTTATGGTAAACCCACTGAATTTTGTTCTAATATGAATTTACACATGTCACCAAGCCAACACGTTTCTCACTACTAACTAAAGAGCATTTATATAACATGAGCTGTGGTTTGTATCAGTCTCATAAGCAGAGTTGAACTAGATAGGGTCCATATGAGTAGGAAACACAGTTCTTATTTTCTGTGCTTGCCTATGTTACTTGCTATAGTGCAGACGCTGGAAAGAAGAGTATGCTGCTTGCATTAAAACCGAGTGAGTCCCATGGATAAGAAGACAGGTCTTAATTTCCCTTCTCAAAGGGATTTAAGGTCCAGGATCTGTGTCTTCCTATAAGCAAGAGGTCATTTCTGGTAAACCAACTGAATTTTGGGCTCAAATGAATTTACACAGTTCACAAAACCAACGCGTTTCTCACAATTAACTAAAGTTCCTTTCTATAAGAGTAGCTGTGGTTTGTATCAGTTTCATCAGCAGAGTTGAACTAGATATGGTCCGTATGAGTTGCAAACACATTTCGTTTTTTCTGGGTATGCTCAAGTTTCTTGCTGTATTGGAGACGCTAGAAAGAAGAGCATGCTTCTTGCGTTAATACAGAGTGTGTTTCATAGATGAGAACACTGGCCCGAAATCCCTTCAGAAACGGAGTAAAACCACAGGATATGTGTCTTCCTACAAGCAAGAGGTCATTTCTGGTAAACCCAGTCAATTTGTGGCGCAAATAAATTTACACAGAACACAAACCCAACGCTTTTCTCACTATTAACTTAAGAGCATTTATTTAACAGGAGCTTTGGTTTGTATCAGTTTCATAATCAGAGTTGAACTAGAGAAGATGCCTATGAGTAGAAAACACACTTCTTTTTGGGGGGATTGCTCATGTTTCTTGCTGTATTGGAGACGCTGGAAAGAAGAGCATGCTTCTTGCGTTAAAACAGACTGTGTTTCATGGAAGAGGACACTGGTCTGAATTTCCCTTCAAAAACGGAGTGAAACCACAGGATATGTGTCTTCCTACAAGCAAGAGGTCATTTCTGGTAAACCCACAGAATTTTGGGCTAAAATGAATTTACACAGTTCACAAAGCCAACGCATTTCTCACTATTAAATAAAGGTCATTTATTTAACATGAACTGTGTTTTGTATCAGTTTCATAAGCACAGTTGCACTAGATATGATCTGTATGAGTCGGAAAGACATTTCTTTTATTCTGGGCTTACTCATGTTTCTTGCTGTATTGGAGACGCTGGAAACAAGAGCATGCTTCTTGCCTTAAAACAGACTGTGTTTCATGGAAGAGAACACTGTTCTGAATTTCCCTTCAGAAACGGAGTTGAACCACATGATCTCTGTCTTCCTACAAGCAAGAGGTCATTTCTGGTAAACACAGTGAATTTGCAGCTCAAATGAATTTACACAGGTCACGAAACCAACGCATTTCTCACAATAAACTAAAGAGCATTTACGTAAGATGAGCTATGGTTTGTATCAGTTTCATGAGCAGAGTTGTACTAGATATCGTCCATACGAGTACAAAACACTGTACTTTTTTTCTGGGCTTGCTCATGTTTCTTGCTGTATTGGAGAATCTGGAAAGAAGAGCATGCTTCTTGCATTAAAACAGAGTGTGTTTCATGGATGAGAACACTGGTCTGAATTTCCCTTCAGAAACAGAGTTAAACCACAGGGTCTGTGTCTGCCTACAAGCAAGAGGTCATTTATGGTAAACCCATTGAATTTTGTGCTAAAATGAATTTACACAGGTCACCAAGTCAACGCGTTTCTCACTACTAACTAAAGAGCATTTATATAACATGAGCTGTGGTTTGTATCAGTTTCATAAGCAGAGTTGAACTAGATAGGGTCCGTATGAGTAGGAAACACAGTTCATATTTTCGGTGCTTGCTCATGTTACTTGCTATAGTGCAGACGCTGGAAAGAAGAGTATGCTTCTTACGTTAAAACCGAGTGAGTGTCATGGATGAGAAGACAGGTCTGAATTTCCCTTCTCAAATGGATTTAAGGTCCAGGATCTGTGTCTTTCTACAAGCAAGAGGTCATTTCTGGTAAAGCCACTGAATTTTGGGCTCAAATGAATTTACACAGTTCACAAACCCAACACGATTCTCACTATTAACTTAAGAACTTTTGTTTAACATGAGCTGTGGTTTGCATCAGTTTCATGAAGAGAGTTGAACTAGATATGATGACTATGAGTATTAAAAACAGTTCTTTTTTTCGGGGCTTGCTCATTTTTCTTGATGTATTGGAGACGCTGGAAAGAAGAGCATGCTTCTTGCGTTAAAACAGAGTGTGTTTCATTAAAGAGGACACTGGTCTGAATTTCCCTACCGAAATGGAGTGAAAAGACAGGAAATGTGTCTTCCTACAAGCAAGAGGTCTTTTCTGGGAAACCCAGTGAATTTGCGGCTCAAATGAATTTACACAGATCACGAAATCAACACGTTTCTCACTATTAACTAAAGAGCATTTATGTAAGAGGAGCTATGGTTTGTATCAGTTTCATGAGCAGAGTTGTACTAGATATGGTCCGTAAGAGTAGGAAACACAGTTCTTTTTTTTGTGTCTTGCTTGTTTCTTGCTGTATTGTAGACACTGGAAAGAAGCGCATGCTTCTTGCATTAAAAAAGAGTGTGTTTCATGGAAGAGTACACAGGTCTGAATTTCCCTTCTGAAATTGATTTAAGGTCCAGGATCTATGTCTTCCTATAAACAAGAGGTCATTTGTGGGAATCCCACTGTATTTTGTTTTCAAATGAATTTAGACAGTTTACAAACCCAATGCGTTTCTCACTATTAACTAAAGACCATTTATTTAAGAGCAGCTGTGGTTTTTATCAGTTTCATAAGCAGAGTTGAACTAGATATGTTCTATATGAGTAGCTAACACATTTCTTTTTTTCTGGGCTTACTCAGATACCTTGCTCTATTTGAGATTCATGAAAGAAGAGCATGCTTCTTGCGTTAAAACACACTGTGTTTCAGGGAAGAGAACACTGTTCTGAATTTCCCTTCAGAAACGTAGTTAAACCAGAGGATCTGTGTCTTCCTACAAACAAGAGGTCATTTCTGGTAAACCCGGTGAATTTGCGGCTCAAATAAAATTACACAGTTCGCGAACCCAACGCGTTTCTCACAATTGACTAAAGAGCATTTCTATAAGAGGAGCTGTGGTTTGTATCAGTATCATAAACACAGTTGTACTAGACATGGACCATATGACTAGGAAACACAGTTCTTTTTTTCTGGGCTTGGTCATGTTTCTTTCTGTATTGTAGACTCTGGAAAAAGAGCATGCTTCTTGCTTTAAAACAGAGTGTGTTTCATGCAAGAGTACACTGGTCTGAATTTCCCTTCTAAAATGGATTTAAGATCCAGGATCTGTGTCTTCCTATAAGCAAGAGGTCATTTGTGGGAATCCCACTGTATTTTGGGTTCAAATGAATTTAGACAGTTTACAAACCCAATGTGTTTCTCACAATTAACTAAAGAGCATTTATTTAAGAGGAGCTGTGGTTTTTATCAGTTTCATAAGCAGAGTTGAACTAGATATGTTCCATATGAGTAGGAAACACATTTCTTTTTTCTGGGCTTGCTCAGTTTTCTTGGTCTATTGGAGACGCTTGAAAGAAGAGCATGCTTCTTGCGTTAAAACAGAGTGTGTTTCATGGATGAGAACATTGGTCTGAATTTTCCTTCTGAAATGGAGTTAAACCATGGGATCTGTGTCTTCCTACAAGCAAGAGGTCATTTCTAGTAAACCCACTGAATTTTGGGCTCAAATGAATTTCCACAGTTCACAAACCCAACACGTTTCTCACTATTAACTAAGGAGCATTTATTTAACATGGGCTGTGTTTTGTATCAGTTTCATAAGCTCAGTTGAAGTAGACATGATCCATATGAATAGGAAACACAGTTCTTTTATTCTGGGCTTACTCATGCTTCTTGCTGTATTGGAGAGGCTGGAAAGAAGAGCATGCTTCTTGCATCATAACAGACTGTGTTTCATGGAAGAGAACACTGTTCTGAATTTTCCTTCTGAAACGGAGTTAAACCACAGGATCTTTGTCTTCCTACAAGCAAGAGGTCATTTCGGGAAGACCCTCTGAATTTTTGGCTCAAATGAATTTAAACAGTTCACAAACCCTACGTGCTTCTCACTATTAACCAAAGAGCATTTATTTAATATGAGCTGTGTTTTGTATCAGTTTCATAAGCAAAGTTGAACTAGATATGATCTGTATGAGTAGGAAACACAGTTCTTTTATTCTGGGCTTACTCATG
Organism: Onychomys leucogaster; assembly: GCA_949786385.1. Classification (NCBI taxonomy): domain Eukaryota; kingdom Metazoa; phylum Chordata; class Mammalia; order Rodentia; family Cricetidae; genus Onychomys; species Onychomys leucogaster. The sequence continues at coordinate 133,312 of CATKUP010000271.1, forward strand.
TTTCTTGGTGTATTGGAGATGCTAGAAAGAAAGCATGCTTCTTGCGTTAAAACAGAGAGTGTTTCATGGAAGAGAACACTGTTCTGGATTTCCCTTCAGTAACAGAGTTAAACCACAGGATCTTTGTCTTCCTACAAGTAAGTGGTCTTTTCTGGTACACCCAGGCTTTGCGGCTCAAATGAATATACACAGAACACAAACCCAATGCATTTCTCACTATTAAATAAAGAGCATTTATTTAACAGGAGCTGTGGTTTGTATTAGTTTCATAATCAGATTTGAACTAGATATGATGCATATGAATAGGATACACTGTTCTTTTTTCGGGGCTTGCTCATGTTTCTTGCTTTATTGGAGACACTGGAAAGAAGAGCATGCTTCTTGAGTTAAAACAGAGTGTGATTCATGGAAGAGGACACTTGTCTGAATTTCCCTTCTGTAATGGATTTGAAGTCCAGGATCTGTGTCTTCCTACAAGCAAGAGGCCTTTGCTGGAAAACCCACTGAATTTGGGCTCAAATGAATTTACACAGTTCACAAAAAAGTGTTAGTTACTATTAACTAAAGAGCATTTTTTAAAAAATGAGCTGTGGTTTGTATGAATTACATAAGCAGAGTTGAACTAGATATGTTCCATATGAGTAGGAAACACATTTCTTTTTTCCTGTCTTGCTCAGTTTTCTTGTTCTATTGGAGATGCTTGAATGAAGAGCATGCTTCATGCTGTAAAACAGAATGTGTTTCATGGAAGCGGACACTGGTGTGTTTTTCCCTTCAGAAATAGAGTGAAACCACAGGATATGTGTCTTCCTACAAGCAAGAGGTCATTTCTGGTAAACCCATTGAATTTGTGCCTCAAATGAATTTCCACAGTTCACAAACCCAACGCGTTTCTCACTATTAACTAAGGAGCATTTATTTAAAATGGGCTGTGTTTTGTATCAGTTTCATAAGCACAGTTGAACTAGATATGATCCATATGAGTAGGAAACACAGTTCTTTTATTCTGGGCTTACTCATGTTTCTTGCTGTATTGGAGAGGCTGGAAAGAAGAGCATGCTTCTTGCGTTGAAACAGACTGTGTTTCATGGAAGAGAACACTGTTCTGAATTTCCCTTATGAAACGGAGTTAAACCACAGGATCTGTGTTTTCCTACAAGCAAGAGGTCATTTCGGGAAGACCCCCTGAATTTTGGGCTCAAATGAATTTAAACAGTTCACAAACCCAACGCGTTTCTCACTATTAACTAAAAAGCATGTATTTAACAGGTGCTGTGCTTTGCATCAGTTTCATAAGCAGAGTTGAACTAGTCATGTTCCATATGAGTAGGAAACACATTTCTTTTTATCTGGGCTTGCTCAGGTTTGTTGCTCTACTAGAGACACTTGAAAGAAGAGCATGTTACTTGAGTTAAAACAGAGTGTGTTTCATGGATGAGAACAATGGTCTTAATTTCCCTTCAGAAACGGAGTTAAACCCCAGGATCTGTATCTTCCTACAAGCAAGATGTCATTTATGGTAAATCAACTGAATTTTGGGCAAAAATTAATTTACACAGGTAACCAACCCTATGCGTTTCTCACTACTAACTAAAGAGCATTTATATAACATGAGCTGCGTTTTGTATCAGTTACATAAGCAGAGTTGAACTAGATCGTGTACGTATGAGTAGGTAACACAGTTCTTATTTTCTGTGCTTGGTCATGTTACTTGCTATACTGCAGACGCTGGAAAGAAGAGTATGCTTCTTGCGTTAAAACAGAGTGTGTTTCATGGATGAGTAGACAGGTCTGAATTTTCCTTCTCAAATGGATTTAAGGTCCAGGATCTGTGTCTTTCTACAAGCAAGAGGTGATTTCTTGTAAACCCACTGAATTTTGGGCTCAAATGAATTTACACAGTTCACAAACCTGACACGTTTCTCACTATTAACTAAGAAGCATTTCTTTAACAGGAGCTGTGGTTTGTATCAGTTTCATATGCAGAGATGAACTAGATACGTTCCATATGAATAGGAAACACATTTCTTTTTTCCTGGCTTGCTCAATTTTGTTGTTCTATTGGAGACGTTTCAAAGAAAAGCATGCTTCTTGCGTTAAAACAGAGTGTGTTTCATGGATGAGAAGACAGGTCTGAATTTCCCTTCTCAAATGGATTTAAGGTCCATGACCTGTGTATTGCTACAATCCAAAGGTCATTTCTGGTAAACCCACTGAATTTTGGCCTCAAATGAATTTACACATTTCACAAACCCAACGCGTTTCTCACTATTAACTAAAGAGCATTTATTTAACAGCAGCTGTGGTTTGTATGAGTTTCATAAGCAGACTTGAACTAGATATGTTCCATATGAGTAGGAAACACATTTCTTTTTTACTGGGCTAGCTCAGGTTTCTTGCTCTACTGGAGATGCTTGAAAGAAGAGCATGCTTCTTGTGTTAAAACAGAGTGTGTTTCATGGCAGAGAACACTCGTCTGAATTTCCCTTCAGAAACGGAGTTAAATCACATGATCTGTGTTGTCCTACAATCAAGATGTCATTTCTGGCAAACATATTGAATTTTGGGTTCAAATGAATTTACACAGTTCACACACCCAACGTGTTACTTACTATTAACTAAAAAGCATTTATTTAACAGGTGTTGTGGTTTGCGTCAGGTTCATAAGCAGAGTTGAACTAGATATGTTCCCTACGAGTAGAAAACACAGTTCTTTTATTCGGGGATTGTTCATGTTTCTTGCTGTATTGGAGATACTGGAAAGAAGATCATGCTTCTTGCGTGAAAACAGAGTCTGTTTCATGGAAGATTACACTGGTCTGAATTTCCATTCAAAAATGAAGTTAAACCACAGGATCTGTGTCTTCCTATAAGCAAGAGGTTATTTAAGGTAAACCCAGTGAATTTGCGGCAGAAATGAATTTACACAGTTCACAAACCCAAGGCGTTTCTCACTATTAACTAAAGCGCATTTATTTAACAGGAGCTGTGTTTATTATCAGTTTCATAAGTAGAGTTGAACTAGATATGGTCCGTATGAGTAGGAAACACAGTTCTTTTATTCTGGGCTTGCTCATGTTTCTTCCTGTATTGGAGACACTGGAAAGAAGAGCATGGGTTTTGAATTAAAAGACAGTGTGTTTCATGGATGAGAACACTGGTCTGAATTTCCCTTCTGAAATGGATTTAAGGTCCAGGATCTGTGTCTTCCTACATGCAAGAGGTCAATTCTGGTAAACCCACTGTATTTTGGGCACAAATGAATTGACACAGTTCAAACACCCAACGCGTTTCTCACTATTAACTAAAGCGCATTTATATAACAGGATCTGTGGGTAGTATCAGTTTCATAAGTAGAGTTGAACTAGATATGGTCCTTATGAGTAGGAAACACAGTTCTTTTATTCTGGGCATGCTCATGTTTATTGCTGTATTAGAGACGCTGGAAAGAAGACCATGCTTTTTGAATTAAAACAGAGTGTGTTTCATGGATGAGAACAGTCGTCTGAATTTCCCTTCTGAAATGGATTTAAGGTCCAGGATCTGTGTCTCCCTACAATCAAGGTGTCATTTCTGGCAAACACACTGAATTTTGGGCTCAAATGAATTTACACAGTTCACAAACCCAATGCGTTTCTCACTATTATCTCAAAAGCATTCATTTAACAGGTGCTGTGGTTTGCATCAGTTTCATAAGCAGAGCTGAAATAGATATGTTCCCTACGAGTAGGAAACACAGTTCTTTTATTCGGGGATGGTTCATGTTTCTTGCTGTATTGGAGACACTGGAACGAAGAGTAAGCTTCTTGCGTGAAAACAGTGTGTGTTTCATGGAGAATTACACTGGTCTGAATTTCCCTTCATAAACGGAGTTAAACCACAGGATCTGTACCTTCCTACAAGCAAGAGGTCATTTATGGTAAACCCAGTGAATTTGTGGCTCAAATGAATTTACACAACTCACAATCCCAACGTGTTCCTCACTTTTAACTAAAGAGCATTTATTTAAGAGGAGCTGTGGTTTGTATCTGTTTCATAAGCAGAGTTGAACTAGACATGGTCTGTATGATTAGGAAACACAGTTCTTTTTTTCGGGGCTTGCTCATATTTCCTGCTGTATTGGAGACGCTGGAAAGAAGAGCATGGATTTTGCTTTAACACAGAGTATGTTTCATGGATGAAAAGACTGGTCTGAAAATCTCATTATAAACGTAGTAAAACCATAGGATCTGTGTCTTTTTACAATCAAGAGGACATTTCTGGTACATCCAGTGAATTTGCTAATCAAATGAATTTACACAGTTCATGAACCCAACGCGTTTCTCACAATTAACTAAAGAGCATTTATGTGAGTGGAGCTGTGGTTCGTATCAGTTTCATGAGCAGAGTTGAACTAGATATGGTTCATATGAGTAGGAAACACAATTCTTATTTTCTGTCCTTGCTCATGTTACTTGCTATATTGCAGATGCTGGAAAGAAGAGCATGCTTCTTGTGCTAAAATATAGTGAGTTTCATGGAAGAGGACACTGGTCTGAATTTCCCTTCAGAAATGGATTGAAGGTCCAGTATCTGTGTCTTCTTACAAGCAATTGGTCATTTCTGGTAAACCCAGTCAATTTGCGGCTCAAATGAATATACACAGAACACAAACCCAACGGGTTTCTCACTATTCACTAAAGAGCATTTATTTAACAGGAGCTGTGGTTTGTATCAGTTTCAAAAGCAGAGTTGAAATAGAAAAGGTCTGTATGTGTATGAAACACCATTATTTTATTCGGGCTTGCTCATGTTTCTTGCTGTATTGGAGAGGCTGGAAAGAAGATCATGCTTCTTTCATTAAAACAGAGTGTGTTTCATGGAAGAGAACACTGGTCTGAATTTCCCTTCAGAAAAGGAGTTAAACCACAGGATCTGTGTCTTCTTACAATCACGAGGTCATTTCTGGTAAACCCAGTTAATTTGAGGCTCAAATGAATTTACACAGAACACAAACCCTACACGTTTCTCACTATTAACTAAAGAGCATTTATGTGAGAGGAGTTGTGGTTTATATCAGTTTCATGAGGAGAGTTGAACTAGATATGGTATGTAAGATTAGATAAACACAGTTCATTTTTTCTGGGCTTGCTCATATTTTTTGCTGTACTGCAGATGCTTGAAAAAGAGCATGTTTCTTGCATTAAAACAGAGTGTGTTTCATGGATGAAAACACAGGTCTGAATTTCCCTTCTGAAATGGATTTAAGGTCCAGGGTCTGTGTCATCCTACAAGCAAGAGGTCATTACTGGTAACCCACTGAATTTTGGGCTCAAATGATTTTACACAGTTCACAACCCCAACGTGTTCCTCAATATTAACTAAAGAGCATTTATTTAACAGGAGCTGTGGTTTGTATCAGTTTCAAAAGCAAAGTTGAACTAGAAAAGGTCTGTATGAGTATGAAACACCATTATTGTATTCGGGCTTGCTCATATTTCTTGCTGTATTGGAGACGCCGGAAAGAAGAGCATGCTTCTTGCATTAAAACTTAGTGTGTTTCTTGGATGAGAACACTGGTCTGAATTTCCCTTCACAAACGGTGTTAAAGCACAGGATCTGTGTCTTCCTACAAGCAAGAGGTCTTTTCTGGTAATCCCAGTCAATTTGAGGCTCAAGTGAATATACACAGAACACAAAGCCAACGCGTTTCTCAAAATTAACTAAAGAGCATTTATTTAACAGAAGCTGTTCTTTGTATCAGTTTCATAATAAGAGTTGAACTAGATATGATGCCTATGAGTTGGAAACACAATTCTTTTTTTCGGGGCTTGCTCATGTTTCTTGCTGTATTGGAGACACTGGAAAGAAGAGCATGCTTCTTGTGTTAAAACAGAGTGTGTTTCATGGAAGAGGACACCGGTCTGAATTTCCCTTCTGAAATGCATTTAAGGTACAGGATCTGTGTCTTTCTACAAGCAAGAGGTCATTTCTGGAAAACGCACTGAATTTTGGGCTCAATGAATTTACACAGTTCACACACCCAACGAGTTTCTCACTATTAACTTAAGCACATTTATTTAACAGTAGCTGTGGTTAGTATCAGTTTCATAAGTAGAGTTGTAATAGATATGGTCCGTATGAGTAGGAAACACAGTTCAAATTTTCGGTGCTTGCTCATGTTACTTGCTATATTGCAGACGGTGGACAGAAGAGCATGCTTCTTGCGTTAAAACAGGGTGTGTTTCACGGATGAGAAGACAGGTCTGAATTTTACTTCTCAAATCGATTTTAGGTCCAGGATCGGTGTATTCCTACAAGCAAGAGGTCATTTCTGGTAAACCCACTGTATTTTTGTCTCAAATGAATTTAAACAGTTCACAAACCAAACGTGTTGCTCATAATTAACTAAAGAGCATTTATTGAACAAGAGCTGAGGTTTGTATCAGTGTCATAAGCAGAGTTGAACTACATATGTTCCATATGAGTAGAAAACACATTTTTTTTTCTGGGCTTGCACAGCTTTCTTGCTCTATTGGAGACGCTTGAAAGACAAGCATAGTTCTTGCGTTAAAACAGAGTGTGTTTCATGGAAGAGAACACGCGTCTGAATTTCCCTTCAGAAACGGAGTTAAATCACAGGATCTGTTTCGTCTTACAATCAAGATGTCATTTCTGGCAAACACATTGAATTTTGGACTCAAATGAATTTACACAGTTCACATACCCAACGCGTTTCTCACTATTAACTAAAGAGCATTTATTTAACATGAGCTGTGGTTTGTATCAGTTTCATAAACAGAGTTGAATGAGATATAGTCAGTATGAGTAGGAAACACAGTTCTTCTATACTGTGATTGCTCACGTTTCTTGCTCTATTGGTGACGCTTTAAAGAAGAGCATGCTTCTTGAGTTAAAACAGAGTGTGTTTCATGCATTGGAACCCTGGTCTGAATTTCCCTTCAGAAACGAAGTTAAACCACAGGATCTCTGTCTTTCTACAAGCAAGAGGTCATTTCTGGTAAACCCAGTGAATTTGCGGCTCAAATGAATTTACAAAGATTACGAACCCAACGTGTTTCTCACAATTAACAAAAAAGCATTTATGTAAGAGGAGCTGTGGTTTGTATCAGTTTCATGAGCAGAGTTGAACTAGATATGGTCTGTATGAGTGGGAAACACAGTTATTTTATTTTGGGCTTGTTCATGTTGCTTGCTGTATTGCAGACACTGGAAAGAAGAGCATGCTTCTGGCGTTAAAGCAGACTGTGTTTCATGGAAGAGAACACTATTCTGAATTTCCCTTCAGAAACGGAGTTAAACCACGAGATCTGTGTCTTCCTACAAGCAAGAGGTCATTTCAGGCAAACCCAGTGAATTTTGGGCTCAATGAATTTACACGGTTCACAAAACCAGCGCGTTTCTCACTAATAACTAAAAAGCATTTATTCAACAGGTGCTGAGGTTTGCATCAGTTTCATAATCAGAGTTGAACTAGATATGTTCCCTATTAGTACGAATCACATTTCTTTTTACTGGGGTTGCTCATATTTCGTGCTGTATTGGGGACGATGAAAGAAGAGCATGCTTCTTGCGTTAAAACAGAGTGTGTTTCATGGATGAGCACACAGGTCTGAATTTCCCTTCAGAAACGGAGTAAAACCACAGGAACTCTGTCTTCCTACCAGCAAGAGGTCATTTGTGGTAAACCCAGTGAATTTGCGGCTCAAATGAATTTACACAGTTTACGAACCCAATGCGTTTCTCACAATTAACTAAAGAGCATTTATTTAACATGAGCTTTGGTTTGTATCAGTTTCATAAACAGAGTTGAAATAGATATGGTCTGTATGGTTAGAAAACACAGTTCGTTTTTTCTTTGCTTGCTCATGTTTCGTGTTGTACAGCAAATGCTTGAAAGAAGAGCATGCTTCTTGCGTTAAAACAGAGTGTGTTTCATAGATGAGAACACAGGTCTGAATTTCTCTTCTGAAATGGATTTAAGGTCCAGGATCTGTTTCTTCCTACAAGCAAGAGGTCATTTCTGGTATACCCACTGAATACTCAAATGTATTTACACAGTTCAAAACCCAACGTGATTCTCACCTATAACTAAAGAACATCTATTTAACAGGAGCTGTGGTTTGTATCAGATTCATAAGCAGAGTTGAACTAGATATGTTCCATATGAGCAGCAAACATATTTCCTTTTTTCTGGGCTTCCTCAAGTTTCTTGCTCTATTTGAGAGGATTGAAAGAAGAGCCTGCTTATTTCGTTAAAACAGAGTGTGTTTCATGGAAGAGAACACTGGTCTTAATTTCCCTTCGGAAACGGAGTTAAACCACAGGATGTGTGTGTCTTCCTACAAGGAAGACATCATTTTTGGTAAACCCAGTGAATTTGTAGGTCAAATAAAATTACACAGTTCATGAACACATAGCATTATTCACAATTAAAAAAAGAACATTTATGAAAGAGGAACTGTGGTTTGTATCAGATTAATGAGCAGAGTTGAACTAGATATAGTCCATATGAGTAGGAAACACAGTTCTTTTTTTCTGGGCTTGCTCAGGTTTCTTCCGGTATTGGAGAATCTGGAAAGAAGTGAACGCTTCTTGCGTTGAAACAGAGTGTGTTTCATATGTGAGAACACAGGTCTGAATTTCCCTTCAGAAACAGAGTTAAACCACAGGGTCTGTGCCTTCTTACATGCAGTAGGTCATTTCTGGTAAACCCAGTAAATTTGCGGGTCAAATGAATTTACACAGAACAAAAACCCAACGCGTTTCTCAGTATTAACTAAAGAGCAATTATTTAACAGGAGCTGTGGTTTGTATCAGTTTCATAATCAGAGTTGAACTAGATATAATGTCTATGAGTAGGAAACACAATTATTTTTCGGGGCTTGCTCATGTTTCTTGCTGTATTGGAGACACTGGAAAGAAGAGCATGCTTCTTGCATTAAAACAGTGTGTTTCATGCAAGAGAATACTGGTCTGAATTTCCCTTCAGAAATAGATTTAAGGTCCAAGATCTGTGTGTTCCTACAAGCAAGAGGTGATTTCTGGTAAACCCACTCTCCTTTGGATCAAACGAATTTACACAGTTCACAAACCCAACGCGTTTCTCACAATTAACTAAAGAGCATTTATTTAACAGGAGCTATGGTTTGTATTAGTTTCATAATCAGAATTGAACTTGATATGATATCTATGAGTAGGAAACACAGTTCTTTTTTCGGTGCTTGTTCATTTTTTTGCTGTATTGAAGACGCTAGAAAGAAGAGTTGCGTTTAAACAGAGTGTGTTTCATGGAAGAGAATTCTGGTGAGAATTTCCCTTCAGAAATGGATTTAAAGTCCAGGATCTGTGTATTCCTAAAAGGAAGAGTTCATTTCTGGTAAACCCAGTGAATTTTGGGCTCCAAAGATTTTACAAAGTTAATGAACCAACGCCATTGTCACTATTAACTAAAGGGCATTTATGTAAGTGGAGCTGTGGTTTGTATCAGTTTCATAATCAGAGTTGAACTAGATATGGTCCGTATGAGTAGGAAACACTGTTCTTTTTTTCTGGGCTTGGTCATGTTTCTTGCTGTATTGGAGAATCTGGAAAGAAGAGCATGCTTCTTGTGTTAAAACAGAGTGTGTATCAAGGATGAGTACACTGGTCTGAATTGCCCTTCAGAAACGGAGTTAAAGCACAGGATCTGTGTCTTCCTACAAGCAAGAGGACATTCCTGGTAAACCCACTGAATTTTGGTCTCAAATGAATTTACTCAGTTCACAAACCCAACGCGTATCTCACTATTAACTAAAGAGCATTTTTTTAACAGCAACTGTGGTTTGTATCAGTTTCATAAGCAGAGTTGAAATTGATATGTTCCATATGAGGAGGAAACACATTTCATTTTTTCTGGGCTTCCTAAGTTTCTTGCTCTATTGGAGAGGCTTGAAAGAAGAGCCTCCTTCTTGCATTAAAACAGACTATGTTTCATGGAAGAGAACACTAGTCTGAATTTCCCTTCAGAAATGGAGTTAAACCACAGGATCTGTGTCTTCCTACAAGCAAGAGGTCATTTCTGGTCAACCCAGTCAATTTGCGGCTCAAATGAATATACACACAACACAAACCCAACACGTTTCTCACTATTAACTAAAGAGCATTTATTTAACAGGAGCTGTGGTTTGTATCAGTTTCATAATCAGAGTTGAACTAGATATGAAGCCTATGATTAGGAAAAACAGTTCTTCTTTAGTGGGTTGCTCATGTTTCTTGCTGTATTGCAGACGCTGGAAAGAAATGCATGCATGCCTCTTGCATTAAAAGAGAGTGTGTTTCATGGACGAGGACACTGGTCTGAATTTCCCTTCAGAAATGGATTTAAGGTCCGGGATCTGTGTCTTCCTACAAGAAAGAGGTCATTTCTCATAAACCAACTGTATTTTGGGCTCAAATGATTGTACAGAGTTCACAAACCCAACGCGTTTCTCACAATTAACTAAAGAGCATTTATTTAACATCAGCTGTGGTTTGTATCAGTTTCCTAAGCAGAGTTGAACTACATAGGTTCCATATGAGTAGGAAACACATTTCTTTTTTTCTGGGCATGCTCAGGTTTCTTGCTCTATTGGAGACGCTTAAAAGAAGAGCATGATTCTTGCGGTAAAACAGAGTGTGTTTCATGGATGAGAACACTGGTCTGAATTTCCCTTCAGAAACGGAGAAAAACTACAAGATCTGTGTCTTCCTACGAGCAAGAGGTCATTTCTAGTAAACCCAGTGAATTTGCATGTCAAATGCATTTACACAGCTCACAAACCCAGCGAGTTTCTCACTAATAACAAAAGAGCATTTATTTAACAGGAGCTGTGGTTTGTATCAGTTTCATAATCAGAGTTGAACTAGGTATGAACCCTATGAGTCGGAAACAAAGTTCTTTTTTCAGGGCTTGCTCATGTTTCTTGCTCTAGTGGAGACGATTAAAAGAAGAGCATGATTCTTGCGTTAAAACAGAGTGTGTTTTTTGGATGAGAACACTGATCTGAATTTCCCTTCAGAAACAGAGTTAAACCACAGGATCCGTGTCTTCCTACAAGGAAGAGGTCATTTCTTGTAAACCCAGTCAATTTGCAGCTAAAATGAATATACAGAGAACACAAACCCAACACGTTTCTCACTATTAACTAAAGAGCATTTGTTTAACAGGAGCTGTGGTTTGTATCAGTTTCATAATCAGAGTTGAACTAGATATAAGGCCTATGAGTAGGAAACACAGTTCCTTTTTCGGGGCTTGTTCATGTTTCTGGCTGTATTGGAGACGCGGGAAAGAAGAGCATGCATCTTGCTTTAAAACAGAGTGTGTTTCATGGAAAAGTACACTGGTCTGAATTTCCCTTCAGAAATGGAGTGAAACCACAGGATCTGTGTCTTCCTACAAGCAAGAGCTCATTTCTGGTAAACCCAGTGAATTTCTGGCTCATATGAGTTTACACAGTACACGAAACCAACACATTTCTCACAATTAACTAAAGACCATTTATGTAAGAGGAGTTATTGTTTGTATCAGTTTCATGAACCGAGTTGAACTAGATATGGTCCATATGATTTGGAAACAAAGTTCTTTTGTTCTTAGCTTGCTCATGTTTCTTGTTGTATTAGAGATTCGAAAGAAGAGCATGCTTATTGTGCCAAAATAGGGTGTGTTTCATGGTTGGGAACACTGGTGTGAATTTCCTCTCAGCAACCAAGTTAAATCACAGGATCTGTGTCTTCCTACAAGAAAGAGGTCATTTCTGGTAAACCAAGGGAATTTTCGTCTCAAATGAAATTACACAGTTCACGAACCCAACGCGTTTCTCACTATTAACTAAAGAGCATTTATTTAACAGGAGCTGTGGTTTGTATCAGTTTCATGAGCAGAGTTGAACTATATATGAAACCTATGAGTAAGAAACAAAGTTCTTTTTTCAGGACTTGCTCATGTTTCTTGCTGTATTGGAGATGCTGGAAAGAAGTGCATGCATGCCTCTTGCCTTAAAACAGAGTGTGTTTCATGGAAGAGGACACTGGTCTGAATTTCCCTTCAGAAATGGATTTAAAGTCCAGGATCTGTGTCTTCCTACAAGCAAGAGGTCATTTCTGGTAAACCAACTGTATTTGGGGCTCAAATGAATGTAAACAGTTCAAAAACCCAAAGCGTTTCTCACAATTAACTAAAGAGCATTTATTTAACAGCATCTGTGTTTTGTATCAGTTTCATAAGCAGAGTTGAACTACATATGTTCCATATGAGTAGGAAACACATTTCTTTTTTAATGGGCATGCTCAGGTTCTTGCTCTATTGGAGACGCTTAAAAGAAGAGCATGATTCTTGCGGTAAAACAGAGTGTGTTTCATGGATGATAAAACTGGTCTGAATTTCCTTTCAGAAACCGAGATAAACTACAGGATCTGTGTCTTCCTATGAGCAAGAGGTCATTTCTGGTAAACCCAGTGAATTTGCAGCTCAAATGAATTTACACAACTCACAATCCCAACGAGTTTCTCATTATTAACTAAAGAGCATTTATTTAACATGCGCTGTGGTTCTTATCAGTTTCATAAGCAGAGTTGAACTAGATATGTTCCATATGAGTAGGAAACACATTTCTTTTTTTCTGGGCTTGCTCATGTTTCTTGCTGTATTGGCAACTCTAGAGAGAAGAGCATGCATGCCTCTTGCATTAAAAGAGAGTGTGTTTCATGGACGAGGACACAGGTCTGAATTTCCCTTCAGAAATGTATTTAAGGTCCAGGATCTGTGCCTTCCTACAAGAAAGAGGTCATTTCTCATAAACCAACTGTATTTTGGGCTCAAATGAATGTACAGAGTTCACAAACCCAACGCGTTTCTCACAATTAACTAAAGAGCATTTATTTAACATCAGCTGTGGTTTGTATCAGTTTCATAAGCAGAGTTGAACTACATATGTTCCATATGAGTAGGAAACACATTTCTTTTTTTCTGTGCATGCTCAGGTTTCTTGATCTATTGGAGACGATTAAAAGAAGAGCATGATTCTTGCGTTAAAATAGAGTGTGTTTCATGGATGAGAACACTGGTCTGAATTTCCCTTCAGAAAGGTAGTTAAACCACAGGATCTGTGTCTTCCTACAAGCACGAGGTTATTTCTGTTAACCCAGTGAATATGCGGCTCAAATTAAATTAAACAGTTCACGAACCCATCGCGTTTCTCACAATTAACTAAGGAGCATTTATGTAAGAGGAGCTGTGGTTTGTATCAGTTTCATGAGCAGAGTTGAACTAGATATGGTCCGTATGAGTAGGAAACACAGTTCTTTTTTTCTGGGCTTGGTCATGTTGCTTGCTGTATTGGAGAATCTGGAAAGAAGAGCATGCTTCTTGCGTTAAAACAGTGTGAGTTTCATGGATGAGAACACTGATCTGAATTTCCCTTCAGAAACGGAGTTATACCACAGGATCTGTGTCTTCCTACAAGGAAGAGGTCATTTCTGGTAAACCCAATCAATTTGCAGCTAAAATAAATATACAGAGAGCACAAACCCAACACGTTTCTCACTATTACCTAAAGAGCATTTGTTTAACAGGAGCTGTGGTTTGTATCAGTTTCATAATCAGAGTTGAACTAGATATAAGGACTATGAGTAGGAAACAGAGTTCCTTTTTCTGGGCTTGCTCATGTTTCTGGCTGTATTGGAGATGCTGGAAAGAGCATGCATCTTGCGTTAAAACAGGGTGTGTTTCATGGAAAAGTACACTCGTCTGAATTTCCCTTCAGAAACGATGTGAAACCACAGGATCTGTGTCTTCCTACAAGCAATACGTCATTTCTGGTAAACACTCTGAATTTTTGCTCAAACAAATTTACACAGTTCACAAACCCAAGGCGTTACTCACAATTAACCACAGAGCATTTATGTAAGTGAGGCTGAGGTTTGTATAAGTTTCATAAGCAGAGTTGAACTACATATGTTCCATATGAGTAGGAAACACATTTCTTTTTTTCTGGGCATGCTCAGGTTTCTTGATCTATTGGAGACACTTAAAAGAAGAGCATGATTCTTGCATTAAAACAGTGAGTGTTTCATGGATGAGAACACTGGTCTGTATTTCCCTTCAGAAACGGAGTTAAACCACAGGATCAGTGTCTTCCTACAAGCATGAGGTAATTTCTAGTAAACCCAGTGTATATGCGGATCAAATGAAACTACACAGTTCACGAACCCAACGCGTTTATCACAATTAACTAAAGAGCATTTATGTAAGAGGAGCTGTGGTTTGTATCAGTTTCAAGAGCAGAGTTGAATTAGATATGGTACGTATGAGTAGGAAATACAGTTCTTTTTTTCTGGGCTTGGTCATGTTTCTTGCTGTATTGGAGACTCTGGAAAGAAGAGCATGCTTCTTGCCTTAAAACAGTGTGTGTTTCATGGATGAGAACACTGGTCTGAATTTCCCTTCAGAAACGTAGTTTAACCACAGGATCTGTGTCTTCCTACAATTAAGAGGTCTTTTATGGTAAACCAACTGAGTTTTGGCCTCAAATGAATTTACACAGCTCACAAACCCAACGAGTTTCTCATTATTAACTAAAGAGCATTTATTTAACGTGCGCTGTGGTTCTTATCCATTTCATAAGCAGAGTTGAACTAGATATGGTCCGTATCAGTAGGAAACAGAGTTCTTATCTTCTGGGCTTGTTCATGTTACTTGGTATACTGCAGATGCTGGAAAGAATAGCATGCTTTTTGCGTTAAAACAGAGTGTGTTCAGGGATGAGAAGATGGGTCTGAGTTTCCCTTTTCAAATGGATTTCTGGTCCAGGTTCTGTGTCTTCCTACAAGCAAGACGTCATTTCTGGTAAACACTCTGAATTTTTGCTCAAATAAATTTACACAGTTCACAAACCCAACACGTTTCTCACAATTAAGTAAAGAGAATTTATGTAAGTGGAGCTGTGGTTTGTATCAGTTACATAAGCAGAGTTGAACTAGATATGTTCCATATGATTAGGAAACACATTTCTTTTTTTCTGGGCTTGCTCATGTTTCTTGCTGTATTGGCAACTTTAGAAAGAAGAGCATGCATGCCTCTTGCGTTAAAAGAGAGTGTGTTTCATGGACGAGGAAACTGGTATGAATTTCACTTCAGAAACTGAGTTAAACCACAGGATCTGTGTCTTCCTATGAGCAAGAGGTCATTTCTGGTAAACCCAGTGTATTTGCGGCTCAAATGAAATTACACAGTTCACGAACGCAACGCGTTTCTCACAATTAACTAAAGAACATTTATGTAAGTGGAGCTGTGGTTTGTATCAGTTTCATAAGTAGAGTTGCACTAGATATGTTCCATATGAGTAGGAAACACATTTCTTTTTTTCTGGGATTGCTCATGTTTCTTGCTGTATTGGCAACGCTAGAGAGAAGAGCATGCATGCCTCTTGCGTTAAAAGAGAGTGTGTTTCATGGATGAGGACACTGGTCTGAATTTCCCTTAAGAAATGGATTTAAGGTCCAAGATCTGTGTCTTCCTACAAGCAAGAGGTCATTTCTCGTAAACCAGCTGCATTTTGGGCTCAAATGAATGTACACAGTTCACAATCATAAAGCGTTTCTCACAATTAACTAAAGAGCATATATTTTACAGCAGCTGTGGTTTGTATCAGTTTCATAAGCAGAGTTGAACTACATATGTTCCATATGAGTAGGAAACACATTTCTTTTTTTCTGGGCATTCTCAGTTTTCTTGCTCTATTTGAGACGCTTAAAAGAAGAGCATGATTCCTGCGTTAAAACAGTGTGTGTTTCATGGATGAGAACACTGGTGTGAATTTCCCTTCAGAAACGGAGTTAAACCACAGGATCTGTGTCTTCCTATGAGCAAGAGGTCATTTTTGGTAAACCCAGTGATTTTGCGGCTCAAATGAAATTACACAGTTCACGAACACAAAGAGTTTCTCACAATTAACTGAAGAGCATTTATGTAAGAGGAACTGTGGTTTGTATCAGTTTCATGAGCATAGTTGTACTAGATATAATCTGTATGATTTTGAAACACAGTTATTTTTTTCTGTGCTTAGTCATGTTTCTTGCTGTATTGGAAAATCTGGAAAGAAGAGCATGCTTTTTGCGTTAAAACAGAGTGTGTTCAGGGATGAGAAGACAGGTCTGACTTTCCCTTTTCAACTGGATTTAAGGTCCAGGTTCTGTGTCTTCCTACAAGCAAGCCGTCATTTCTGGTAAACACTCTGAATTTTTGCTCAACTAATTTTACACAAGTCACAAACCCAATGCGTTTCTCACAATTAACTAAAGAGCATTTATGTAAGTGGAGCTGTGGTTTGTATCAGTTTCATAAGCAGAGTTGAACTACATATGTTCCATATGAGTAGGAAACACATTTCTTTTTTTCTGGGCATTCTCAGTTTTCTTGCTCTATTTGAGACGCTTAAAAGAAGAGCATGATTCCTGCGTTAAAACAGTGTGTGTTTCATGGATGAGAACACTGGTGTGAATTTCCCTTCAGAAACGGAGTTAAACCACAGGATCTGTGTCTTCCTATGAGCAAGAGGTCATTTTTGGTAAACCCAGTGATTTTGCGGCTCAAATGAAATTACACAGTTCACGAACCCAACGCGTTTCTCACAATTGCCTAAAGAGCATTTATGTAAGAGGAGCTGTGGTTTGTATCAGTTTCATGAGCAGAGTTGAACTAGATATGAAGCCTATGAGTAGGAAACACATTTCTTTTTTTCTGGGCTTACTCAGGTTTCTTGCTCTATTGGAGATGCTTAAAGGAAGAGCATGCTTCTTATGTTAAAACAGAGTGTGTTTCATGGATGAGAACACTGGTCTGAATTTACCATCAGAAAGGGAGTTAAACCACAGGATCTGTGTCTTCCTACAAGCATGAGGTCATTTCTGGTAAACCCAGTGTATATGCGGCTCAAATGAATTTACACAGTTCACAAACCCTATGCGGTTCTCACTATTAACTAAAGAGCATTTATTTAACAGCAACTGTGGTTTGTATCAGTTTCATAAGCAGAGTTGAACTAGATATTTCCATATGAGGAGGAAACACATTTCATTTTTTCTGGGCTTTCTCATATTTCCTGCTCTATTGGAGAGGCTTGAAAGCAGAGCCTGCTTCTTTCATTAAAACAGATTGTGTTTCATGGAAGAGAACACTGGTCTGAATTTCCCTTCTGAAACGGAGTTAAACCACAGGATGTGTGTCTTCCTACAAGCAAGACGTCATTTCTGGTAAACCCAGTGAATTTGCAGCTGAAATGAAATTACACAGTTCATGAACACAAAGAGTTTCTCACAATTAACTGAAGAGCATTTATGTAAGAGGAACTGTGGTTTGTATCAGTTTCATGAGCATAGTTGTACTAGATATAATCTGTATGATTTTGAAACACAGTTATTTTTTTCTGTGCTTAGTCATGTTTCTTGCTGTATTGGAAAATCTGGAAAGAAGAGCATGCTTTTTGCGTTAAAACAGAGTGTGTTCAGGGATGAGAAGACAGGTCTGACTTTCCCTTTTCAACTGGATTTAAGGTCCAGGTTCTGTGTCTTCCTACAAGCAAGCCGTCATTTCTGGTAAACACTCTGAATTTTTGCTCAACTAATTTTACACAAGTCACAAACCCAATGCGTTTCTCACAATTAACTAAAGAGCATTTATGTAAGTGGAGCTGTGGTTTGTATCAGTTTCATAAGCAGAGTTGAACTACATATGTTCCATATGAGTAGGAAACACATTTCTTTTTTTCTGGGCATTCTCAGTTTTCTTGCTCTATTTGAGACGCTTAAAAGAAGAGCATGATTCCTGCGTTAAAACAGTGTGTGTTTCATGGATGAGAACACTGGTGTGAATTTCCCTTCAGAAACGGAGTTAAACCACAGGATCTGTGTCTTCCTATGAGCAAGAGGTCATTTTTGGTAAACCCAGTGATTTTGCGGCTCAAATGAAATTACACAGTTCACGAACCCAACGCGTTTCTCACAATTGCCTAAAGAGCATTTATGTAAGAGGAGCTGTGGTTTGTATCAGTTTCATGAGCAGAGTTGAACTAGAACTGAAGCCTATGAGTAGGAAACACATTTCTTTTTTTCTGGGCTTACTCAGGTTTCTTGCTCTATTGGAGATGCTTAAAGGAAGAGCATGCTTCTTATGTTAAAACAGAGTGTGTTTCATGGATGAGAACACTGGTCTGAATTTACCATCATAAAGGGAGTTAAACCACAGGATCTGTGTCTTCCTACAAGCATGAGGTCATTTCTGGTAAACCCAGTGTATATGCGGCTCAAATGAATTTACACAGTTCACAAACCCTATGCGGTTCTCACTATTAACTAAAGAGCATTTATTTAACAGCAACTGTGGTTTGTATCAGTTTCATAAGCAGAGTTGAACTAGATATTTCCATATGAGGAGGAAACACATTTCATTTTTTCTGGGCTTTCTCATATTTCCTGCTCTATTGGAGAGGCTTGAAAGCAGAGCCTGCTTCTTTCATTAAAACAGATTGTGTTTCATGGAAGAGAACACTGGTCTGAATTTCCCTTCTGAAACGGAGTTAAACCACAGGATGTGTGTCTTCCTACAAGCAAGACGTCATTTCTGGTAAACCCAGTGAATTTGCAGCTGAAATGAAATTACACAGTTCATGAACACAAAGAGTTTCTCACAATTAACTGAAGAGCATTTATGTAAGAGGAACTGTGGTTTGTATCAGTTTCATGAGCATAGTTGTACTAGATATAATCTGTATGATTTTGAAACACAGTTATTTTTTTCTGTGCTTAGTCATGTTTCTTGCTGTATTGGAAAATCTGGAAAGAAGAGCATGCTTTTTGCGTTAAAACAGAGTGTGTTCAGGGATGAGAAGACAGGTCTGACTTTCCCTTTTCAACTGGATTTAAGGTCCAGGTTCTGTGTCTTCCTACAAGCAAGCCGTCATTTCTGGTAAACACTCTGAATTTTTGCTCAACTAATTTTACACAAGTCACAAACCCAATGCGTTTCTCACAATTAACTAAAGAGCATTTATGTAAGTGGAGCTGTGGTTTGTATCAGTTTCATAAGCAGAGTTGAACTACATATGTTCCATATGAGTAGGAAACACATTTCTTTTTTTCTGGGCATTCTCAGTTTTCTTGCTCTATTTGAGACGCTTAAAAGAAGAGCATGATTCCTGCGTTAAAACAGTGTGTGTTTCATGGATGAGAACACTGGTGTGAATTTCCCTTCAGAAACGGAGTTAAACCACAGGATCTGTGTCTTCCTATGAGCAAGAGGTCATTTTTGGTAAACCCAGTGATTTTGCGGCTCAAATGAAATTACACAGTTCACGAACCCAACGCGTTTCTCACAATTGCCTAAAGAGCATTTATGTAAGAGGAGCTGTGGTTTGTATCAGTTTCATGAGCAGAGTTGAACTAGATATGAAGCCTATGAGTAGGAAACACATTTCTTTTTTTCTGGGCTTACTCAGGTTTCTTGCTCTATTGGAGATGCTTAAAGGAAGAGCATGCTTCTTATGTTAAAACAGAGTGTGTTTCATGGATGAGAACACTGGTCTGAATTTACCATCAGAAAGGGAGTTAAACCACAGGATCTGTGTCTTCCTACAAGCATGAGGTCATTTCTGGTAAACCCAGTGTATATGCGGCTCAAATGAATTTACACAGTTCACAAACCCTATGCGGTTCTCACTATTAACTAAAGAGCATTTATTTAACAGCAACTGTGGTTTGTATCAGTTTCATAAGCAGAGTTGAACTAGATATTTCCATATGAGGAGGAAACACATTTCATTTTTTCTGGGCTTTCTCATATTTCCTGCTCTATTGGAGAGGCTTGAAAGCAGAGCCTGCTTCTTTCATTAAAACAGATTGTGTTTCATGGAAGAGAACACTGGTCTGAATTTCCCTTCTGAAACGGAGTTAAACCACAGGATGTGTGTCTTCCTACAAGCAAGACGTCATTTCTGGTAAACCCAGTGAATTTGCAGCTGAAATGAAATTACACAGTTCATGAACACAAAGAGTTTCTCACAATTAACTGAAGAGCATTTATGTAAGAGGAACTGTGGTTTGTATCAGTTTCATGAGCATAGTTGTACTAGATATAATCTGTATGATTTTGAAACACAGTTATTTTTTTCTGTGCTTAGTCATGTTTCTTGCTGTATTGGAAAATCTGGAAAGAAGAGCATGCTTTTTGCGTTAAAACAGAGTGTGTTCAGGGATGAGAAGACAGGTCTGACTTTCCCTTTTCAACTGGATTTAAGGTCCAGGTTCTGTGTCTTCCTACAAGCAAGCCGTCATTTCTGGTAAACACTCTGAATTTTTGCTCAACTAATTTTACACAAGTCACAAACCCAATGCGTTTCTCACAATTAACTAAAGAGCATTTATGTAAGTGGAGCTGTGGTTTGTATCAGTTTCATAAGCAGAGTTGAACTAGATATGTTCCATATGAGTAGGAAACACATTTTTTTTTCTGGGCTTGCTCATGTTTCTTGCTGTATCGGCAACGCTAGAAAGAAGAGTATGCATGCTTCTTGCGTTAAAAGAGAGTGTGTTTCATGGAGGAGAACCCTGGTCTGAATTTCCCTTCAGAAATGGAGTTAAACCACAGGATCTGGGTCTTCCTATGAGCAAGATGTCATTTCTGGTAAACCCAGTGAATTTGTGGCTCAAATGAAATTACACAGTTCACGAACCCAACGCGTTTCTCACAATTAACTAAAGAGCATTTATGTAAGAGGAGCTGTGGTTTGTATCAGTTTCATGAGCAGAGTTGAACCAGATATGCAGCCTATGAGTAGGAAACAAAGTTCTTTTTTCAGGACTTGCTCATGTTTCTTGCTGTATTGGAGATGCTGGAAAGAAGAGCATACATGCCTCTTGCGTTAAAACAAAGTGTGTTTCATGGACGAGGACACTGGTCTGAATTTCCCTTCAGAAATGGATTTAAGGTCCAGGATCTGTGTCTTCCTACAAGCAAGAGTTCATTTCTGGTAAAACAAGAGAATTTTGGGCTCAAATGATTTTACACAGTTCAATAACCCAACGCGATTCTTACTATTAACTAAAGAGGCTTTATGTAAGTGGACCTGTGGTTTGTATCAGTTTCATAAGCAGAGATGAAGTACATATGGTCCGTATGATTAGGAAACACAGTTCTTTTATTCCGGGCATGCTCATGGAACTTGTTGTATTGGAGATACTGGAATGAAGAGCTTGCTTCTTGCGATAAAACAGAGTGTGTTCCATGGATGAGAACCCTTGTCAGAATTTCCCTTCAGAAACGGAGTTTAACTCCAGGATCTGTGTCTTCCTACAAGCAAGAGTTCATTTCTGGTAAACCAAGTGAATTTTGCGCTCAAATGATTTTACAGAGTTCAAGAACCCAACGTGATTCTCACTATTAACTAAAGAGCCTTTATGTAAATGGAGCTGTGGTTTGTATCAGTTTCATAAGCAGAGTTGACCTACATATGGTCCATATGAGTAGGAAATACAGTTCATTTTTTCCGGGCATGATCATGGTACTTGCTGTATTGGAGACGCAGGAAAGAAGAGCTTGCTTCTTCCGTTAAAACAGAGTGTGTTCCATGGATGAGAACACTGGTCTGATTTCCCTTCAGAAACGGAGTTAAACCCCAGGATCTGTGTCTTCCTTCAAGCAAGAGTTCATGTCTGGTAAACCCAGTTAATTTTGAGCTCAAATGATTTTACACAGTTCAAGAACCTATCGCGATTCTCACTATTAACTAAAGAGCATTTATGTAGGTGGAGCTGTGGTTTGTATCAGATTCATAATCAGAGTTGAACTTCATGTGGTCTGTATGAACACGAAGCACAGTTCATTTTTTCTGGGCATGCTCATGGTTCTTGCTGTATTGGACACACTGGAAACAAGAGCATGCTTCCTGCTTTAAAACAGAGTGGGTTTCATGGATGAGAACACTGGTCTGAATTTCCCTTCAGAAATGGAGTTAAACGCCAGGATCTGTGTCTTCCTACAAGCAAGAGTTCATTTCTGGTATACAAAGAGAATTTTGGGCTCAAATGATTTTACACAGTTCAGAAACCCAACTAGATTCTCACTATTAACTAAAGAGCATATATGTAAGAGGAGCTGTGGTTTGTATCATTTTCATAAGCAGAGTTGATTCACATATGGTCCGTATGAGTAGGAAACACAGTTCTTTTTTTCTGGGCATTCTCATAGTTCTTGCTGTATTGGAGTGAATGTAAAGAAGAGCTTCTTTTTTCCGTTAAAACAGAGTGTGTTCCATGGATGAGAACACTGGTCTGAATTTCCCTACAGAAACGGAGTTAAACCCCAGGATCTGTGTCTTCCTACAAGCAAGAGATCATTTCTGGTAAACAAAGAGAATTTTGGCCTCAAGTGATTTTACACAGCTCAGAAACCCATAACGATTTTCACTATTTACTAAAGAGCATTTATGTAAGAGTAGCTCTAATTTGTATCAGTATCGAAAGCAGAGTTGATCCACATATGGTCCGTATGAGAAGGACACACAGACCTTTTTTTCTGGGCATTCTCATGGTTCTTGCTGTATTGGAGACGCTTTAAAGAGGAGCTTGCTTCTTGCAATAAATCAGAGATGTTCCATGGATGAGAACCCTTGTCTGAATTTCCCTTCAGAAATGGAGTTAAACCCCAGGATCTGTGTCTTCCTACAAGCAAGTGTTCATATCTGGAAAACCAAGTGAATTTTGGGCTCAAATGATTTTACACAGTTCAAGAACCCAACGCGATTCTCACTATAAACTAAAGAGCCTTTATGTAAATGGAGCTGTGGTTTGTATCAGTTTCATAATCAGAGTTGATTCACATATGGTCCGTATGAGGAAGAAGCACAGTTCTTTTTTTCTGCGCATGCTCATGGTACTTGATGTATTGGACAGGCTGGAAAGAAGAGCGTGCTTCTTGCCTTAAAACAGAGTGTGTTCCATGGATGAGAACACTGGTCTGAATTTCTCTTAAGAAACAGAGTTAAACCCCAGGATCTGTGTCTTCCTACAAGCAAGAGTTCATTTCTGGTAAACAAAGTGAATTTTGGGCTCAAGTGATTTTACACAGTTCAGAAACCCTTAGCCATTCTCACTATTAACTAAAGAGCATTTATGAAAGAGGAGCTGTGCTTTGTATCGGTTTCATAAGCAGAGTTCAACTACGTATGGTCTGTATGCGTAGGAAACACAGTTCTTTAATTCAGGGCATGCTCATGGAACTTGATGTATTGGAGACGCTGGAAAGAAGAGCTTGCTTCTTGCGTTAAAACAGAGTGTGTTCCATGGATGAGAACCCTGGTCTGAATTTCCCTACACAAACGGAGTTAAAACACAAGATCTGTGTCATCCTACAATCAAGGGTTCATTTCTGGAAAAACAAGAGAATTTTGGGCTCAAATGATTTCACACATTTCAGAAACACATCCCGATTCTCAATATTACCTAAAGAGCATTTATGTAAGGGGAGCTGTGGTTTGTATCAGTTTCATAAGCACAGTTGATTCACATATCCTCCGTATGAGTAGCAAACACAGTTCTTTTTTTCAGGGCATGCTCATGGTACTTGATGTATTGGACACGCTGAAAAGAAGAGCATGCTTCTTGCGTTAAAACAGAGTGTGTTTCAGGGATGAGAACACTGGTCTGAACTTACCTTCAGAAACGGAGTTAAACCCCAGGATCTGTGTCTTCCTACAAGCAAGAGTTCATTTCTGGTAAACAAAGAGAATTTTGGGCTCAAATGATTTTCACAGTACTGAAACCCAACTAGATTCCCACTATTAACTAAAGAGCATTTATGTAAGAGCATCTGTGGTTTGTGTCAGTTTCATAAGCAGAGTTGATTCACATATGGTCCGTATGAGTAGGAAACACAATTCTTTTTTTCTGGGCATGCTCATTGTTCTTGGTGTATTGGATACGCTGGAAAGAAGAGCTTGCTTCTTGCATCAAAACAGTGTAGTTTCATGGATGAGAACACTGGTCTGAATTTCCATTCAGAAACGGAGTTAAACCACAGTACCTCTGTCTTCCTACAAGCCATAGTTCATTTCTGGTAAACCAAGTTAATTTTGGGCTCAAATGATTTTACACAGTTCAAGAACGCAACACGATTCTCACTATTTACTAAAGAGCATTTATGTAAGAGGAGCTCTGGTTTGTATCAGTTTGATAAGCAGAGTTGATCCACATATGATCCGTATGAGGAGGAAACACAGTTCTTTTTTTCAGGACATGCTCATTGTACTAGATGAATTGGAGACGCTGGAGAGAAGAGCTTGCTTCTTGCGTTTAATCAGAGTGTGTTCATGGATGAGAACCCTGGTCTGAATTTCCCTTCACAAACGGAGTTAAAACACATGATCTTTGTCATCCTACAATCATGGGTTCATTTCTGGAAAAACAAGAGAATTTTGGGCTCAAATGATTTCACACAGTTCAGAAACACATCCCGATTCTCAATATTAACTAAAGAGCATTCATGTAAGAGCATCTGTGGTTTTTGTCAGTTTCATAAGCAGAGTTGATTCACATATGGTACGTATGAGTAGGAAACACAGTTCTTTTTTTCTGGGCATGCTCATTGTTCTTGTTGTATTGGATACGCTGGAAAGAAGAGCTTGCTTCTTGTGTTAAAACAGAGTGTGTTTCAAGGATGAGAACAATGGCTTGAATTTACCTTCAGAAACGGAGATAAACCCCAGGATCTGTGTCTTCCTACAAGCAAGAGTTCATTTCGGGTAAACCAAGTCAATTTTGGGCTCAAATGATTTTACACAGTTCAAGAACCCAACTCGATTCTCACTGTTTACTAAAGTGCACTTATGTAAAAGGAGCTGTGGTTTGTATCAATTTCATAAGCAGACTTCAACTACATGTGGTCCATATGAGAAGGAAACACATATTTTTTTTCTGGTCATGAAAATGGTTCTTGCTGTATTGGAGACGCTGTTAAGAAGAGCTTGCTTCTTACGTTAAAACAGAGTGTGTTTCACGGATGAGAACACTGGTCTGAATATTTCCCTTCAAAAACGGAGTTAAACCCCAGGATATGTGGCTTCATATAAGCAAGAGTTCTTTTATGGTAAACAAAGAGAATTTTGGGCTCAAATGATTTTACACAGTTCAGAAACCAAATTAGATTCTCACTATTAACTAAAGAGCATTTATGTAAGAGGAGCTGTGGTTTGTATCATTTTCATAAGCAGAGTTGATTCACATATGATCTGTATGAGTAGGAAACAAAGTTCATTTTTTCTGGGCATGCTCATGGTTCTTGGTGTATTGGAGACGCTGGAAAGAAGAGCTTTCTTCTTGCATCAAAACAGAGTTGTTTCATGGATGAAAACACTGGTCTGAATTTCCATTCAGAAACGGAGTTAAAGCACAGGACCTGGGTCTTCCTACAACAAAGAGTTCATTTCTGGTAAACAAAGTGAATTTTGGGCTCAAATGATTTTACACAGTTCAAGAACACAACACTATTCTCACTGTTTACTAAAGAGCATTTATGTAATAGGAGCTCTGGTTTGTATCAGTTTCATAAGCAGAGTTGATCCACATATGGTCTGTATGAGAAGGACACACAGTTCTTTTTTTCTGGGCATTCTCATGGTTCTTGGTGTATTGGAGATGCTGTAAGAAGAGCGTCTTTCTTGCGTTAAAACAGAGTGTGTTCCATGGATGAGAACCCTGGTCTGAATTTCCCTTCAGAAACGGAGTTAAACTCCAGGAACTTTGTCTTTCTACAAGCAAGAGTTCATTTCTTTAAAATCCAGTGAATTTTGGGCTCAAATGATTTTACACATTTCAAGAACCCAACTCGATTCTCGCTATTAACTAAAGAGCATTTATGTAAGGGGAGCTGTGGTTTGTATCAGTTTCATATGTAGAGTTGATCTACATATGATCCATATGAGTAGGAAACACAGTTCTCTTTTTCAGGGCATGCTCATTGGACTTGATGTATTGGAGACGCTGGAAAGAAGAGCTTGCTTCTTGCGTTAAAACAGAGTGTGTTCCATGGATGAGAACCCTGGTCTGAATTTCCCTTCACAAATGGAGTTAAAACACAAGATCTGTGTCATCCTACAATCAAGGGTTCATTTCTGGAAAAACAAGAGAATTTTGGGCTCAAATGATTTCACACATTTCGGAAACACATCCCGATTCTCAATATTACCTAAAGAACATTTATGTAAGTGGAGCTGTGGTTTGTATCAGTTTCATAAGCACAGTTGATTCACATATCCTCCGTATGAGTAGTAAACACAGTTCTTTTTTTCAGGGCATGCTCATGGTACTTGATGTATTGGACACACTGAAAAGAAGAGCATGCTTCTTGCGTTAAAACAGAGTGTGTTTCATGGATGAGAACACTGGTCTTAATTTCCATTCAGAAACTGAGTTAAACCCCAGGGTCTGTGTCTTCCTATAAGCAAAAGTTCATTTCTGGTAAACAAAGAGAATTTTGGGCTCAAAAGATTTTACACAGTTCAGAAACCCATCCCGATTCTCACTATTAACTAAAGAGCATTTATGTAAGATGAGCTGTTGTTTGTATCACTTTCATAAGCAGAGTTGATTCACATATGGTCCGTATGAGTAGGAAACACACTTCTTTTTTTGAGGGCATGCTCATGGTACTTGCTCTATTGGAGACGCTGGAAAGAAGAGCTTGCGTCTTGTGTTAAAACAAAGTGTGTTTCACGGATGAGAACAGAGGTCTGAATTTACCTTCAGAAACGGAGTTAAACCCCAGGATATGTGGCTTCCTACAAGCAAGAGCTCATTTCTGGCAAACAAAGAGAATTTTGGGCTCAAATGATTTTGCACAGTTCAGAAAGCCAACTAGATTCTCACTATTAACTAAAGAGCATTTATGCAAGAGGATCAGTGGTTTGTATCATTTTCATATGCAGAGTTGATTCACATATGATCTGTATGAATAGGAAACAAAGTTCATTTTTTCTGGGCATGCTCATGGTTCTTGGTGTATTGGAGACGCTGGAAAGAAGAGCTTTCTTCTTGCATCAAAACAGAGTTGTTTCATGGATGAAAACACTGGTCTGAATTTCCATTCAGAAACGGAGTTAAAGCACAGGACCTGGGTCTTCCTACAACAAAGAGTTCATTTCTGGTAAACAAAGTGAATTTTGGGCTCAAATGATTTTATACAGTTCAAGAACACAACACGATTCTCACTGTTTACTAAAGAGCATTTATGTAAGAGGAGCTCTGGTTTGTATCAGTTTCATAAGCAGAGTTGATCCACATATGGTCTGTATGAGAAGGACACACAGTTCTTTTTTTCTGGGCATTCTCATGGTTCTTGGTGTATTGGAGACGCTGTAAGAAGAGCGTCTTTCTTGCGTTTGAACAGAGTGTGTTCCATGGATGAGAACACTGGTCTGAATTTCCCTTCAAAAACGGAGTTCAACCCCAGGATCTGTGTCTTCATACAAGCAAGAGTTCTTTTATGGTAAACAAAGAGAGTTTTGGGTTCAAGTGATTTTACACAGTTCAGAAACCCATCGCGATTCTCACGATTAACTAAAGAGCATTTATGTAAGAGGAGCTGTGGTTTGTATCAGTTTCATAAGCAGAGTTGAACTTCAAATTGTCCATATGAGTAGGAAGCACAGTTCTTTTTTTCTGGGCATGCTCATGGTTCCTGCTGTATTGGAGAGGCTGGAAGAAGAGCTTGCTTCTTCAGTTAAAACAGAGTGTGTTCCATGGAAGAGAACGCTGGCTGAATTTCCCTTCAGAAATGGACTTAAACCCCAGGATCTGTGTCGTCCTACAAGCATGAATTCATTTCTGGTAAACCCAGTGATTTTGTGCTCAAATGATTTTACACAGTTCAAGAACCCAACTCGATTCTCACTATTAACTAAAGAGCATTTATGTAAGGGGAGCTTTGCTTTGAATCAGTGTAATATGCAGAGTTAAACTACATATGATCCGTATGAATAGGAAACACAGTTCTTCTTTTCAGGGCATGATCATGGTACTGGCTGTATTGGACACACTGCAAAGAAGAGCATGCTTCTTGCATTAAAATAGAGTGTGTTCGTGGATGAGAACACTTGTCTGAATATTTCCCTTCAAAAATGGAGTTAAACCCCAGGATATGTGGCTTCATACAAGCAAGAGTTCATTTCTGGTAAACAAAGAGAATTTTGGGCTCAAATGATTTTACACAGTTCGGAAACCCAATTAGATTCTCACTATTAACTAAAGAGCATTTATGTTAGAGGTTCTGTGGTTTGTATCATTTTCATAAGCAGAGTTGATTCACATATGATCTGTATGAGTAGGAAACAAAGTTCATTTTTTCTGGGCATGCTCATGGTTCTTGGTGTATTGGAGACGCTGGAAAGAAGAGCTTTCTTCTTGCATCAAAACAGAGTTGTTTCATGGATGAAAACACTGGTCTGAATTTCCATTCAGAAACGGAGTTAAAGCACAGGACCTGGGTCTTCCTACAACAAAGAGTTCATTTCTGGTAAACAAAGTGAATTTTGGGCTCAAATGATTTTACACAGTTCAGAAACCAAATTAGATTCTCACTATTAACTAAAGAGCATTTATGTAAGAGGAGCTGTGGTTTGTATCATTTTCATAAGCAGAGTTGATTCACATATGATCTGTATGAGTAGGAAACAAAGTTCATTTTTTCTGGGCATGCTCATGGTTCTTGGTGTATTGGAGACGCTGGAAAGAAGAGCTTTCTTCTTGCATCAAAACAGAGTTGTTTCATGGATGAAAACACTGGTCTGAATTTCCATTCAGAAACGGAGTTAAAGCACAGGACCTGGGTCTTCCTACAACAAAGAGTTCATTTCTGGTAAACAAAGTGAATTTTGGGCTCAAATGATTTTACACAGTTCAAGAACACAACACTATTCTCACTGTTTACTAAAGAGCATTTATGTAATAGGAGCTCTGGTTTGTATCAGTTTCATAAGCAGAGTTGATCCACATATGGTCTGTATGAGAAGGACACACAGTTCTTTTTTTCTGGGCATTCTCATGGTTCTTGGTGTATTGGAGATGCTGTAAGAAGAGCGTCTTTCTTGCGTTAAAACAGAGTGTGTTCCATGGATGAGAACCCTGGTCTGAATTTCCCTTCAGAAACGGAGTTAAACTCCAGGAACTTTGTCTTTCTACAAGCAAGAGTTCATTTCTTTAAAATCCAGTGAATTTTGGGCTCAAATGATTTTACACATTTCAAGAACCCAACTCGATTCTCGCTATTAACTAAAGAGCATTTATGTAAGGGGAGCTGTGGTTTGTATCAGTTTCATATGTAGAGTTGATCTACATATGATCCATATGAGTAGGAAACACAGTTCTCTTTTTCAGGGCATGCTCATTGGACTTGATGTATTGGAGACGCTGGAAAGAAGAGCTTGCTTCTTGCGTTAAAACAGAGTGTGTTCCATGGATGAGAACCCTGGTCTGAATTTCCCTTCACAAATGGAGTTAAAACACAAGATCTGTGTCATCCTACAATCAAGGGTTCATTTCTGGAAAAACAAGAGAATTTTGGGCTCAAATGATTTCACACATTTCGGAAACACATCCCGATTCTCAATATTACCTAAAGAACATTTATGTAAGTGGAGCTGTGGTTTGTATCAGTTTCATAAGCACAGTTGATTCACATATCCTCCGTATGAGTAGTAAACACAGTTCTTTTTTTCAGGGCATGCTCATGGTACTTGATGTATTGGACACACTGAAAAGAAGAGCATGCTTCTTGCGTTAAAACAGAGTGTGTTTCATGGATGAGAACACTGGTCTTAATTTCCATTCAGAAACTGAGTTAAACCCCAGGGTCTGTGTCTTCCTATAAGCAAAAGTTCATTTCTGGTAAACAAAGAGAATTTTGGGCTCAAAAGATTTTACACAGTTCAGAAACCCATCCCGATTCTCACTATTAACTAAAGAGCATTTATGTAAGATGAGCTGTTGTTTGTATCACTTTCATAAGCAGAGTTGATTCACATATGGTCCGTATGAGTAGGAAACACACTTCTTTTTTTGAGGGCATGCTCATGGTACTTGCTCTATTGGAGACGCTGGAAAGAAGAGCTTGCGTCTTGTGTTAAAACAAAGTGTGTTTCACGGATGAGAACAGAGGTCTGAATTTACCTTCAGAAACGGAGTTAAACCCCAGGATATGTGGCTTCCTACAAGCAAGAGCTCATTTCTGGCAAACAAAGAGAATTTTGGGCTCAAATGATTTTGCACAGTTCAGAAAGCCAACTAGATTCTCACTATTAACTAAAGAGCATTTATGCAAGAGGATCAGTGGTTTGTATCATTTTCATATGCAGAGTTGATTCACATATGATCTGTATGAATAGGAAACAAAGTTCATTTTTTCTGGGCATGCTCATGGTTCTTGGTGTATTGGAGACGCTGGAAAGAAGAGCTTTCTTCTTGCATCAAAACAGAGTTGTTTCATGGATGAAAACACTGGTCTGAATTTCCATTCAGAAACGGAGTTAAAGCACAGGACCTGGGTCTTCCTACAACAAAGAGTTCATTTCTGGTAAACAAAGTGAATTTTGGGCTCAAATGATTTTATACAGTTCAAGAACACAACACGATTCTCACTGTTTACTAAAGAGCATTTATGTAAGAGGAGCTCTGGTTTGTATCAGTTTCATAAGCAGAGTTGATCCACATATGGTCTGTATGAGAAGGACACACAGTTCTTTTTTTCTGGGCATTCTCATGGTTCTTGGTGTATTGGAGACGCTGTAAGAAGAGCGTCTTTCTTGCGTTTGAACAGAGTGTGTTCCATGGATGAGAACACTGGTCTGAATTTCCCTTCAAAAACGGAGTTCAACCCCAGGATCTGTGTCTTCATACAAGCAAGAGTTCTTTTATGGTAAACAAAGAGAGTTTTGGGTTCAAGTGATTTTACACAGTTCAGAAACCCATCGCGATTCTCACGATTAACTAAAGAGCATTTATGTAAGAGGAGCTGTGGTTTGTATCAGTTTCATAAGCAGAGTTGAACTTCAAATTGTCCATATGAGTAGGAAGCACAGTTCTTTTTTTCTGGGCATGCTCATGGTTCCTGCTGTATTGGAGAGGCTGGAAGAAGAGCTTGCTTCTTCAGTTAAAACAGAGTGTGTTCCATGGAAGAGAACGCTGGCTGAATTTCCCTTCAGAAATGGACTTAAACCCCAGGATCTGTGTCGTCCTACAAGCATGAATTCATTTCTGGTAAACCCAGTGATTTTGTGCTCAAATGATTTTACACAGTTCAAGAACCCAACTCGATTCTCACTATTAACTAAAGAGCATTTATGTAAGGGGAGCTTTGCTTTGAATCAGTGTAATATGCAGAGTTAAACTACATATGATCCGTATGAATAGGAAACACAGTTCTTCTTTTCAGGGCATGATCATGGTACTGGCTGTATTGGACACACTGCAAAGAAGAGCATGCTTCTTGCATTAAAATAGAGTGTGTTCGTGGATGAGAACACTTGTCTGAATATTTCCCTTCAAAAATGGAGTTAAACCCCAGGATATGTGGCTTCATACAAGCAAGAGTTCATTTCTGGTAAACAAAGAGAATTTTGGGCTCAAATGATTTTACACAGTTCGGAAACCCAATTAGATTCTCACTATTAACTAAAGAGCATTTATGTTAGAGGTTCTGTGGTTTGTATCATTTTCATAAGCAGAGTTGATTCACATATGATCTGTATGAGTAGGAAACAAAGTTCATTTTTTCTGGGCATGCTCATGGTTCTTGGTGTATTGGAGACGCTGGAAAGAACAGCTTTCTTCTTTCATCAAAACAGAGTATGAATTTCCATTCAGAAACGGAGTTAAAGCACAGGACCTGGGTCTTCCTACAACAAAGAGTTCATTTCTGGTAAACAAAGTGAATTTTGGGCTCAAATGATTTTACACAGTTCAAGAACACAACACGATTCTCACTGTTTACTAAAGAGCATTTATGTAATAGGAGCTCTGGTTTGTATCAGTTTCATAAGCAGAGTTGATCCACATATGGTCTGTATGAGAAGGACACACAGTTCTTTTTTTCTGGGCATTCTCATGGTTCTTGGTGTATTGGAGATGCTGTAAGAAGAGCGTCTTTCCTGCATTAGAACAGAGTGTGTTCCATGGATGAGAACCCTGGTCTGAATTTCCCTTCAGAAACGGAGTTAAACTCCAGGATCTTTGTCTTTCTACAAGCAAGAGTTCATTTCTTTAAAATCCAGTGAATTTTGGGCTCAAATGATTTTACACATTTCAAGAACCCAACTCGATTCTCGCTATTAACTAAAGAGCATTTATGTAAGGGGAGCTGTGGTTTGTATCAGTTTCATATGTAGAGTTGATCTACATATGATCCATATGAGTGAGAAACACAGTTCTCTTTTTCAGGGCATGCTCATTGGACTTGATGTATTGGAGACGCTAGAAAGAAGAGCTAGCTTCTTGCGTTAAAACAGAGTGTGTTCCATGGATGAGAACCCTGGTCTGAATTTCCCTTCACAAATGGAGTTAAAACACATGATCTGTGTCATCCTACAATCAAGGGTTCATTTCTGGAAAAACAAGAGAATTTTTGGCTCAAATGATTTCACACATTTCGGAAACACATCCCGATTCTCAATATTACCTAAAGAGCATTTATGTAAGAGGAGCTGTGGTTTGTATCAGTTTCATAAGCACAGTTGATTCACATATCCTCCGTATGAGTAGTAAACACAGTTCTTTTTTTCAGGGCATGCTCATGGTACTTGATGTATTGGACACGCTGAAAAGAAGAGCATGCTTCTTGCGTTAAAACAGAGTGTGTTTCAGGGATGAGAACACTGGTCTGAATTTCCCTTCAGAAACGGAGTTAAACCCCAGGGTCTGTGTCTTCCTATAAGTAAAAGTTCATTTCTGGTAAACAAAGAGAATTTTGGGCTCAAATGATTTTACACAGTTCAGAAACCCATCCCGATTCTCACTATTAACTAAGGAGCATTTATGTAAGATGAGCTGTTGTTTGTATCACTTCCATAAGCAGAGTTGATTCACATATGGTCCGTATGAGTAGGAAACACACTTCTTTTTTTGAGGGCATGCTCATGGTACTTGCTCTATTGGAGACGCTGGAAAGAAGAGCTTGCGTCTTGCGTTAAAACAAAGTGTGTTTCACAGATGAAAACAGAGGTCTGAATTGACCTTCAGAAACGGAGTTAAACCCCAGGATATGTGGCTTCCTACAAGCAAGAGTTCATTTCTGGCAAACAAAGAGAATTTTGGGCTCAAATGATTTTGCACAGTTCAGAAAGCCAACAAGATTCTCACTATTAACTAAAGAGCATTTATGTAAGAGGATCAGTGGTTTGTATCATTTTCATAAGCAGAGTTGATTCACATATGATCTGTATGAGTAGAAAACAAAGTTCATTTTTTCTGGGCATGCTCATGGTTCTTGGTGTATTGGAGACGCTGGAAAGAAGAGCTTTCTTCTTGCATCAAAACAGAGTTGTTTCATGGATGAAAACACTGGTCCGAATTTCCATTCAGAAACGGA
Organism: Onychomys leucogaster; assembly: GCA_949786385.1. Taxonomy (NCBI): domain Eukaryota; kingdom Metazoa; phylum Chordata; class Mammalia; order Rodentia; family Cricetidae; genus Onychomys; species Onychomys leucogaster. The sequence goes on from CATKUP010000271.1 coordinate 166,949, forward strand.
GTTAAAGCACAGGACCTGGGTCTTCCTACAGCAAAGAGTTCATTTCTGGTAAACAAAGTGAATTTTGGGCTCAAATGATTTTACACAGTTCAAGAACACAACACGATTCTCACTATTTACTAAAGAGCATTTATGTAAGAGGAGCTCTGGTTTGTATCAGTTTCATAAGCAGAGTTGATCCACATATGGTCTGTATGAGAAGGACACACAGTTCTTTTTTTCTGGGCATTCTCATGGTTCTTGGTGTGTTGGAGACGCTGTAAGAAGAGCGTCTTTCTTGGTTAAAACAGAGTGTGTTCCATGGATGAGAACACTGGTCTGAATTTCCCTTCAAAAATGGAGTTAAACCCCAGGAACTGTGTCTTCATACAAGCAAGAGTTCATTTATGGTAAACAAAGAGAATTTTGGGCTCAAGTGATTTTACGCAGTTCAGAAGCCCATCGCAATTCTCACGATTAACTAAAGAGGATTTATGTAAGAGGGGCTGTGGTTTGTATCAGTTTCATAAGCAGAGTTGAACTTCAAATTGTCCGTATGAGTAGGAAGCACAGTTCTTTTTTTCTGGGCATGCTCATGGTTCCTGCTGTATTGGAGAGGCTGGAAGAAGAGCTTGCTTCTTCAGTTAAAACAGAGTGTGTTCCATGGATGAGAACGCTGGCTGAATTTCCCTTCACAAACGGACTTAAACCCCAGTATCTGTGTCGTCCTACAAGCATGAATTCATTTCTGGTAAAACCAGTGATTTTGTGCTCAAATGATTTTACACAGTTCAAGAACCCAACTCAATTCTCACTATAAACTAAAGAGCATTTATGTAAGGGGAGCTTTGCTTTGAATCAGTTTAATATGCAGAGTTGAACTACATATGATCCGTATGAATAGGAAACACATTTCTTCTTTTCAGGGCATGCTCCTGGTACTTGATGTATTGGACACGCTGGAAAGAAGAGCATGCTTCTTGCGTTAAAACATAGTGTGTTCATGGATGAGAACACTCGTCTGAATTTCCTTTCAGAAACGGAGTTAAACCCCAGGATCTGTGTCTTCCTATAAGCAAGAGTTCATTTCTGGTAAACAAAGAGAACTTTGGACTCAAATGATTTTACACAGTTCAGAAACCCATCCTGATTCTCACTATTAACTAAAGAGCATTTATGTAAGAGGAGCTGTTGTTTGTATCACTTTCATAAGCAGAGTTGATTCACATAGGGTCTGTATGAGTAGGAAACACAGTACGTTTTTTGAGGGCATGCTCATGGTACTTGATGTATTGGACTCGCTGGAAAGAAGAACTTGCTTCTTGCGTTAAAACTGAGTGTGTTTCAAGGATGAGAACAGTGGTCTGAATTTACCTACAGAAATGGAGTTAAACCACAGGATCTGTGTCTTCCTACAAGCAAGAGTTCATTTCTGGTAAACAAAGAGAATTTTGGGCTCAATGATTTTACACAGTTCAGAAACCCAACTCGATTCTCACTATTAACTAAAGAGCATTTATGTAAGAGGATCTGTGGTTTGTATCAGTTTCATAAGCAGAGTTGATTCACATATGTTCTGTATGAGTAGGAAACAGTTCTTTTTTTCTGGGCATGAAAATGCTTCTTGCTATATTGGAGACGCTGGAAAGAAGAGCTTGCTTCTTGCATCAAAACAGAGTTGTTTCATGGATGAAAACACTGGTCTGAATTTCCATTCAGAACAGAGTTAAAACACAGGACCTGGGTCTTCCTACCAGCAAGAGTTCATTTCTGGTCAACCAAGTGAATTTTGGGCTCAAATGATTTTACACAGTTCAAGAACACAACTCGATTCTCAATATTAACTAAAGAGCATTTATGTAAGGGGAGCTTTGCTTTGAATCAGTTTAATATGCAGAGTTGAACTACATATGATCCGTATGAATAGGAAACACAGTTCTTCTTTTCAGGGCATGATCATGGTACTGGCTGTATTGGACACACTGCAAAGAAGAGCATGCTTCTTCCATTAAAACAGAGTGTGTTCATGGATGAGAACACTGGTCTGAATTTGCTTTCAGAAACGGAGTTAAACCCCAGGATCTGTCTTCCTATAAACAAGAGTTCATTTCTGGTAAACAAAGAGAACTTTGGGCTCAAATGATTTTACACAGTTCAGAAACCCATCCTGATTCTCACTATTAACTAAAGAGCATTTATGTAAGAGGAGCAGTTGTTTGTATCACTTTCATAAGCAGAGTTGATTCACATAGGGTCCGTATGTGTAGGAAACACAGTACTTTTTTTGAGGGCATGCTCATGGTACTTGATGTATTGGACTCGCTGGAAAGAAGAACTTGCTTCTTGCATTAAAACAGAGTGTGTTTCAAGGATGAGAACAGTGGTCTGAATTTACCTACAGAAATGGAGTTAAACCACAGGATCTGTGTCTTCCTACAAGCAAGAGTTCATTTCTGGTAAACAAAGAGAATTTTGGGCTCAATGATTTTACACAGTTCAGAAACCCAACTTGATTCTCACTATTAACTAAGGAGCATTTATGTAAGAGGATCTGTGGTTTGTATCAGTTTCATAAGCAGAGTTGATCCACATATGGTCTGTATGAGAAGGACACACAGTTCTTTTTTTCTGGGCATTCTCATGGTTCTTGGTGTGTTGGAGACGCTGTAAGAAGAGCGTCTTTCTTGGTTAAAACAGAGTGTGTTCCATGGATGAGAACACTGGTCTGAATTTCCCTTCAAAAATGGAGTTAAACCCCAGGATCTGTGTCTTCATACAAGCAAGAGTTCATTTATGGTAAACAAAGAGAATTTTTGGCTCAAATGATTTTACACAGTTCAGAAACCCATCGCGATTCTCACTATTAACTAAAGAGGATTTATGTAAGAGGAGCTGTGGTTTGTGTCAGTTTCATAAGCAGAGTTGAACTTCAAATTGTCCGTATGAGTAGGAAGCACAGTTCTTTTTTTCTGGGCATGCTCATGGTTCCTGCTGTATTGGAGAGGCTGGAAGAAGAGCTTGCTTCTTCAGTTAAAACAGAGTGTGTTCCATGGAAGAGAACGCTGGCTGAATTTCCCTTCAGAAACGGACTTAAACCCCAGGATCTGTGTCGTCCTACAAGCATGAATTCATTTCTGGTAAACCCAGTGATTTTGTGCTCAAATGATTTTACAGAGTTCAAGAACCCAACTCGATTCTCACTATTAATTAAAGAGCATTTATGTAAGGGGAGCTTTGCTTTGTATCAGTTTAATATGCAGAGTTGAACTACATATGATCCGTATGAATAGGAAACACAGTTCTTTTTTTCAGGGCATGCTCATGGTACTTGCAGAATTGGACACGCTGGAAATGAGAGCATGCTTCTTGCATTAAAACAGAGTGTGTTCATGGATTAGAACACTGGTCTGAATTTTCCTTTAGAAACGGAGTTAAACTCCAGGATTTGTGTCTTCCTATAAGCAAGAGTTCATTTCTTTTAATTCAGTGAATTTTGGGCTCAAATGATTTTACACAGTTCAGAAACCCATCCCGATTCTCACTATTAACTAAAGAGCATTTATGTAAGAGGAGCTGTGGTTTGTATCAGTTTCATGAGCAGAGTTGATTCACATATGGTCTGTATGAGTAGGAAACACAGTTCTTCTTTTCTGGGCATGCTCATGTTTCTTGGTGTATTGGAGACACTTGAAAGAAGAGCATGATCCTTGAGTCAAAACAGAATATGTTTCAAGGATGAGAACACTGGTCTCAATTTCCATTCAGAAACAGAGTTAAACCACAGGACCTGTGTCTTCCTACAAGCTAGAGTTCGTTTCTGGTAAACAAAGTGAATTTTAGGCTCAAATGATTTTACACAGTTCAAGAACGCAACACGATTCTCACTATTTACTAAAGAGCATTTATGTAAGAGGAGCTCTGGTTTGTATCAGTTACATAAGCAGAGTTGATCCACATATGGGCCGTTTGAGAAGGACACACAGTCCTTTTTTTCTGGGCATTCTCATGGTAATTGCTGTACTGGACACATTGTAAAGAACAGCTTCTTTCTTGCTTTAAAACAGAGTTTGTACCTGGGATGAGAACCCTGGTCTGAATTTCCCTTCAGAAATGTTATTAAAACCCAGGATGTGTGTCTTCCTACAAGCAAGAGTTCATTTCTGGTAAACAAAGAGAATTTTGGGCTCAAGTGATTTTTCACAGTTCAGAAACCCATAGCAATTCTCACTATCAACTAAAGAGCATTTATGTAAGAGGAGCTGTGGTTGGTATCAGTTTCGTAAGCAGAGTGGAACTTCATATTGTCCGTATGAGTAGGAAGCACAGTTCTTTTTTTCTGGGCATGCTCAGTTTCTTGCTATATTGGGGACGCTGGAAAGAAGAGCTTGTGTATTCCGTTAAAACAGAGTGTGTTCCATGGATGAGAACACTGGTCTGAATTTCCCTTTAGAAACAGAGTCAAACCCCAGGATCTGTGTCTTCCTACAAGCAAGAGTTCCTTTCTGTTAAACACTGTGAATTTTGGGCTCAAATGATTTTACAGAGTTCGAGAACCCAACGAGATTCTCACTAGTAACTATAGAACAGTTATGTAAGTGGAGATGTGGTTTGTATCAGTTTCATATGCAGAGTTGAACTACATATGGTCCGTATGAGTAGGAAACACAGTTCATTTATTCCGGGAATGCTCATGGTACTTGCTGTATTGGAGACGCTGGTAAGAAGAGCTTGCTTCTTACGTTAAAACAGAGTGTGTTTCAAGGATGAGAACACTGGTCTGAATTTCCCTTCAGAAACGGAGTTGAACCCCAGGATCTGTGTCTTCCTACAAGCAAGAGTTCATTTCTAGTAAACAAAGAGAATTTTTGGCTCAAGTGATTTTACACAGTCCAGAAACCCATCGCGATTCTCACTATTAACTTAAGTGCATTTATGTAAGAGGAGCTGTGCTTTGTATCAGTTTCATAAGCAGAGTTGACTTCATATTGTCTGTATGAGTAGGAAGCACAGTTCTTTTTTTCTGGGTATACTCATTGTTCTTGCTATATTGGAGACGCTGGAATGAAGAGCTTGCTTCTTGTGTTTAAACAGAGTGTTTTTGATGGATGAGAACCCTGGTCCTGAATTTCCCTTCAGAAACGGAGTTAAACCCCAGGATCTGTGTCTTCCTACTAGCAAGAGTTCATTTCTGTAAAACAAAGAGAATTTTGGGTCAAGTGATTTTACACGGTTCAGAAACCCATCGGTATTCTCACTATTAACTAAAGAGCATTTATGTAAGAGGAGCTGTGCTTTGTATCAGTTTCATAAGCCGAGTTGAACTACATATGGTCTGTATGAGTAGGAAACACAGTTCTTATTTCAGGTCATGTTCATGGAACTTGCTGTATTGGAGACGCTGGAAAGAAGAGCTTGCTTCTTGCGTTTAAACAGAGTGTGTTCCATGGATGAGAACAATGGTCTGAATTTTCCTTGAGAAAAGGAATTGAACCCCAGGATCTGTGTCTTCCTACAAGCAAGAGTTCATTTCTGGTAAAGAAAGAGAATTTTGGGCTCAAGTGATGTTACACAGTTCAGAAACCCATCGTGCTTCTCACTACTAACTAAAGAGCATTTATGTAACTGGAGCTGTGGTTTGTATCAGTTTCATAAGCAGACTTGAAGTATATATGGTCCGTATGAGAAGGAAACGCAGTTCTTTTTTTTTCGGGGCAATCTCATGGTTCTTGCTATTTGGAGACACTGTAAAGAAAAGCTTCTTTCTTGCCTTAAAACAGAGTGTGTTCTAAGGATGAGAACACTGGTCTGAATATCCCTTCAGAAATGGAGTTAAACCCCAGGATCTGTGTCTTCCTACAAGCAAGAGTTCATTTCTGGTAGACAAAGAGAATTTTGGTCTCAAGTGATTTTACATAGTTCAGAAACCCATCGCGCTTCTCACTATTAACTAAAGAGCATTTATGTAAGAAGAGCGGTGTTTTGTATCAGTTTCATAAGCAGAGTTGAACTACATATGGTCCGTACAAGTAGGAAACACAGTTCTTTTTTTCAGGGCATGCTCATGGTACTTGCTGTATTGGAGACGCTGGAAAGAAGAGCTTGCTTCTTGTATTAAAACATAGTGTGTTTCAGGGATGAGAACACTGGTCTGAATTTCCCTTCAGAAACAGAGTTCAACCCCATGGTCTGTGTATTCCTACAAGCAAGATTTCATTTCTGGTAAACAAAGAGAATTTGGGGCTCAAGTGATTTTACACAGTTCAGAAACCCATCGCGATTCTCACTAGTAACTAAGGAGCATTTTTAAGTGTAGTTGTGCTTTGTATCAGTTTCATATGCAGAGTTTAACTACTTATGGTCCGTATGTGTAGGTAACACAGTTCTTTTTTTCAGGGAATGCTCAGGGAACTTGCAGTATTATAGACGCTGGAAAGAAGAACTTGCTTCTTGCGTTAAAACAAAGTGTCCCATGGATGAGAACCCTGATGTGAATTTCACGTCAAAAATGGAGTTAAACCACAGGATCTGTGTCTTCCTACAAGCAAGAGTTCATTTCTGGTAAACCCAGTGAATTTTGGGCTCAAATGATTTTACACAGTTCAAGAACCCAACGCGATTCTCACTAATAACTAAAGAGCATTTATGTAAGAGGAGCTGTGCTCTGTATTAGTTTCATAAGCAGAGTTGAACTAGATTTGTTCCATATGAGTAGGAAACACATTTCTTTTTTGCTGGGCTAGACCATGTTTCTTGCTCTATTGGAGACACTTAAAAGAAGAGCATGCTTATTGCCTTAAAACAGAGTGCGTTTAAGGGATGAGAACACTGGTCTGAATTTTTCTTAAGAAACAGAGTTCAACCACAGGATCTGTGTCTTCCTACAAGCAAGAAGTCATTTCTGGAAAACCCAGTGAATTTGCTGCTCAAATTAAATTACACAGTTCATGAACCCAACATATTTCTCACAATTAAATAAAGAGCATTTATTTAAGAAGACCTGTGGTTTGTATCAGTTTCATGAGCAGCGTTGAACCAGATATGGTCCACTTGAGTAGGAAACACAGTTCTTTTTTTCTGGGCTTGGTCATGTTTCTTGCTGTGTTGGAGACTCTGGAAAGAAGAGCATGCTTCTTGCGTTAAAACAGAATGTGTATAATGGATGAGAACACTGGTCTGAATTTCCCTTCTGGAACGGAGTTAAACCACAGGATCTTTGTCTTCCTATAAGCAAGTGGTCATTTCTGGTAAACCCAGTGAATTTGCGGCTCAAATGAAATTACACAGTTTACGAACCCAACGAGTTTCTCACAATTAACTAAAGAGCATTTATGTAAGAAGAGCTGTGGTTTGTATCAGTCTCATAATCAGAGATGAACTAGATATGATGCCTATGAGTAGGAAACACAGTTCTTTTTTCGGGGTTTGCTCATGTTTCTTGCTGTATTATAGACACTAGAAAGAAGAGCATGCTTCTTGCTTGAAAACAGAGTGTGTTTCATGAAGAGGACACTGGTCTGTATTTCACTTCAGAAATGGATTTAATGTCCAGGATCTGTGTCTTCCTACAAGCAAGAGGTCATTTCTGGTAAACCCACTCTCTTTTGGGCTCAAATGAATTTAAACAGTTCCAAAACTAAACGCGTTTCTCACAATTAAACAAAAGAGCATTTATTTAACAGGAACTGTGGTTTGTATCAGTTTCATAAGTAGAGTTGAACTACATATGGTCCATATGAGTAGGAAAAACAGTTCTTTTTTTTAACAGCTTGAATATGATTCTTACTCTCTGTATTGGAGACGGTGGAAAGAAGAGCTTGCTTATTGCGTTAAATCAGAGTGTGTTTCATAGATGAGAACACTGGTCTGAATTTTCCTTCAGAAACAGTTAAACCACAGGATCTGTGTCTTCCAAAAAGCAAGTGTTCATTTCTGGTAAACAACGTGAATTTTGGGATCAAATGATTTTACACAGTTCATAAATCCAACGCGATTCTAACTATTAACTAAAGAGCATTTATGTAAGAGAAGATTTGGTTTACATCAGTTTCATAAGCAGAGTTGAACGGCATATCGTCTGTATGGGTAGGAAATACAGTTCATTTTTTCTGAGCATGCTCATGGTTCTTGCTGTATTGGAGATGCTGGAAAGAAGAGGATGCTTCTTGCGTGAAAACAGAGTGTGTTTCATGGAAGAGGACTCTGGTCTGAATTTCCTTTCAGTAATGGATTTAAGGACCAGCATCTGTGTCTTCCTACAAGCAAGAATTCAGTTCTGATAAACCCAGTGAATTTTGGGCTCCATTGATTTTACACAATTAACGAACTAACGTGATTCTCACTATTAACTAAAGACCATTTATGTAAGGGGACCTGTGCTTGGTATCAGTTTCATAAGCAGAGTTGAACTAGATATGTTGCCTATGTGTAGGGAACAGAGTTCTTTTTTCAGGGCTTGCTCATGTTTCTTGCTGTATTGGAGATCCTGGAAAGAAGAGCATGATTCTTGCATTAAAACAGTGTGTGTTTCATGGAAGAGGACACAGATCAGAATTTCCCTTCAGAAATGTATTTAAGGTCCAGATTCTGTGTCTTCCTACAAGGAAGAGTTCATTTCTGGTAAACCCAGTGAATTTTGGGCTCCAAGGATTTTACACGGTTAACGAACCAATGCCATTCTCACTATTAACTAAAGAGCATTTATGATAGACGAACTGTGGTTTGTATCAGTTTCATAAGCACAGATGACCTAGATATGTTCCATATGAGTAGGAAACACATTTCTTTTTTTCTGGGCTTGCTCTGGTTTCTTGCTCTATTGGAGATGCTTAAAAGAACAGCATGCTTCTTGCATTGAAACAGAGTGTGTTTCATGGATGAGAACCCTGCTCTGAATTTCAATTCAGAAACGGAGTTAGACCACAGGATCTGTGTCTTCCTACAAGCAAGAGGTCATTTCTGGCAAACCCAGTGAATTTGTGGCTCAAAAGTAATTACACAGTTCACGAACCCAACGCGTTTCTAACAATTATCTAAAGAGCATTTATGTAAGAGGAGCTGTGGTTTGTATCAGTTTCATGAGCAGAGTTGATCTAGATATGGTCCGTATGAGTAGGAAACCCATTTCTTTTTTTCTGAGCTTGGTCATGTTTCTTGCTGTATTGGAGACTCTGGAAAGAAGAGCATGATTCATGCGTTAAAACAGAGTGTGTTTCATGGAAGAGGACACTGATCTGAATTTCCCTTCAGAAATGGATTTAAGGTATAGGATCTGTGTCTTCCTACAAGCAATAGGTCATTTCTGGTAAACCCACTCTCTTTTATTCTCAGATGAATTTACACAGAACAAAAACCCAACGCGTTTCTCAGTATTAACGAAAGAGCATTTATTTAACAGGAGCTGTGGTTTCTATCAGTTTCATAATCATAGTTGAACAAGATATGATGCCTATGAGTAGGAAACACAGTCCTTTATTTGGGACTAGCTCATATTTCTTGCTGTATTGGAGACACTGGAAAGAAGAGCATGCTTCTTGCGTCAAAACCGAGTGTGTTTCATGGAAGAGGACACTGGTCTGAATTTCCCTTCACAAATGGAGTGAAACCACAGGATATGTGTCTTCCTACAAGAAAGAGGTCATTTCTGGTAAACCCAGTGAATTTGCAGCTCAAATGAATTTACAGAGTACATGAAACCAACCCATTACTCACAATTAACTAAAGAGCATTTATGTAAGAAGAGCTCTGTTTTGTATCAGTTTCATGAGCGGAGTTGAACTAGATATGTTCCATATGAGTAGGAAACCCATTTCTTTTTTTCTAGACTTGCTCAGTTTTCTTGCTCTATTGGCGACGCTTAACAGAAGAGCATGCTTCTTGCGTTAAAACAGAGTAGTTTAATGGATGAGAACACTGTTGTGAATTTCCCTTCAGAAACGTAGTTAAACCACAGGATCTGTGTCTTCCTACAAGCAAGAGGTCATTTCTGTTAAACACAGTCATTTAGCGGCTCAAATGAATTTAAACAGAACACAAACCCAACGCGTTTCTCACTATTAACTAAAGAGCATTTATTTAACAGGAGCTGTGGTTTGTATCAGTTTCATAATCAGAGTAGAACTAGATATAATGGCGATGAGTAGGAAACACAGTTTTTTTTCGGGGCTTGATCATGTTTCTTCCTGTATTGGAGATGCTGGAAAGAAGAGCATGCTTCTTGCGTTAAAACAGATTGTGTTTCATGGAGGAGAACACTGGTCTGAATTTCCCTTCAGAAACGGAGTTAAACCTCAGGATCTGTGTCTTCTTACAAGCAAGAGGTCATTTCTGGAAAACACACTGTATTTTCTGCTCAAATGAATTTACACAATTCACAAACCCAACGCGTTTCTCACAATTAGCTAAAGAGCATTTATTTTACAGGAGTTGTGGATTTTATCAGTTTCATAAGAAGAGTTGAACTAGATATGTTCCACATGAGTAGGAAACACATTTCTTTATTTCTGGCCTTGCTCAGGTTTGTTGCTCTATTGGAGAGGCTTGAAAGAAGAGCATGCTACTTGCGTTAAAACAGAGTGTGTTTCATGGAAGAGGACAATGGTCTTAATTTCCCTTCAGAAACGAAGTGAAACGATAGGATATGTGTCTTTCTACAGGCAAGAGTTCATTTCTGGTTTACCCAGTGAATTTGCAGCTCAAATGAATTTACACAGAACACAAACCCAATGCGTTTCGCACTATTAACTAAAGAGCATGTATTTATCATGAGCTGGGTTTTATATCAGTTTCATAAGCACAGTTGAACTAGATATGATTCGTTTGAGTAGGAAACACTGTTCTTTTATTCTAGGCTTACTCATGTTTCTTGATATATTGGAGACGCTGGAAAGAAGAGAATGCTTCTTGCGTTAAAACAGACGGTGTTTCATGGAAGAGAATACTGTTCTGAATTTCACCTCAGAAACGGAGATGAACCACATGATCTGTGTCTTCCTACAAACAAGAGGTATTTCTGGTAAACCCAGTCAATTTGAGGCTCAAATTAATTTACACAGAACACAAACCCAACGCATTTCTCACAATTAACTAAAGAGCTTTTATGTAAGAGGAGCTATTGTTTGTATCAGATTCATGAGTAGAGTTGAACTAGATATGGTACGTACGAGTTGGAAACACAGTTCTTTTTCTGGGCTTGCTCATGTTTCTTGCTGTATTGGAGACTCTGGAAAGAAGAGCATGCTTCTTGCGATAAAACAGAGTGTGTTTCATGGTTGAGAACACTGGTCTGAATTTCCTCTCAGAAACGGAGTAAAACCACAGGATCTGTGTCTTCCTAAAAGCAAGAGGTCATTTCTGGTAAACACAGTGAATGTGCGGGTCAAATGCATTTACACAGTACACGAATCCAACGCTTTTCTCACAATTAACTAAAGATCAGTTATTTAACAGGAGCTGTGGTTTGTATCAGTTTCATAATCAGAGTTGAACTAGATATGAGGCCTATGAGTATGAAATACAGTTCTTTTTTCATGGCTTGCTCATGTTTCTTGCTGTATTGGAGACGCTGGAAAGAAGAGCATGCTTCTTGTGTTAAAACAGACTGTGTTTCATGGAGGAGAACACTGGTCTGAATTTCCCTTCAGAAACGGAGTTAAACCTCAGGATCTGTGTCTTCCTACAAGCAAGAGGTCATTTCTGGTAAACGCAGTCAATTTGCGGCTCAAATGTATTTACACAGAACACAAACCCAATGCGTTTCTCACTATTAACTAAAGAGCATTTATATAACAGGAGCTGTGGTTTGTATCAGTTTCATAATCAGAGTTGAACTAGATATGATGGCGATGAGTAGGAAACACAGTTCTTTTTCGGGGCTTGCTCATGTTTCTTCCTGTATTGGAATCATAGGAAAGAAGACAATGCATGCTTCTTGCGTTAAAACAGTGTGTGTTTCATGGACGAGGACACTGGTCTGAATTTCCCTTCAGAAATAGATTTAAGGTCTGGGATCTGTGTCTTCCTACAAGCTAGAGGTCATTTCTCGTAAACCCACTGTATTTTGGGCTCAAATGAATTTACACAGTTCACAAACCCAACGCGTTTCTCACAATTAACTAAAGAGCATTTATTTAACAGGAGCTGTGGGTTTTATCAGTTTCATAAGCAGACTTGAATTAGATATGTTCCATATAAGTTAGAAACACATTTCTTTTTTCTGGGCTTGCTCAGGTTTGTTGCTCTATTGGAGAAGCTTGAAAGTAGAGCATGCTTCTTGCGTTTACACAGTGTGTGTTTCATGGAAGAGGACACAGGTCTGAATTTCCCTTCAGAAATGGATTTAAGGTCCCAGATATGTGTCTTTCTACAAGCAAGAGGTCATTTCTGGTAAACCCACTGTATTTTGGGCTCAAATGAATTTACACACTTCACAAACCCAACACGTTTCTCACAATTAACTAAAGAGCATTTATTTAAAAGGATCTGTGGGTTTTATCAGTTTCATAAGCAGAGTTGAACTAGATATGTTCCATATGATTTGGAAACACATTTCTTTTTTCTGGGCTTGCTCAGGTTTGTTGCTCTATTGGAGACGCTTGAAAAAAGAGCATGCTACTTGCATTAAAACAGAGTGTTTCATGGAAGATGACACTGGTCTGAATTTCCCTTCAGAAACGAAGTGAAACCACAGGATATGTGTCTTTGTACAGGCAAGAGGTCATTTCTAGTTTACCCAGTGTATTTGCGGCTCAAATGAATTTACACAGAACACAAACCCAACACGTTTTTCACTATAAACTAAAGAGCATTTATTGAACAGGAGCTGTGGTTTGCATCAGTTTAATAATCAGAGTTGAACTAGATATGAGGCCTATGAGTAGGAAACACAGTTCTCTTTTCGGGGCTTTCTCATGTTTAGGCTGTATTGGAGACATTGTAAAGAAGAGCATGCTTCTTGCATTTCCACAGAGTGTGTTTCATGGAAGAGGACACAGGTCTGAATTTCCCTAAAGAAATGGATTTAAGGACCCGGATCTGTTTCTTCCTACAAGCAAGAAGTCATTTCTGGTAATACCACTGTATTTTCTGCTCAAATGAATTTACACAATTCACAAACCCAAGGCGTTTCTCACAATTAGCTAAAGAGCATTTATTTTACAGGAGTTGTGGATTTTATCAGTTTCATAAGAAGAGTTGAACTAGATATGTTCCACATGAGTAGGAAACACATTTCTTTATTTCTGGCCTTGCTCAGGTTTGTTGCTCTATTGGAGAGGCTTGAAAGAAGAGCATGCTACTTGCGCTAAAACAGAGTGTGTTTCATGGAAGAGGACAATGGTCTTAATTTCCCTTGAGAAATAAAGTGAAACCATAGGATATGTGTCTTTCTACAGGAAAGAGTTCATTTCTGGTTTACCCAGTGAATTTGCATCTCAAATGAATTTACACAGAACACAAACTCAACAAGCTTCTCAGTATTAACTAAATAGCATATATTTAACATGAGCTGTGTTTTGTATCAGTTTCATAAGCACAGTTGTACTAGATATGATTCGTATGAGTAAGAAACACAGTTCTTTTTTTCTGGGCTTTCTCATGTTTCTTGCTGTATTGGAGACTCTGAAAAGAATCGCATGCTTCTTGCGTGAAAACAAAGTGTGTTCATGGATGAGAAGACAGGTCTTAATTTCCTTTCTCAAATGGATTTAAGGCCCAGGATCTGTGTCTTCCTACAAGCAAGAGGTCATTTCTGGTAAACAGTGTGAATTTTTGCTCAAATGAATTTACACAGTTCACAAAACCAACGCGTTTCTCACAATTAACTAAAGAGCATTTATGTAAGTGGAGCTGTGGTTTGTATCAGTTTCATAAGCAGAGTTGAAGTAGATATGTTCCATATGAGTAGGAAACACAGTTCTTTTTTTCTGGGCTTGCTCAGGTTTCTTGCTGTATTGGAGACTCTGGAAAGAAGAGCATGCTTCTTGCGTTAAAACATTGTGTGTTTCATGGATGAGAACACTGGTCTGAATTTCCCTTCAGAAACAGAGTTAAACCACAGCATCTGTGTCTTCCTACAATTAAGAGGTAATTTATGGTAAACCAAGTGAATTTTGGCCTCAAATGAATTTACACAGCTCACAAACCCAACGAGTTTCTCATTATTAATTAAAGAGCATTTATTTAACATGCGCTGTGGTTCTTATCAGTTTCATAAGCAGTGTTGAACTAGATATGATCCATATGAGTAGGAAACAGTTCTTATCTTCTGGGCTTGTACATGTTACTTGGTATACTGCAGACGCTGGCAAGAAGAGCATGCTTTTTGCGTTAAAAATAGAGTGTGTTCAGGAATGAGAAGACGGGTCTGAGTTTCCCTTTTCAAATGGATTTAAGGTCCAGGTTCTGTGTCTTCCTACAAGCAAGACGTCATTTCTGGTAAACACTCTGAATTTTTGCTCAAATAAATTTACACAGTTCACAAACCCAATGCGTTTCTCACAATTAACTAAAGAGCATTTATGTAAGTGGAGCTGTGGTTTGTATCAATTTCATAAGCAGAGTTGAACTAGATCTGTTCCATATGAGTAGGAAACACATTTCTTTTTTTCTGGGCTTGCTCATGTTTCTTGCTGTATTGGCAACGCTAGAAAGAAGAGCATGCATGCCTCTTGCGTTAAAAGAGATTGTGTTTCATGGACGAGGACACTGGTCTGAATTTCCCTTCAGAAATTGATTTAAGGTCCAGGATCTATGTCTTCCTACAAGCTAGAGGTCATTTCTGGTAAACCAACTGTATTTTGGGCTCAAATGAATGTACACAGTTCACAATCCCAACGCGTTTCTCACAATTAACTAAAGAGCATTTATTTAACAGCAGCTGTGGTTTGTATCAGTTTCATAAGCAGAGTTGAACTACATATGTTCCATATGAGTAGGAAACACATTTCTTTTTTTCTAGGCATGCTCAGGCTTCTTGCTCTATTGGATACACTTAAAGGAAGAGCATGAATCTTGCGTTAAAACATTTTGTGTTTCATGGATGAGAACACTGGTCTGAATTTCCCTTCAGAAACGGAGTTAAACCATAGGATCTGTGTTTTCCTATGAGCAAGAGGTCACTTCTGGTAAACCCAGTGAATTTGTGGCTCAAATGAAATTACACAGTTCACGAACCCAACGCGTTTCTCACAATTAACTAAAGAGCATTTATGCACGAGGAGCTGTGGTTTCTATCAGTTTTATGAACAGAGTTGAACTAGATATGAAGCCTATGAGTAGGAAACAAAGTTCATTTTCAGGACTTGCTCATGTTTCTTGCTGTATTGGAGATGCTGGAAAGAAGAGCATGCATGCCTCTTGCGTTGAAACAGAGTGTGTTTCATGGATTAGAACACTGGTCTGAATTTCCCTTCAGAAATGGATTTAAGGTCCAGGATCTGTGTCTTCCAACATGCAAGAGGTCATCTCTGGTAAACCAACTTTATTTTGGGCTCAAATGAATGTACACTGTCCACAAACCCAAAGCGTTTCTCACAATTAACTAAAGAGCATTTATTTAATAGCAGCTGTGGTTTGTATCAGTTTCATAAGCAGAGTTGAACTAGATATGTTCCATATGAGAAGGTAACACATTTCTTTTTTTCTGGGCATGCTCAGGTTTCTTGCTCTATTGGAGACGCTTAAAAGAAGAGCATGATTCTTACTGTAAAACAGAGTGTGTTTCATGGATGAGAACACTGGTCTGAATTTCCCTTCAGAAACGGAGATAAACTACAGTATCTGTGTCTTCCTATATGCAAGTGGTCATTTCTGGTAAACCCAGTGAATTTGCAGCTGAAATGAATTTACACAGCTCACAAACCCAACGAGTTTCTCATTATTAACTAAAGAGCATTTATTTAACATGTGCTGTGGTTCTTATCAATTTCATAAGCAGTGTTGAACTAGATATGATCCGTATGAGTAGGAAACAGTTCTTATCTTCTGGGCTTGTACATGTTACTTCGTATACTGCAGACGCTGGCAAGAAGGGCATGCTTTTTCCATAAAAAATAGAGTGTGTTCAGGGATGAGAAGACGGGTCTGAGTTTCCCTTTTCAAATGGATTTAAGGTCCAGGTTCTGTGTCTTCCTACAAGCAAGACGTCATTTCTGGTAAACACTCTGAATTTTTGCTCAAATAAATTTACACAGTTCACAAACCCAATGCGTTTCTCACAATTAACTAAAGAGCATTTATGTAAGTGAAGCTGTGGTTTGTATCAATTTCATAAGCAGAGTTGAACTAGATCTGTTCCATATGAGTAGGAAACACATTTCTTTTTTTCTGGGCTTGTTCATGTTTCTTGCTGTATTGGCAACGCTAGAAAGAAGAGCATGCATGCCTCTTGCGTTAAAAGAGAGTGTGTTTCATGGACAAGGATACTGGTCTGAATTTCCTTTCAGAAATTGATTTAAGGTCCAGGATCTATGTCTTCCTACAAGCAAGAGGTTATTTCTGGTAAACCAACTGTATTTTGGGCTCAAATGAATGTACACAGTTCACAATCCCAACGCGTTTCTCACAATTAACTAAAGAGCATTTATTTAACAGCAGCTGTGGTTTGTATCAGTTTCATAAGCAGAGTTGAACTACATATGTTCCATATGAGTAGGAAACACATTTCTTTTTTTCTTGGCATGCTCAGGCTTCTTGCTCTATTGGAGACACTTAAAAGAAGAGCATGAATCTTGCGTTAAAACAGTTTGTTTTTCATGGATGAGAACACTGGTCTGAATTTCCCTTCAGAAACGGAGTTAAACCACAGGATCTGTGTTTTCCTATGAGCAAGAGGTCACTTCTGGTAAACCCAGTGAATTTGCGGCTCAAATGAAATTACACAGCTCACAAACCCAACGAGTTTCTCATTATTAACTAAAGAGCATTTATTTAACATGCGCTGTGGTTCTTATCAGTTTCATAAGCAGAGTTGAACTAGATATGTTCCATATGAGTAGGAAACACATTTCTTTTTTTCTGGGCATGCTCAGGTTTCTTGATCTATTGGAGACGCTTAAAGTAAGATCATGCTTCTTATGTTAAAACAGAGTGTGTTTCATGGATGAGAACACTGGTCTGAATTTACCATCAGAAACAGAGTTAAACCAAAGGATCTGTGTCTTCCTACAAGCATGAGGTCATTTCTGGTAATCCCAGTGTATATGCGGATCAAATGAAATTACACAGTTCACGAACCCAACGTGTTTCTCACAATTAACTAAAGAGCATTTATGTAAGAGGAGCTGTGATTTGTATTAGTTTCATGAGCAGAGTTGAACTAGATATGGTCCGTATGAGTAGGAAACACAGTTTGTTTTTTCTGGGCTTGGTCATGTTTCTTGCTGTATTGGAGACTCTGGAAAGAAGAGCATGCTTCTTGCGTTAAAACAGTGTGTGTTTCATGGATGAGAACACTGGTCTGAATTTCCCTTCAGAAACGGAGTTAAACCACAGGATCTGTGTCTTCCTACAATTAAGAGGTCATTTATGGTAAACCAACTGAATTTTGGCCTCAAATGAATTTACACAGCTCACAAACCCAACGAGTTTCTCATTATTAACTAAAGAGCATTTATTTAACATGCGCTGTGGTTCTCATCAGTTTCATAAGCATAGTTGAACTAGATATGGTCCGTATGAGTAGGAAACAGTTCTTATCCTCTGGGCTTGTACATGTTACTTGGTATACTGCAGACGCTGGCAAGAAGAGCATGCTTTTTGCGTTAAAAATAGAGTGTGTTCAGGGATGAGAAGATGGGTCTGAGTTTCCCTTTTCAAATGGATTTAAGGTCCAGGTTCTGTGTCTTCCTACAAGCAAGACGTCATTTCTGGTAAACACTCTGAATTTTTGCTCAAATAAATTTACACAGTTCACAAACCCAATGCGTTTCTCACAATTAACTAAAGAGCATTTATGTAAGTGGAGCTGTGGTTTGTATCAATTCCATAAGCAGAGTTGAACTAGATCTGTTCCATATGAGTAGGAAAGACATTTCTTTTTTTCTGGGCTTGCTCATGTTTCTTGCTGTATTGGCAACGCTAGAAAGAAGAGCATGCATGCCTCTTGCGTTAAAAGAGAGTGTGTTTCATGTGTGAGAACACAGGTCTGAAGTTCCCTTCAGAACCGGAGTTAAACCACAGGTCTGTGTCTTCTTACATGCAAGAGGTCATTTCTGGTAAACCCCTTAAATTTGTGGCTCAAATGAATTTACACCGAACAAAAACCCAACGCGTTTCTCAGTATTAACTAAAGATCATTTATTTAACAGAAGCTTTGGTTTGTATCAGTTTCATAATAAGAGTTGAAATAGATATGATGCATATGAGTAGGAAATACAGTTATTTTTCGGGGCTTGCTCATGTTTCTTTCTGTATTGGAGATGCTGGAAAAAAGAGCATGCTTCTTGCGTTAAAACAGAGTGTGTTTCATGGAAGAGAATACTGGTCTGAATTTCCCTTCAGAAATGGATTTAAGGTCCAGGATCTGTGTCTTCCTAAAAGTAAGAATTCATTTCTGGTAAACCCAGTGAATTTTGGGCTCCAATGATTTTACAAAGATAATGAACCAACGCCATTCTCACTATTAACTAAAGAGCATTTATGTAAGAGGAGCTGTCGTTTGTATCAGTTTCATGAGCACTGTTTAACTAGATATGTTCCATATGAGTAGGAAACACATTTCTTTTTTTCTGGACTTGCTCAGGTTTCTTGCTCTATTTGAGACGATTGAAAGAAGAGCATGCTACTTGCGTTAAAGAGAGTGTGTTTCATGGATAAGAACACTGGTCTGAATTTCCCTTCAGAGACAGAGTTAAACCACAGGATCTGTGTCTTCCTATGAGCAAGAGGTCATTTCTGGTAAACCCAGTGAATTTGCGGCTCATAAGATATTACACAGTTCACGAACCCAACGCGTTTCTCACAATTAACTAAATAGCATTTATGTAAGTGAAGCTGTGGTTTTATCAGTTTGATAAGCAGAGTTGAACTAGATATGTTCCATATGAGTAGGAAACACATTTCTTTTTTTCTGGGCTTGCTCATATTTCTTGCTGTATTGGCGATGCTAGAAAGAAGAGCATGAATGCCTCTTGTGTTAAAAGAGAGTGCATTTCATGGACGAGGACACTGCTCTGAATTTCCCGTCAGAAATGGATTTAAGGTCCAGGATCTGTGTCTTCCTACAAGTAAGAGGTCATTTCTCGTAAACCAACTGTGTTTTGGGCTCAAATGAATGTACACAGTTCACAATCCCAAAGCGTTTCTCACAATTAAGTAAGAGCATTTATGTAAGTGGAGCTGTGGTTTGTATCAGTTTCATAAGCAGAGTTGAACTACATATGTTCCACATGAGTAATAAACACATTTCTTTTTTTCTGGGCATGCTCAGGTTTCTTGCTCTATTGGGGACACTTAAAAGAAGAGCATGATTCTTGCATTAAAACAGTCTGTGTTTCATGGATGAGAACACTGGTCTGAATTTCCCTTCAGAAACGGAGATAAACTACAGGATCTGTGTCTTCCTATGATCAAGAGGTCATTTCTGGTAAACACAGAGAATTTGCAGCTCAAATGAATTTACAGAGCTCAGAAACCCAACGAGATTTTCATTATTAAGTAAAGAGCATTTATTTAACATGTGCTGCGGTTCTTATCAGTTTCATAAGCAGAGTTTAACTAGTTATGGTCCGTATGAGTAGGAAACACAATTCCCTTTTTCTGGCATTGCTCAGATTTCTTGCTCTATTGGAGATGCTTAAAAGAAGACCGTGCTTCTTATGTTAAAACAGAGTGTGTTTCATGGATGAGAACACTGTTCTGAATTTACCATCAGAAATGGAGTTAAACCACCTGATCTGTGTCTTCCTACAAGCATGAGGTCATTTCTGGTAAAAGCAGTGAATTTGTGGCTCAAATGAAATTACACAGTTCACGAACCCAACGAGTTTCTCACAATTAACTAAAGAGCATTTATGTAAGAGGAGCTGTGGTTTGTTTCAGTTTCATGAGCAGAGTTGAACTAGATATGAAGCCTATGAGTATGAAACAAAGTTCTTTTTTCAGGACTTGCTCATGTTTCTTGCTGTATTGGAGATGCTGGAAAGAAGAGCATGCATGCCTCTTGTGTTAAAACAGAGTGTCTTTCATGGACGAGGACACTGGTCTGAATTTCCCTTCAGAAATGGATTTAAGGTCCAGGATCTGTGTCTTCCTACAAGCAAGAGGTCATTTCTGGTAAACCAACTGAGTTTTGGCCACAAATGAATTTACACAACTCACAAACCCAACGAGTTTCTCATTATTAACTAAAGAGCATTTATTTAACATGCGCTGCGGTTCTTATCAGTTTTATAAGCAGAGTTGAACTAGATATGGTCTGTATGAGTAGGAAACACAGTTCTTATCTTCTGGGCTTGTTCATGTTACTTGGTATATTGCAGACGCTGGAAAGAAGAGCATGCTTTTTGCGTTAAAACCGAGTGTGTTCAGGGATGAGAAGACAGGTCTGAATTTCCCTTTTATAATGGATTTAAGGTCCAGGTTCTGTGTCTTCCTACAAGCAAGACGTCATTTCTGGTAAACACTCTGAATTTTTGCTCAAATAAATTTACACAGTTCACAAACCTAACGCGTTTCACCCAATTAACTAAAGAGCATTTATGTAAGTGGAGCTGTGGTTTGTATCAGTTTCATAAGCAGAGTTGAACTGGATATGTTCCATATGAGTAGGAAACACATTTCTTTTTTTCTGGGCTTGCTCATGTTTCTTGCTGTATTGGCAATGCTAGAAAGAAGAGCACCCACGCCTCTTGTGTTAAAACAGAGTGTCTTTCATGGATGAGGACACTGGTCTGAATTTCCCTTCAGAAATGGATTTAAGGTCCAGGATCTATGTCTTCCTACAAGCAAGAGGTCATTTCTGGTAAACCAACTGTATTTGGGCTCAAATGAATGTACACAGTTCACAATCCCAACACGTTTATCACAATTAACTAAAGAGCATTTATTTAACAGCAGCTGTGGTTTGTATCAGTTTCATAAGGAGAGTTGAGCTACATATGTTCCATATGAGTAGGAAACACATTTCTTTTTTTATGGGCATGCTCAGGTTTCTTGCTCTATTGGAGACACTTAAAAGAAGAGCATGATCTTGCGTTAAAACAGTGTGTGTTTCATGGATGAGAACACTGGTCTGAATTTCCCTTCAGAAACGGAGTTAAACCACAGGATCTGTGTTTTCCTATGAGCAAGAGGTCATTTCTGGTAAACCCAGTGAATTTGCGGCTCAAATGAAATTACACAGTTCACGAACCCAACGACTTTCTCACAATTAACTAAAGAGCATTTATGTAAGAGGAGCTTTGGTTTGTATCAGTTTCATAATAAGAGTTGAACTAGATATGATGCCTATGAGTAGGAAACAGTTATTTTTCGGGGCTTGCTCATGTTTCTTGCTGTATTGGAGATGCTGGAAAGAAGAGCATGCATCTTGCGTTAAAACAAAGTGTGTTTCATGGAAGAGAATACTGGTCTGAATTTCCCTTCAGAAATGGATTTAAGGTCCAGGATCTGTGTCTTCCTAAAAGTAAGAATTCATTTCTGGTAAACCCAGTGAATTTTGGGCTCCAATGATTTTACAAAGTTAACAAACCAACACCATTCTCACTATTAACTAAAGAGCATTTATGTAAGAGGAGCTGTGGTTTGTATCAGTTTCATGAGCACAGTTTAACTAGATATGTTCCATATGAGTAGGAAACACATGTCTTTTTTCTGGACTTGCTCAGGTTTCTTGCTCTATTTGAGACGATTGAAAGAAGAGCATGCTACTTGTGTTAAACAGAGTGTGTTTCATGGATGAGAACACTGGTCTGAATTTCCCTTCAGAGACAGAGTTAAACCACAGGATCTGTGTCTTCCTATGAGCAAGAGGTCATTTCTGGTAAACACAGTGAATTTGCGGCTCAAAAGAAATTACACAGTTCACGAACCCAATGCTTTTCTCACAATTAACTAAAGAGCATTTATGAAAGAGGAGCTGTGGTTTGTATCAGTTTCATGTGCAGAGTTGAACTAGATATGGTCCGTTTGAGTAGGAAACACAGTTCTTTTTTTCTGGGCTTGGTCATGTTTCTTGCTGTATTGGAGACTCTGGAAAGAAGAGCATGCTTCTTGTGTAAAAAGAGTCTGTGTTTCATGGATGAGAACACTGATCTGAATTTCCCTTCAGTAACGGAGTTATACCCCAGGATCTGTGTCTTCCTACAATTAAGAGGTCATTTATGGTAAACCTACATAATTTTGGGCTCAAATGAATTTACACAGCTCACAAACCCAACGAGTTTCTCATTATTAACTAAAGAGCATTTATTTAACATGCGCTGTGGTTCTTATCAGTTTCATAAGCAGAGTTGAACTAGATATAGTCCGTATGAGTAGGAAAAACAGTTATTATCTTCTGGGTTTGTTCATGTTACGTGGTATACTGCAGACGCTGGAAAGAAGAGCATGCTTTTTGCGTTAAAACAGAGTGTGTTCAGGGATGAGAAGACAGGTCTGACTTTACATTTTCAAATGGATTTAAGGTCCAGGATATCTGTCTTCCTACAAGCAAGACGTCATTTCTGGTAAACACTCTGAATTTTTTCTCAAATGAATTTACACAGTTCACAAACCCAACGCGTTTCTCACAATTAACTAAAGAGCATTTATGTAAGTGGAGCTGTGGTTTGTATCAATTTCATAAGCAGAGTTGAACTAGATATGTTCCATATGAGTAGGAAACACATTTCTTTTTTTCTGGGCTTGCTCATGTTTCTTGCTGTATTGGCGACGCTAGAAAGAAGAGCATGAATGCCTCTTGCGTTAAAAGTGAGTGTGTTTCATGGACGAGGACACTGGTCTGAATTTCCCTTCAGAAATGGATTTAAGGTCCAGGATCTGTGTCTTCCTACAAGCAAGAGGTCATTTCTCGTAAACCAAGTGTATTTTGGGCTCAAATGAATGTACACATTTCACAATCCCAAGGCGTTTCTCTCAGTTAACTAAAGACCATTAACTTAACAGCAGCTGTGGTTTGTATCAGTTTAATAAGCAGAGTTGAACTACATATGTTCCATATGAGTAGGAAACACATTGCTTTTTTTCGGGGCATGCTCAGGTTTCTTGCTCTATTGGAGACGTTTAAAAGAAGAGCATGATTCTTGCAGTAAAACAGAGTGTGTTTCATGGATGAGAACACTGGTCTGAATTTCCCTCAAAAACGGAGATAAACTACAGGATCTGTGTCTTCCTATGATCAAGAGGTCATTTCTGGTAAACCCAGTGAATTTGCATTCAAATGAATTTACACAGCTCACAAACCAACGAGTTTTTCATTATTAACTAAAGAGCATTTATTTAACATGCACTGCGTTTCTTATCAGTTTCATAAGCAGAGTTTAACTAGATATGGTCCGTATGAGTAGGAAACACAGTTCTTATCTTCTGGGCTTTTTCATGTTACTTAGTATATTTCAGACGCTGGAAAGAAGAGCATGCTTTTTGTGTTTAAACAGAGTGTGTTCAAGGATGAGAAGACAGGTCTGAATTTCCCTTTTCAAATGGATTTACAGTGCAGGTTCTGTGTCTTCCTACAAGCAAGACGTCATTTCTGGTAAACACTCTGAATTTTTGCTCAAATAAATTTACACAGTTCACAAACCCAATGCGTTTCTCACAATTAACTAAAGAGCATTTATGTAAGTGAAGCTGTGGTTTGTATCAGTTTCATAAGCAGAGTTGAACTAGATATGTTCCATATGAGTAGGAAACACATTTCTTTTTTTCTGGCATTGCTCAGGTTTCTTGCTCTATTGGAGACGCTTAAAAGAAGAGCGTGCTTCTTATGTTAAAACAGAGTGTGTTTCATGGAAGAGAACACTGGTCTGAATTTCCCTTCAGAAACGGAGTTAAACCACAGGATCTGTGTCTTCCTACGAGCAAGTGGTCATTTCTGGTAAACCCAGTGAATTTGTGGCTCAAATGAAATTACACAGTTCACGAACCCAACGCGTTTCTCACAATTAACTAAAGAGCATTTGTGTAAGAGGAGCTGTGTTTTGTATCAGTTTCATAATCAGAGTTGAACTAGATATGATGCCAATGAGTACAAAATACAGTTCTTTTTCCAGGGATTGCTCATGTTTCTTTCTGTATTGGAGACCCTTGAAAGAAGAGCATGCTTCTTGTGTTAAAACATAGTGTGTTTTTTCATGGATGAGAACACTGGTCTTAATTTCCCTTCATAAACGGAGTTAAACCGCAGGATCTGTGTCTTCCTAAAATCAAGAGGTCATTTCTGGTAAACCCACTGAATTTTGGGTGCAAATGAATTTTCACGTTTCACAAACCCAACGCGTTTCTCACTATTAAATAAGAGCATTATTTAACAGGAGCTGTGGTTTGTATCAGTTTCCTAATCAGAGTTGAACTACATACGTTCCATATGAAAAGGAAACACAATCCTTTTTTATGGGCTTGCTCAGGTTTCTTGCTCTCTTCCAGATGCTTGAAAGAAGAGCATGTTTCTTGCATTAAAACAGACTGTGTTTCATGGATGAGGACACTGGTCTGAATTTCCCTTCAGAAAAGGAGTTATACCACAGGATCTATGTCTTCCTACAAGCAAGAGGTCATTTCTTGTAAACCCAGTATTTTTGTGGCTCAAATGAATTTACACAGAACAAAAACCCAACAGGTAACTCACTAATAACTAAAGAGCATTTATTTAACAGGAGCTGAGGTTTGTATCAGTTTCATAAGAAGAGTTGAACTAGATATATTGCATATGAGTAGGAAACACATTTCTTTTCTCTGTGCTTGCTCAGTTTTCTTGTTCTATTGGAGACACTTGAAGGAAGAGCATGCTTCTTGCGTTAAAACAGAGTGTGTTTTATGGTTGCGAACACTGGTCTTAATTTCCGTTCTGAAACGGAGTTAAACCACAGGATCTGTGTCTTCCTAAAAGCAAGAGGTCATTTCTGGTAAACCAACCGAATTTTTGGCTCAAATGAATTTACACAGTTCACAAAGCCAACACGTTTCTCACAATTAACTAAAGAGCATTTATTTAACAGCAGCTGTGGTTTGTATCAGTTACATAAGCAGAGTTGATCTAGATATGTTCCATATGAGTGGGAAACACCTTTCTTTTTTTTGTGGCTTGCTCAGGTTTCTTGCTCTATTCGAGACACTTGAAAGAAGAGCATGCTTCTTGCATTAAAACAGACTGTGTTTCATGGATGAGAACACTGGTCTGAATTTCCCTTCAAAAAAGGAGTTAAACCACAGGATCTATGTCATCATACAAGCAAGATGTCATTTCTGGTAAACCCAGTCAATTTGCGGCTCAAATGAATTTACACAGCACACAAACCCAACGCTTTTCTCACTATTAACTAAAGAGCATTTATTTAACAGGAGCTGTGGTTTGTATCAGTTTCATAACCAGAGTTGAACTAGATATGATGCCTATGAGTAGGAAATACAGTTCTTTTTTCGGGGATTGCTCATGTTTCTTGCTGTATTGGATATGCTGGAAATAAGAGCATGCATCTTCCATTAAAACAGAGTGTGTTTCATGGAAGAGGACACTGCTCTGAATTTGCCTTCATAAATGGATTTAAGGTCCCAGATCTGTGTTTTCCTACAAGGAAGAGGTTATTTCTGGTAAACCCAGTCAATTTGCAGCTCAAATGAATTTACACAGCACAAAAACACAGCACGTTACTCACTAATATCTAAAGAGCATTTATTTGACAGGAGCTGTGGTTTGTATCAGTTTCATAAGAAGAGTTGAACAAGATATGTTGCATATGTGTAGGAAACACATTTCTTTTTTGGGAGCTTGCTCAGTTTTATGGTTCTCTGGAGACGCTTGAAAGAAGAGCATGCTTCTTGCGTTAAAACAGAGTGTGTTTCATGGATGAGAACACTGGTCTTAATTTCCCTTCTGAAACGGAGTTAAACCACAGGATCTGTGTCTTCCTAAAAGCAAGAGGACATTTCTAGTAAACCCAGTGAATTTGCGGCTCAAAGGAATTTACGCAAAACACCAAACCTACATTTTCTCACTAATAACTGAAGAGCATTTATTTAACATGAGCTGTGTTTTGTAACAGTTTCATAAGCACAGTTGAACTAGATATGATCCGTATGAGTAGGAAACACAGTTCTTTTATTCTGGGCTTACTCATGTTTCTTGCAGTATTGGAGACGCTGGAAAGAAGAGCATGCTTCTTGCGTTAAAACAGAGTGTGTTTCATGGAAGAGAACACTGGTCTGAATTTCCGTACTGAAGCGGACTTAAACCACAGGATCTGTGTCTTCCTAAATGCAAGAGGTCATTTCTGGTAAACCCGCCGAATTTTGGGCTCAAATGAAATTACACAGTTCACGAACACAACGCTTTTCTCACAATTAACTAAAGAGCATTTCTGTAAGAGGAGCTGTAGTTTGTATCAGTTTCATGAGCAGAGTTGAACTAGATATGGACCGTATGAGTAGGAAACACAGTTCTTTTTTTCTTGGCTTGTTCATGTTTCTTGCTGTATTGGAGACGCTGGAAAGAAGAGCATGCTTCCTGCGTTAAAACAGAGTGTGTTTCATGGATGAGGACACTGGTCTGAATTTCCCTTCATAAATGGATTTAAGGTCCCGCAACTGTGTCTTCCTACAAGCAAGAGGTCATTTCTGGTAAACCCACTGTATTTTGGGCTCAAATGAATTTACACAGTTCACAAACCCAATGCGTTTCTCACATTTAACTAAAGAGCATTATATAACAGGAGCTGTTGTTTATAGTAGTTTCATAAGCAGAGTTTAACTAGAAATGATGCCTATGAGTAGGAAATACAGTTCTTTTTTCGGGTATTGCTCATGTTTCTTGCTGTATTGGAGACGTGGAAAGAAGAGCATGCTTCTTGCGTTAAAACAGACTGTGTTTCAGGGATGAGAACACTGGTCTGAATTTCCCTTCAGAAAAGGAGTTAAACCACAGGATCTATGTCTTCCTACAAGCAAGAGGTCATTTCTGGTAAACCCAGTCAATTTGCGGCTCAAATATATTTACACAGAAAAAATCTCAACACGTTACTCACTATTAACTAAAGAGCATTTATTTAACAAGAGCTGTGGTTTGTATCAGTTTCATAATTAAAGTTGAACTAGATATGATGCATATGCGTAGGAAACAGTTCTTTTTTCGGGGCTTGCTCATGTTTCTAGATGTATTGGAGATGCTGAAAAGAAGAGCATGCAAGCTTCTTGCGTTAAACAGAGTGTGTTTCATGGAAGAGGACACTCGTCTGAATTTCCCTTCTCAAATGGATTTAATGTCCAGGATCTGTGTCTTCCTACAAGCAAGAGGTCATTAATGGTAAACCCACTGAATTTTGTGCTAAAATGAATTTACACAGGTCACCAAGCCAACACGTTTCTCACTACTAACTAAAGAGCATTTATATAACATTAGCTGTGTTTTTTATCAGTTTCATAAGCAGAGTTGAACTAGATAGGGTCCGTATGAGTAGGAAACACAGTTCTTATATTCTGTGCTTGCTCATGTTACTTGCTATAGTGTAGACGCTGGAAAGAAGAGTATGCTTCTTGCGTTAAAACGAAGTGAGTTTCATGGATTAGAAGACAGGTCTGAATTTACCTTCTCAAATGGATTTAAGGTCCAGAATCTGTGTCTTCCTACAAGCAAGAAGTCATTTCTGGTAAATCCACTGAATTTTGGGCTCAAATGAATTTACACAGTTCACAAACCCAATGCGTGTCTTACTATTAACTAAAGAGCAGTAATTTAAAAGCAGCTGTTGTTTGTATCAGTTTCATAAGTAGAGTTGAACTAGATAAGATGCCTATGAGTAGGAAACACACTTCTTTTTGGGGGGCTTGCTCATGTTTCTTGCTGTATTGGAGACGCTGCAAAGAAAAGCATGCTTCTTGCGGTAAAACAGTCTGTGTTTCATGGAAGAGGACTCTGGTCTGAATTTCTCTTCAGAAACGGAGTGAAACCACAGGATATGTGTCTTGCTACAAGCAAGAGGTCATTTCTGGTCCACCCAGTGAATTTGCGGTTCAAATGAATTTACACAGAACACAATACAAACGCATTTCTCACTATTAACTAAAGTCATTTATTTAATATGAACTGTGTTTTTTTATCAGTTTCATAAGCACATTTGAACTAGATATCATCTGTGTGACTCAGAAACACATTTCTTTTATTCTGGGCTTACTCATTTTTCTTGCAATATTGGAGATGCTGGAAAGAAGAGCATGCTTTTTGCGTTAAAACAGAGTGCATTTCATGGAAGAGACCACTGTTCTGAATTTCCCTTCAGAAACGGAGTTAAACCACAGGATCTCTGTCTTCCTACAAGCAAGAGGTCATTTCTGGTAAATCCAGTTAATTTTCGGCTCAAATGTAATTACACAGTTCACGAACCCAACGTGTTTCTCATAACTAACTAAAGAGCATTCATGTAAGAGGAGCTGTGGTTTGTATCAGTTTCATGAGCAGAGTGGAACTAGATATGGTCGGTATGAGTATGAAACACAGTTCTTGTTTTCTGGGCATGCTCATGTTACTTGCTATATTGGAGACTCTGGAAAGAAGAGCATGCTTCTTGTGTTAAAAGAGAGTGTGTTTCATGGATGAGAACACTGTCTGAATTTCCCTTCAGAAATGAAGTTGAACCACAGGATCGGTGTCTTCCTCCAAGCAAGAGGTCATTTCTGGTAAACCAGTCAATTTGCGGCTCAAATGAATTTACACAGAACACAAACCCAACGCGTTTCTTACTATTAACTAAAGATCATTTATTTAACAGGAGCTGTGGTTTGTATCAGTTTCATAAACAGAGTTGAACTAGATATGATGCCTATGAGTAGGACACACAGTACTTTTTTCGGGCTTGCTCAAGTTTCTTGCTGTATTGGAGACGCTGGAAAGAAGAGCATGCTTCTTGCATTAAAACAGAGTGTGTTTCATGGAAGAGGACACTGGTCTGAATTTCCCTTCATAAATGTATTTAAGGTCCCGGATCAGTGTATTCCTACAAGCAAGAGGTCATTTCTGGTAAACCCACTGTATTTTGGGCTCAAACGAATTTACACAGTTCACAAACCCAATGCGTTTCTCACTATTAACTAAAGAGCATTTATTTAACAGTAGCTGTGGTTTGTATCAGTTTCATAAACAGAGTTGAACTAGATAAGATGACTATGAGTAGGAAACACACTTCTTCTTTCGGGGCTTGCTCATGTTTCTTGCTGTATTGGAGACGCTGGAAAGAAGATCATGCTTCTTGCTTTAAAACAGACTGTGTTTCATGGAAGAGGACACTGGTCTGAATTTCCCTTCAGAAACGGAGTCAAACCACAGGATCTTTATCTTCCTACAAGCAAGAGGTCATTTCTGGTAAACCCAGTGAATATGCGGCACAAATCAATTTACTCAGTTAACAAACCCAATGCATTTCTCAATATTATCTAAAGAGCATTTATTTAACATGAACTGTGGCTTGCTTCAGTTTCATAAGCAGAGTTGAACTGGTTATGGTCCGTATAATTAGGAAACACAGTTCTTTTTTTCTGGGCTTCCTCATGTTTCCTTGTGTATTGGGGACACTGGAAAGAAGAGCATTATTCTTGCTGTAAAACAGACTGTGTTTCATGGATGAGAACACAGGTCTGAATTTCCTTTCAGAAACGGAGATCAAACACAGGATCAGTGTCTTCCTACAAGCAAGAGGTCATTTCTGGTAAACCTATTCAATTTGCGGCTCAAATTAATTTACACAGAACACAAATCCAACGCGTTTCTCAGTATTAACTAAAGAGCATTTATTTAACATGAGCTGCGGCTTGTACCAGTTTCATAATTAGAGTTGAACTAGATATGATCCGCATTAGTAGGAAACACAGTTCTTTTATTCTGGGCTTGCTCATGTTTCTTGTTCTATTGGATACAGTGGAAAGTAGAGCATGCTTCTTGCATTAACACAGAGTGTTTTTCATGGAAGAGAACACTGTTCTGAATTTCCCTTCAGAAACGGAGTCAAACCACAGGATCTTTATCTTCCTACAAGCAAGAGGTCATTTCTGGTAAACCCAGTGAATATGCGGCACAAATGAATTTACTCAGTTAACAAACCCAATGCATTTCTCAATATTATCTAAAGAGCATTCATTTAGCAGGAGCTGTGGTTTGTATCAGTTTCATAAGTAGAGTTTTACTAGATATGGTCCACATTAGTAGGAAACAGAGTTCTATTATTCTTTGCTTGCTCATGTTTCTTGCTGTACTGGAGACGCTGGAAAGAGGAGCATGCTTTTTGCGTTAAAACAGAGTGTGTTTCATGGATGAGAACCCTGGTCCTAATTTCCCCTCAGAAATGGAGTTAAACCACAGGATCTGTGTCTTCCTACAAGCAAGAGGTCATTTCCGGTAAACCCAGGGAATTTTCAGCTCAAATGAATTTACACAGATCACAAACACAACATGTTTCTCACTATTAAGTAAAGAGAATTTATTCAACATGAGCTGTGGTTTGTATAAGTTTCATAATCACTGTTGAATTAGATATGATCCGTATGAGCATGCTTTTTGCGTTAAAACAGAGTGTGTTTCATGGATGAGAACACTGGTCTGAATTTCCCTTCTGAAATGGAATTAAGGTCCATGATCTGTGTGTTCCTTAAAGCAAGAGGTCATTTCTGGCAAACCCACTGAATTTTGGTCTCAAATGAATATACACAGTTCACAACCCCAACGTGTTCCCCACTATTAACTAAAGAGCATTTATTTAAAGGAGCTGTGGTCTGTATCAGTTTCATTAGCAGAGTTGAACTAGAAATGTTCCGTATGAGTATGAAACACCATTCTCTTATTCGGGGCTTGCTCATGTTTCTTGCTATATTGGAGACACTGGAAAGAAGATCATGCTTCTTGCATTAAAACAGATTGTGTTTCATGGAAGAGAACACTGGCCTGAATTTCCCTTCAGAAGCACAGTTAATCCCCAGCATCTGTGTCTTCCTAGAAGCAAGAGGTCATTTATGGTAAAGCAATGAATTTACCGCTCAAATGAATTTACACAGTTTACGAACCCAACTCGTTTCTCACAATTAACTAAATTGTATTTACGTAAGAGGAGCTGTGGTTTGTATCAGTTTCATGAGCAGAGTTGAACTAGATATGGTCTGTATGAGTTGGTAACACAGTTCTTTTTTTTTAGGGCTTGCTCATGTTTGTTGCTGTATTGGAGAATCTGGAAAGAAGAGCATGCTTCTTGCGTTAAAACTGAGTGTTTTTCATGTAAGAGGACACTGGTCTGAATTTCCCTTCAGAAACGGAGTGAACCCACAGGATATGTGTCTTCCTACAAGCATGAGGTCATTTCTGGTCAACCCAGTGAATTTGCGGCTCAAATGAATTTACACAGAACACAAACGCAACGCGTTTCTCACTATTAACTAAAGATCATTTATTTAACAGGAGCTGTGGTTTGTATCAGTTTCATGAACAGAGTTGAACTAGATATGATGCCTATGAGTAGGAAAAACAGTTCTTTTTTGCTGGGCTTGGTCATGTTTCTGGCTGTATTGGAGACTCTGGAAAGAAGAGCATGCTTCTTGCGTTAAAACAGAGTGTGTTTCATGGATGAGAACACTGGTCTGAATATCCCTTCCGAAACGGAGTTAAAACACAAGATCTGTGTCTTCCTACAAGCAAGAGGGCATCTGGTAAACCCAGTCAATTTGCGGCTCAAATGAATATACACAGAACACAAACCCAACGCGTTTCTCACTATTAACTAAAGAGCATTTATTTAACAGGAGCTGTGGTTTGTATCAGAATCATAATCAGAGTTGAACTAGATATAAGGCCTATGAGCAGGAAACACAGTTCTTTTATTCTGGGCTTGCTCATGTTTCTTGCTCTATTGGAGACTCTGGAAAGAAGAGCATGCTACTTGCGATAAAACAGAGTATGTTTCATGGTTGAGAACACTGCTCAGAATTTCCCCTCAGAAACGGAGTTAAACCACAGGATCTGTGTCTTCCTACAAGCAAGAGGTCATTTCTGGTAAACAAACTGAGTTTTGTGCTCAAATGATTTTACACAGTCCACAAACCCAACACATTTCTCACTAATAACTTAAGAGCACATATATAACAGGAGCTGTAATTTGTATCAGTTTCCATAGCAGAGTTGAACTAGCTATGGTCCCTATGAGTAGGAAACACAATTCTTTTTTAATGGGCTTGCACTTGTTTCTTGCTGTATTGGAGATGCTGGAAAGAAGACCATGGTTTTTTCGTTAAAACAGAGTGTTTCACGGATGAGAACACCTGTCTAAATTTACCTTCAGAAACGGAGTTAAACCTCAGGATCTGTGTCTTCTTACAAGCAAGAGGTCATTTCTGGTAAACCAGGTGAATTTTTGTCTCAAATGAATTTTACACAATTCAAAACCCAACACAATTCTCAGTATTTAATAAAGAACATTTATGTAAGAGGAGCTGCGGTTTTTATTACTTTCATAAGCAGAGTGGAACTACATATTGTCCGTAGGAGTAGGAATCACAGGTCTTTTTTTCTGGGCATGCTCATGTTTCTTGCTGTATTGGAGAAACTGGAGAGAATAGCAAGCTTCTTTCGCTAAAACCGAGTGTGATTAATGGATGAGGACACTGGTCTGAATTTCCCATCAGAAACGGCGTTAAACCACAGGATCTGTGTCTACCTACAAGCAAGAGTTCATTTCTGGTAAACCCACAGAGTTTGGGGCTCAAAAGAATTTACACAGTCCACACACCCAACGCCTTTATCACTATTAACTAAAGAGCACATATATAACAGGAGCTGTGGTTTGTATCAGTATCAAGAGCAGAGTTGAACTAGCTTTGGTCCCTATGAGTAGGAAACACAATTCTTTTTTAATGGGCTTGCACTTGTTTCTTTCTGTATTGGAGACGCTAGAAAGAAGACCATCGTTTTTTCGTTAAAACAGAGTGGGTTTCATGGATGAGTACCCTGGTCTAAATTTACCTTCAGAAACGGAGTAAAACCACAGTATCTGTGTCTTCTTAGAAGCAAGAGGTCATTTCAATTAAACCAGCTGAATTTGGTCTTAAATGAATTTTACACAGTTCACGAACCAAACGCGTTTCTACTATTAACTATTGAGCATTTATTTAACAGGAGCTGTGGTTTGTATCAGTATCAAGAGCAGAGTTGAACTAGCTTTGGTCACTATGAGTAGGAAACACAATTCTTTTTGTCTGGGCTTGCTCATGGCTCTTGCTGTATTTAAAAAGCTGGAAAGAAGAGCATGCTTCTTCCGTTAAAACAGAGTGTATTTCATAGATGAGAACAAAGGTCTGATTTTCCCTTCAGAAACAGAGTTAAACCACAGGATCTGCGTCTTCCTACAAGCAAGATCTCATCTGGTAAACTCAGTGATTTTGTGGCTCAAATGAATAACACATACCATATACCCAACGCGTTTGTCACTATTAACTAAAGAGCATTTATTAAACAGGAGATGAGGTTTGTATCAGTGTTATAAGCAAAGTTGAACTAGATATGGTCCATATGAGTAGGAAACACAGTTCTTTTATTGTGGGTTTGCTCATGTTTCTTGCTGTATTGGAGTCGCTGGAAAAATGAGCATGCTTCTTGCGTTAAAACAGAGTGTGTTTCATGGAAGAGAACTCTGGTCTGAATTTCCCTTCAGAAACGTAGTAAAACCACAGGATCTGTGTCTCCATACAAGCAAGAGTTCATTTCTGATAAACCCAGTGATATTGCAGATGAAATGAATTTACACAGTTCGAAACTCAACACGTTACTCAATATTAACTAAAGAGCATTTATTTAACAGGAGCTGACATTTGTATAAGTTTCATAAGCAGAGTTGAACTAGATATGGTACATATTAGTAGGAAACAAAGTTCATTTATTCTGGGCTTGCTCATGTTTCTGCTGTATTGGAGACGCTGGGAAGATGAGCATGCTCTTGGGGTAAAACAGAGAAGGTTTCATGGATGAGAACTCTGGTCTTAATTACCATTCAGAAACAGAGTAAAACCACAGGATCTGTGTCTTCCTACATGGAGGAAATCATTTCTGGTAAACCCAGTGAATTTGCGGCTCTAATGAATAACACAGAACATATACCCAACACGTTTCTCACTATTAACTAAAGAGAATTTATTTAACAGGAGCTGAAGTTTTATCAGTTTCATAAGTAGAGGTGAACTAGATATGGTCCGTATGAGTAGGAAACACATTTCTTTTTTTCTGGGCTTACTCATGTTTTTTGCTGTATTGGAGGCGCTGGAAAGAAGAGCATGCTTCATGTGTTAAAACAGACTGTGTTTCATGGATGAGAACACTGGTCTGAAATTCCCTTCAGTAATGGAGTTAAACCACAGAATCTGTGTCTTCCTACAAGCAGGAAGTCATTTCTGGTAAACCCACTGAAGTTTGGGCTCAAATGATTTTACACAGTTCACAAACCCAACACATTTCTCCCTATTAACTAAAGAGCATTTATGTAAGAGTTGCTGTGGTTTGTATCAATTTCAAGATCAGAGTTGAACTAGATATGGTCCGTATGAGTAGAAAACACAGTTCTTTTATCTGGACTTGCTCATATTTTTTGCTGTATTGGAGACCCTGGAAAGATGAGCATGCTTCTTGAGGTAAAACAGAGAAGGTATCATGGATGAGAACTCTGGTCTGAATTTCCCTTCAGAAACGGAGTTAAACCACAGGATCTGTGTCTTCCTACAAGCAAGAGTTCATTTCTGTAAAACCCAGTGAATTTGTGGCTCAAATGAATAACACAGAACATATACCCAATGTGTTTCTCACTGTTAACTAAACAGCTTTTATTTAACAGGAGCTGTGGTTTGTATCAGTTTCATCAGCAGAGTTGAACTAGATATGTTCCATGTGAGTAGGAAACACAGTTCTTTAATTCTGGGCTTGCTCATGTTTCTTGCTGTATTGAATATGCTGGAAAGAAGAGCATGCTTCCTGTGTTAAAACAGAGTGTGTTGCATGGTTGAGAACACTGTTCTGAATTTCCTTCTGAATCGCATTTAAGATCCAG
The DNA here is from genome assembly GCA_949786385.1 of Onychomys leucogaster. Classification (NCBI taxonomy): domain Eukaryota; kingdom Metazoa; phylum Chordata; class Mammalia; order Rodentia; family Cricetidae; genus Onychomys; species Onychomys leucogaster. The sequence continues at coordinate 202,138 of CATKUP010000271.1, forward strand.
GATCTGTCTCTTCCTACAAGGAAGAGGTCATTTCAGGTAAACCCACTGAATGTGGGCTCAAATGAATTTACACAGTTCACGAACCCAACACGTTTCTCACTATTAACTGAAGAGCATTTATTTAACAGGAGCTGTGGTTTGTATCAGTTTCATAAGCAGAGTTGAACTAGATAAGGTCCATATGAGTAGGAAACACAGTTCTTTTATTCTGGGCTTGCTCATGTTTCTTGCTGTTTTGGATACGCTGGAAAGAAGAGCATGCTTCTTGAGTTAAAACACTGTGTGTGTCATGGAAGGACACTGGTCTGAATTTCTCTTCAGAAATGGAATTAAAACACAGGATCTGTGTCTTCCTACAAGCAGGAAGTCATTTCTGGTAAACCCAGTGAATTTGCGGCTCTAATGAATAACACAGATATATACCCAACAAGTTTCTCACTATTAACTAAAGAGCCTTTATTTAACAGGAGCTGCAGTTTGTATCAGTTTCATAAGGAGAATTGAGCTAGATATAGTCCGTATGATTAGGAAACACAGTTCTTTTTTTCTGGGCTTACACATGTTTCTTGCTGTATATGAGGAGCTGGAAAGAAGAGAATGCATCATGCGTTAATACAGAGTGTGTTTCATGGATCAGAACACTGGTCTGAAATTCCCTTCAGAAACAGAGTTAAACTACAGAATCTGTGTCTTCCTACAAGCAAGAGATCATTTGTTGTTAACCCACTGAATTTTAGGCTCAAATGAATTTACACAGTTCACGAATCCAACGTGTTTCTCACTATTAACTAAAGAGCATTTTTTAAAACATGATCTGTGGTTTGTATCAGTTTCATAAGCAGAGTTGAACTAGATATGCTCTGTATGAGTAGGAAAAGAAGTTCATTTATTCTGGTCTTGCTCATGTTTCCTGCTTTACTGGAGACGCTGGAAAGAAGGGCATGCTTCTTGGGTTAAAACAGAGTGTGTGTCATGGATGAGAACACTGGTCTGAATTTCCCTTCAGAAATGGAGTTAAACCCCAGGATCTGTGTCTTCCTACAACCAAGAAGTCATTTCTGGTAAACCCAATGAATTTGCGGCTCAAATCAATAACACAGAACATATACCCAACTAGTTTCTCACTATTAACTAAAGAGCATTTTTTAATAGCAGCTGTGGTTTTTATCAATTTCATAAACAGAGTTGAACTATATGATGGCTATGAGTAGGAAACACAGTTCTGTTATTCTATGCTTGCTCATGTTTCTTGCTGTATTGGAGACGCTGGAAAGAAGAGCATGCTTCTTGCATTAAAACAGAGTGTGTTCCATGGATGAGAACACTGGTCTGAAATTCCCTTAAGAAACGGAGTTATACCACAGGATCTGTGTCTTCCTACAATCAAGAGGTCATTTCTGGTAATCCCAGTGAATAATGGGCTCCAATGAATTTACACAGTTCACGAACCCAACACGTTTCTCACTATTTACTAAAGAGCATTTATTTAATAGGAGCTGTGGTTTGTATCAGTTTCATAAGCAGAGTTGAACTAGGTATGTTCCCTATAAGTAGGAAACACAATTCTGTTTTTCTGGGCTTTCTCACGTTTCTTGCTGTACTGGGGAAACTGGAAAGAAGAGCATGCTTCTTGCATTAAAACAGAGTGTGTGTCATGGATGAGATCAATGGTCTGAATTTTCCTTCAGAAGCAGAGATGATCCACAGGATCTGTGTCTTCCTACAAGCAGGAAGTCATTTCTGGTAAACCCAGTGAATTTGTGGCTGTAATGAATAACACAGAACATATACACAACGCATTTTTCACTATTAACTAAAGAGTATTTATTTAATAGGAGCTGTGTTTTGTATCAGTTTCATAAGCATAGTTTTACTGGATATGGTCTGTAGAAGTAGGAAATAAAGTTCTTTTATTCTGGGCTTGTTCATGTTTCTTGCTGTATTGATGACGCTGGAAAGAAGAGCATTCTTCTTGCGTTAAAACAGAGTGTGTTTAATTGATGAGAACACTGGTTTGAATTTAGCTTCAAAAACGGAGTTAAACTTCAGGTTCTGTGTCTTCCTACAAGCATGAGGTAATTTCTGGTACACGCAGTGAATTTTTTGCTCAAATGAATTTACACAGTACACAAACCCAACGCATTTCTCACTATTAACTAAAGAGCGTTTATTTAACAGGATCTGTGGTTTTCATCAATTTCATAAGCAGAGCTGAACTAGATAGGGTCCGTCTGAGTAGGAAACACAATTCTTTTTGTCTGGGCTTGCACATGGTTCTTGCTGAATTGGAGAGGCTGGAAAGAAGAGCATGCTTCTTGCGTTAAAACAGAGTGTGTGTCATGGATGAGAACACAGGTCTGAAATTCCCTTCAGAAACGGAGTTAAACCACAGGATCTCTGTCTTCCTACAAGCAAGAGGTTATTTCTGGTAAAACACTGAATTTTTGGATCAAATGAATTTACACAGTTCACAAACCCAACACGTTTCTCTCTATTAAATAAAGAGCATTTATTTAATAGGAGCTGATGTTTGTATCGGTTTCTTAAACAGAGTTGAGCTAGATATGGTCCGTATGAGTAGGAAACAAAGTTCATTTATTCAGGGCTTGCTCCTGTTTCTTGCTGTACTGGGAAAACTGGAAAAAAGAGCATGCTTCTTGTGTTAAAACAGAGTGTGTTTCATGGATGAGAACAGAGGTGAGAATTCCCTTCTGAATCGGATTTAATATCCAGGTTCGGTGTCTTCCTACAAGCAAGAGGTCATTTCTGGTAAACCCACTGAAAGTTGGGCTCAAATGAATTTACACAGTTCAAGAACCCAATGCGTTTCTCAATATTAACTAAAGAGCATTTATTTAACAGGAGCTGTGGTTTGTATCAGTTTCTTAAGCAGAGTTGAACTAGACATGGTACATATGAGTAGGAAACAAAGTTCATTGATTCTGGGCTTGCTCTTGTTTCTTGCTGTATTTGAGACCCTGGAAAGATGAGCATGCTTCTTGTGTTAAAACAGAGAAGGTTTCATGGATGAGAACTCTGGTCTTAATTTCCCTTCAGAAACGCAGTTAAACCACAGGATCTGTGTCTTCCTACAAGCAAGAGTACATTTCTGGAATACCCAGTGAATTTGTGGCTCAAATGAATAACAGAGAACATACACCCAACAAGTTTCTCAATATTAACAAAACAGCTTTTATTTAAGAGGAGCTGTGGTTTGTATCAGTTTCATAAGCAGAGTTGAACTAGATGTATTCCTTATGAATAGGAAACACAGTTCTATTTTTCTGAGCTTGCTCATGTTTCTTGTTGTACTGGGGAAAGTGGAAAGAAGAGCAAGATTCTTGCGTTAAAACAGAGTGTGTGTCATGGATGAGAACACTGGTCTGAATTGAATTTTCCTTCAGAAGCGTAGTTGATCCACAGGATCTGTGTCTTCCTACAAGCAGGAAGTCATTTCTGGTAAAACCAGTGAATTTGCGGCTCCAATGAATAACACAGAACATATGCCTAACACGTTACTGACTATTAAATAAAGAGCATTTTTTTTTAACTGGAGCTGAGGTTTGTATCAGTTTCATAAGCAAAGTTGAACTAGATATGGTCCGTATGAGTAGGAAACACAGTTCTTTTTTTCTGGTCTTACTCATGTTTCTTGATGTATTGGAGGTGCTGGAAAGAAGAGCATGCTTCATGCGTTAAAACAGAGTGTGTCATGGATCAGAACACTGGTCTGAAATTCCCTTCAGAAACGGAGTTAAACCAAAGAATCTGTGTCTTCCTACAAGCAAGAGATCATTTGTCGTTAACCCACTGAATTATAGGCTCAAATGAATTTACACTGTTCACGAATCCAACGCGTTTCTCACTATTAACTAAAGAGCATTTTTTTTTAACAGGAGCTGCGGTTTGTATCAGTTTCATAAGCAGAGTTGAACTAGATATGCTCTGTATGAGTAGGAAACAAAGTTCATTTATTCTGGGCTTGTTCATATTTCCTGCTTTACTGGAGACGCTGGAAAGAAGGGCATGTTTCTTGGGTTAAAACAGAGTGTGTGTCATGGATGAGAACACTGGTAAGAATTTTCTTTCAGAAATGGAGTTAAACCCCAGGATCTGCGTCTTCCTACAACCAAGAAGTCATTTCTGGTAAACCCAGTGAATTTGCGGCTAAAATCAATAACACAGAACATATACCCAACTAGTTTCTCACTATTAACAAAACAGAATTTATTTAGCAGGAGCTGTGGTTTGTATCAGTTTCATAAGCAGAGTTGAACTAGATATGGTCCATATGAGTAGGAAACACAGTTATTTTATTCTGGGCTTGCTCATGTTTCTTGCTGTATTTGAGACGCTGGAAAGAAGAGCATGCTTATTGCGTTAAAACAGAGTGTGTGTCATGGATGAGACCACTGGTCTTAATTTCCCTTCAGAAACGGAGTTAAACCACAGGATCTGCATCTTCCTACAAGCAGGAAGTCATTTCTGGTAAACCTAGTGATTTTGCGGCTCTAATGAATAACGCAGATATATACCCAACACGTTTCTCACTATTAACTAAAGAGCATTTTTTAACAGCAGCTGTGGTTTTTATCAATTTCATAAGCAGAGTTGAACTATATATGATGGCTATGAGTAGGAAACACAGTTCTGTTTTTCCGTGCTTGCTCCTGTTTCTTGCTGTATTGGAGACGCTGGAAAGAAGAGCATGCTTCTTGCATTAAAACAGAGTGTGTTCCATGGATGAGAACACTTGTCTGAATTTCCCTTAAGAAACGGAGTTATACCACATGATCTGTTTCTTCCTACACACAAGAGGTCATATCTGGTAAACCCAGTTATTATTGGTCTCAAATGAATTTACACAGTTCACGAACCAACGTGTTTCTCACTGTTAACTAAAGAGCATTTTTTTAACAGCAGTTTTGGTTTGTATCAGTTTCATAAGCAGAGCTGAACTAGATAGTGTCCGTCTGAGTAGAAAACACAGTTCTTTTTGTCTGGGCTTGCACATGGTTCTTGCTGTAATGGAGACGCTGGAAAGAAGAGCATGCTTCTTGCGTTAAAACAGAGTGTGTGTCATGGATGAGAACACAGGTCTGAAATCCCTTCAGAAACGGAGTTAAACCACAGGATCTCTGTCTTCCTACAAGGAAGAGGTCATTTCTGGTAAAACACTGAATTTTCGGATCAAATGAATTTACACAGTTCACAAACCCAACACGATTATCTCTATTAAATAAAGAGCATTTATTTAACAGGAGCTGAGGTTTGTATCAGTTTCTTAAACAGAGTTGAACTAGATATGGTCCGTATGAGTAGGAAACAAAGTTCATTTATTCTGGGCTTGCTCATGTTTCTTGCTGTACTGGAGACGCTGGAAAGAAGAGCATGCTTCTTGCGTTATAACAGAGTGTGTGTCATAGATGAGAACACTGGTCTGAATTTCCCTTCAGAAACGGAATTAAACCACAGGATCTGTGTCTTCCTACAGGCAGGAAGTGATTTCTGGTAAGCCCACTGAATTTTGGGCTCAAATGATTTTACACAGTTCACAAACACTTCGAATTTCTCACTATTAACTAAAGAGCATTTATGTTAAAGTTGCTCTGGTTTGTATCAGTTTCACAAGCAGAGTTGAGCTAGATATGGACTGTATGAGAAGGAAACACAGTTCGTTTTTTCTGGGCTTGCTCATGTTTCTTGCTGCTCTGCGGAAACTGGAATGAAGAGCATGCTTCTTGCGTTAAAACAGATTGTGTGTCATGGATGAGAACACTGGTCTGAATTTTCTTCAGAAACGGAGTTGAACCACAGGATCTGTGTCTTCCTACAAGCAGGAAGTCATTTGTGGTAAACCCAGTGAATTTGCGGCTCTAGTGAATAACAGAGAACATATGCCCAACACGTTTCTCACTATTAAATAAAGAGCATTTATTTAACAGGAGCTGAGGTTTGTATCAGTTACATAAGGAGAGTTGAACTAGACATGGTCCGTATGAGTAGGAAACACAGTTCTTTTTTTCTGGGCTTACACATGTTTCTTGCTGTATTGGAGGCAGTGGAAAGAAGAGCATGCTTCATGCGTTAAAACAGAGTGTTTTCATGAATCAGAACACTGGTCTGAAATTCCCTTCAGAAACAGAGTTAAACTACAAAATCTGTGTCTTCCTACAAGCAAGAGATCATTTGTTGTTAACCCACTGAATTTTAGGCTCAAATAAATTTACACATTTCACAAAACCAACACGTTTCTCACTATTAACTAAAGAGCATTTTTTTTAACAAGAGCTGTGGTTTGTTTCAGTTTCATAAGCAGAGTTGAACCAGATATGCTCTATATGTGTAGGAAACAAAGTTCATTTATTCTGGTCTTGCTCATGTTTCCTGCTTTACTGGAGACGCTGGAAAGAAGGGCATGCTTCTTGGGTTAAAAGAGAGTGTGTGTCATGGATGAGAACACTGGTAAGAATTTTTCTTCAGAAATGGAGTTAAAACCAAGGATCTGCGTCTTCTTACAACCAAGAAGTCATTTCTGGTAAACCCAGTGAATTTGCGGCTCAAATCAATAACACAGAACATATACCAAACTAGTTTCTCACTATTAACTAGAAAGAATTTACTTAGCAGGAGCTGTGGTTTACATCAGTTTCATAAGCAGAGTTGAACTAGATATGGTCCATATGAGTAGGAAACACAGTTATTTTATTCTGGGCTTGCTAATGTTTTTTGCTGTATTCGAGACGCTGGAAAGAAGAGCATGCTTATTGCGTTAAAACAGAGTGTGTGTCATGGATGAAAACACTGGTCTTAATTTCCCTTCAGAAACGGAGTTAAACCACAGGATCTGCATCTTCCTACAAGCAGGAAGTCATTTCTGGTAAACCCAGTGAATTTGCAGCTCTAATGAATAACACAGATATATAAGCAACACGTTTCTCACTATTAACTAAAGAGCATTTTTTTAACAGCAGCTGTGATTTTTATCAATTTCATAAGCAGACTTGAACTACATATGATGGCTATGAGTAGGAAACACAGTTCTGTTTTTCCGTGCTTGCTCATGTTTCTTGCTGTATTGGAGACGCTGGAAAGAAGAGCATGGTTCTTGCATTAAAACAGAGTGTGTTCCATGGATGAGAACACTTGTCTGAAATTCCCTGAAGAAACGGAATTATACCACAGGATCTGTGTCTTCCTACAAGCAAGAGGTCATTTCTGGTAAACCCAGTGAATATTGGTCTCAAATGAATTTACACAGTTCAGGAACCTAACACGATTCTCATTATTAACTATAGAGCATTTATTTAACAGGAGCTGTGGTTTGTATCAGTTTCATAAACAGAGTTGAACTAGATACGGTCCATATGAGTAGGAAACAAAGTTCATTTATTCTGGGCTTACACATGTTTCTTGCTGTATTTGAGAGCCTGGAAAGATGAGCATGCATCTTGCGTTAAAACTGTGAAGGTTTCATGGATGAAAACTCTGGTCTGAATTTCCCTTCAGAAACACAGCTGAACCACAGGATTTGTGTCTTCCTACAAGCATGAGTACATTTCTGGAAAACCCAGTGAATTTATGGCTCAATTGAATAAGGCAGAACATATACCCAACAAATTTCTCACTATTAACTAAACAGCTTTTGTTTAAGAGGAGCTGTTGTTTGTATCAATTTCATAAGGAGAGTTGAACTAGATATGTTCCATATGAGTACGAAGCACAGTTCTTTTATTCTGTGCTTGCTCATGTTTCTTGCTGTATTGAAGATGCTGGAAGGTAGAGCATGCTTCCTGTGTTAAAACAGAGTATGTTTCATGCATGAGAACACTGGTCTGAAATTCCCTTAAGAAACGGAGTTATACCACAGGATCTGTGTTTTCCTCCAAGCAAGAGGACATTTCTGGTAAACCCACTGAATTTTGGGCTCAAATGAATTTACACAGTTCACGAACCCAACACGTTTCTCACTATTAACTAAAGAGCATTTATGTAAGAGGAGCTGTGGATTGTATCAGTTTCATGAGCAGAGTTGAACTAGATATAGTCAATATGAGTAGGAAACACAGTTCTTTTTTTCTGGGCTTCATCATGTTTCTTGCTGTATTGGAGAAACTGGAAAAAGAACATGCTTCTTGCGTTAAAACAGAATGTGTTTAATAGATGAGAACACTGGTCTGAATTTCCCTTTAGAAACGGAATTAAACCACAGGATCTGTTTCTTGCTACAAGCAAGAGGTCATTTCTGGTAAACCCAGTGAATTTGCGGCTCAAATGAATTTACACAGAACACAAACTGAACGCGTTTCTCACTAATAACTAAAGAGCATTTATTTAAGAGGAGCTCTGGTTTGTATCAGTTTCATAATCAGAGTTGAACTATATATGATGCCTATGAGTAGGAAACACAGTTCTTTTTTGTGGCTTGCTCACGTTTCTTGCTGTATTGGAGATGCTGGAAAGAAGAGCATGCTTCTTGCGTTAAAACAGAAGTGTTTCATGAAAGAGAAAACTGGTCCGAATTTCCCTTCAGAAATGGATATAAGGTCAAGTCTCTGTGTCTTCCTACAAGCAAGAGGTCATTTCTTGTAAAACCAGCGAATTTGTGGCTCAAATTAATTTATAAAGAACACAAACCCAACGCGTTTCTTTCTATTAACTGAAGAGCATTTATTTAACATGAGCTGTGTTTTGTATCAGTTTCATAATCAGAGTTGAACTAGATGTGATGCCTATGAGTAGGAAACACAGTTCTTTTTTCGGGGCTTGCTCATGTTTCTTGCTATATTGGAGACACTGGGAATAAGAGTATGCTTCTTACGTTAACACAGAGTGTGTTTCATGGAAGAGGACACTGGTCTGATCTCCCTTCTGAAACGGAGTTAAACCAGAGGATCTCTGTCTTCCTACAAGCAAGAGATCATTTCTGGTAAACACAGTGAATTTTGGGCTAAAATGAATTTACACAGTTCACAAAGCCAACGTGTTTCTCACTATTAACTAAAGAGCATTTATATAACATGAGCTGTGGTTTGTATCAGTTTCATAAGCACAGTTGAACCAGATATGATCTGTATGAGTCGGAAACACATTTCTTTTATTCTGGGCTTACTCATGATTCTTGCTGTATTGGAGAGGCTGGAAAGAAGAGCATGCTTCTTGCATTAAAACAGAGTGTGTTTCATGGAAGAGAACACTGTTCTCAATTTCTCTTCAGAAACGGAGTTAAACCAAAGGATCTCTGTCTTCCTACAAGCAAGAGGTCATTACTGGTAAACCTAGTGAATTTTCGGCTCAATTACAATTACACAGTTCACGAACCCAACGCGTTTCTCATAATTAACTAAAGAGCATTTATGAAGGGGAGCTGTGGATTGTATAAGTTTCAGGAGCAGAGTTGAACTAGATATGTTACATATGAGTAGGAAACACATGTCTTTTTTATGGGCTTGCCCAGTTCTCTTGCTCTATTGGAGACGCCTGAAAGAAAAGCATGCTTCATGCGTTAATACAGAGTGTGTTTCATGGAAGTGGTCACTGGTGTGAATTTCCCTTCAGAAACAGAGTGAAACCACAGGATATGTGTTTTCCTACAAGCAAGAGGTCGTTTCTTGTAAACCCACTGAATTTTGGGCTCAATTGAATTTACACAGTTCACAAACCAACACGTTTCTTACTATTAACTAAGGAGCATTTATTTAACAGGAGCTGTGGTTTGTATCAGTTTCATATGCAGAGATGAACTAGATAAGTTCCATATGAGTAGGAAACACATTTCATTTTTCTGGGCTTGCTTAATTTTCTTGTCTATTGGAGACGATTGAAAGAAGAGCATGCTTCTTGCGTTAAAACACACTGTGTTTCATGGAAGAGAACACTGTTCTGAATTTCCCTTCAGAAATGTAGTTAAACCACAGGATCTGTGTCTTCCTACAAGCAAGTGGTCATTTCTGATAAACCCACTGTATTTTGTTCTATTGTTCTATTTTGTTCTATGGGAGACGCTTGAAAGAAGAGCATGCTTCTTGCGTTAAAACAGAGTGTGTTTCGTGGATGAGAAGACAGGTCTGAATGTCCCTTCTCAAATGGATATAAGGTCGAGGATCTGTGTATTCCTACAAGCAAAAGGTCATTTCTGGTAAACCCACTGAATTTTGGCCTCAAATGAATTTACACATTTCACAAACCCAACGTGTTTCTCAGTATTAACTAAAGAGAATTTATTTAACAGGAGCTGTGGTTTGTATCAGTTTCATGAGCAGAATTAAACTAGATATGTTCCATATGAGTAGAAAACACATCTCTTTTTTCTCGGCTTTCTCAGTTTTATGTTCTATTCGAGACGCTTGAAAGTAGAGCATGCTTCTTGTGTTAAAACAGAGAGTGTTTCATGGATGAGAACACTGGTCTTAATTTCCCTTCTGCAACGGAGTTAAACCACAGGATCTGTGTATTCCTACAAACAAGAGGTCCTTTCTGGAAGACCCACTGAATTTTGGCCTCAAATGAATTTACACAGTTCACGAACCCAACGCGTTTCTCACTATTAACCGAAGAGCATTTATTTAACATGAGCTGTGTATTGTATCAGTTTCATAAGCAAAGTTGAACTAGATATGATCCGTATGAGTAGGAAACCCAGTTATTTTATTCTGGGCTTACTCATGTTTCTTGCTGTATTGGTGATGCTGGAAAGAAGAGCATCCTTCTTGCGTTAAAACAGAGTGAGTTTCATGGAAGAGAACACTGTTCTGATTTTCCCTTCAGAAACGGAGTTAAACCAGAGGATCTGTGTCTTCCTACAAGCAATAGGTCTTTTCTGGTACACGCAGTCATTTTGCGGCTCAAATGAATATACACAGAACAAAAACCCAATTCGTTTCTCACTTTTAACTAAAGCATTAATTTAACAGGAGTTGTGGTTTGTATCAGTTTCATAATCAGAGTTGAACTAGAAATGATGCCTATGAGTAGGAAACACCGTTGTTTTTTGGGGGCTTGCTCATGTTTCTTGCTGTATTGGAGGCACTGGAAAGAAGAGCATGCTTCTTGCGTTAAAACAGAGTATGTTTCATGGAGGAGGACAGTGGTCTGAATTTCCATTCTGAAATTGATTTAAGGTCCACGATCTGATCTTCCTACAAGCAAGAGGTCATTTCTGGTAAACCCACTGTATTATGGGCTCAAATGCATTTACACAGTTTACAAACCAAACGCGTTTCTCACTATTAACTAAAGAGCATTTATTTAACATGATCTGTGGTTTGTGTCAGTTTCAAAAGCAGAGTTGAACTAGATAAGATGCCTATGAGTAGGAAACACAGTTCTTTTTTCTGGATTGCTCAACTTTCTTGCTGTATTGGAGACTCTGCAAAGAAGAGCATGCTTCTTGCATTAAAACAGATTGTGTTTCATGGAAGAGGACACTGGTCTGAATTTCCCTTCAAAATCGGTGTGAAACCACAGGATATGTGTCTTCCTACAAGCAAGATGTCATTTCTGGTAAACCCCCTGAATTTTGGGCTAAAATGAATTTACACAGTTCACAAACCCAACGCGTTTCTCACAATTAACCTAAGAGCATTTATGTAAGTGGAGCTGTGGTTTGTATCAGTTTCATGAGAATAGTTGAACTAGATATGGTCCGTTTGAGTAGGAAACACAGTTCTTATTTTTTGTGCTCGCTCATGTTACTTGCTATATTGCAGATGCTGGAAAGAAGAGCATGCTTTTGCGTTAAAAGAGAGTGTGTTTCATGGATGAGAAGACAGGTCTGAATTTCCGTTCTCAAATGGATTTAAGGTCCAGGATCTGTGTCTTCCTAAAAGCAAGAGGCCATTGCTGGAAAACCCACTGAGTTTTGGGCTCAAATGAATTTACACAGTATACAAACCAAACGAGTTCGTCACTATTAACTAAAGAGAATTTTTTTTAACATTAGCTGTGTTTTGTATCAGATACATAAGCACAGTTGACCTAGATATGATCTGTATGAGTAGGAAACACAGTTCTTTTATTGTGGGCTTACTCATGTTTCTTGCTGTATTGGAGATGCTGGAAAGAACAGCATGCTTCTTGCGTTAAAACAGACTGCTTCATGGAAGAGAACACTGTACTGAATTTCCCTTGAGAAACGGAGTTAAACCACAGGATCTGTGTCTTCCTACAAGCAAGAGGTCATTTCTGTTTAACCCAGTCAATTTGCGGCTCAAATGAATTTACACAGAATACAAACAGAACGTGTTTCTCACAATTAACTAAAGAGCATTTATTTAACAGGAGCTGTGGTTTGTATCAGTTTCATAAGCAGAGTTGAACTAGCTATGTTCCATGTGAGTAGGAAACACATTCCTTTTTTTCTGGGCTGTCTCAGGTTTGTTGCTCTATTGGAGACGCTTGAAAGAAGAGCATGTTACTTGCGTTAAAACAGAGTGTGCTTCATGCATGAGAACACTGGACTTAATTTCCCTTCAGAAACGGAGTTAAACCACAGGATCTGTGTCTTTCTACAAGCAAGAGGTCATTTCTGGTAAACGCCGTCAATTTGCGGCTCAAATAAATTTACACCGAACACAAACCCAACGCGTTTCAAACTATTAACTAAAGAGCATTTATTTAACAGGAGCAGTGGTTTGTGTCTGTTTCATAATCAGATTTGAACTAGATATGAAGCCTATGAGTAGGAAACACAGTTCTTTTTTTCTGGGCTTGCTCATCTTTCTTGCTGTATTGGAGTCTCTGGAAAGAAGAGCATGCTTCTTGTGTTAAAACAGAGTGTATTTCATTGATGAGAAAACTTGTCTGAATATCCCCTCAGAAACGGAGTTAAACCCCAGAATCTGCATCTTCCTACAGGCAAGAGGTATTTATTGTAAACCTACTGAATTTTGGGCAAAAATTAATTTACAATGGTAACCAACCCAACGCGTTTCTCACTACTCACTAAAGAGCATTTATATAACATGAGCTGTGTTTTGTATCAGTTACATAAGCAGAGTTGAACTATATAGGGTACGTATGAGTAGGAAACACAGTTCTTATTTTCTGTGCTTGCTCATGTTACTTGCTATACTGCAGAAGCTGGAAAGAAGAGTATGCTTCTTGCGTTAAAACAGAGTGTGATTCAGGGATGAGAAGACAGGTCTGAAATTCCCTTCTCAAATGGATTTAAGGTCCAGGATCTTTGTCTTCCTACAAGCAAGAGGTCGTTTCTCGTAAACCCACTGAATTTTGGGCTCAAATGAATTTACACAGTTCACAAACCCAACACGTTTCTCACTATTAACTAAGGAGCATTTATTTAAGAGGAGGTGTGGTTTGTATCAGTTTCATATGCAGAGGTGAACTAGATATGTTCCATAGGAGTAGGAAACACATTTCTTTTTTTATGGACTTGCTCAATTTTCTTGTTCTATTGGAGACGATTGAAAGAAGAGCAGGCTTCTTGCGGTAAAACACACTGTGTTTCATGGAAGAGAACACTGTTGTGAATTTCCCTTCAGAAACATAGTTAAACCACAGGATCTGTGTCTTCCTACAAGCAAGAATTCATTTTTGGTAAACCCACTGTATTTTGTTCTATTGTTCTATTTTGTTCTATTGGAGACGCTTGAAAGAAGAGCATGCTTCTTGAGTTAAAACAGAGTGTGTTTCATGGATGAGAAGATAGGTCTGAATTTCCCTTTTCAAATGGATTTAAGGTCCAGGATCTGTGTATTCCTACAAGCAAAAGGTCATTTCTGGTAAACCCACTGAATTTTGGCCTCAAATCAATTTACACAGTTCACAAACCCAACGCGTTTCTCACTATTAACTAAAGAGCATTTATTTAACAGGAGCTGTGGTTTGTATCAGTTTCATGAGCAGAGTTGAACTAGATATGGTCCGTATGAATAGGAAACACATTTCTTTTTTTCTGGGCTTGTTCAGGTTTGTGGCTGTATTGGAGACGCTTGAATGAAGAGCATGTTACTTGCGTTAAAACAGAGTGTGTTTCATGGATGAGAACACTGGTCTGAATTTCCCTTCAGAAACGGAGTTAAACCACATGATATGAGTCTTCCTACAAGCAAGAGGTCATTTCTGCTAAACCTAGGGAATTTTCGGCTCAAATGCAATTACACAGTTCATGAACCCAACGTGTTTCTCATAATTAACTAAAGAGTATTTATGTAAGAGGAGCTGTGGATTGTATCAGTTTCATGAGCAGAGTTGAACTAGATATCGTCGTTATGAGTAGGAAACACAGTTCTTATTTTCTGGGCTTGCTCATGTTACTTCCTATATTGGAGACTCTGGAAAGAAAAGCATGCTTCTTGTGTTAATAGAGAGTGTGTTTCATGGATGAGAACACTGTCTGAATTTCCCTTCAGAAACGGAGTTAAACCACATGATCTGTGTCTTCCTACAAGCAAGCAGTCATTTCTGGTAAACCCTGTGAATTCGCGGCTCAAATGAAATTACACAGTTCACGAACCCAACGCGTTTCTCACTAATAACTAAAGAGCATTTATTTAACAGGAACTGTGGTGTGTATCAGTTTCATAATCAGAGTTGAACTAGATATGATGCCTATGAGTAGGAAACACAGTTATTTTTTTGGGCTTGCTCATGTTTCTTGCTGTATTGGAGACGCTGGAAAGAAGAGCATGCTTCTTGCGTTAAAACAGAGTGTGTTTCATGAAAGAGAATACTGGACTGAATTTCCCTTCTTAAATGGATTTAAGGTCAAGGATCTGTGTCTTCCTACAAGCAAGAGGTCATTTCTGGTAAACCAAGTGAATTTTGGGCTCCAGTGATTTTACACAGTTAACGAACCAACGTGATTCTCACAATTAACTAAAGAGCATTTATGTATTAGGCGCTGTGGTTTGCATCAGTATCATGAGCAGAGTTGAACTAGATAAGGTCCATATGAGTAGGAAACACAGTTCTTTTTTTCTGGGCTTCGTCATGTTTTTTGCTCTATTGGAGAAGCTTAAAAGAAGAGCATGCTTCTTGCGTTAAAACAGAGTGTGTTTCATGGATGAGAACACTGGTCTGAATTTCCCTTCAGAAACGGAGTTAAACCAGAGGATCTCTGTCTTCCTACAAGCAAGAGATCATTTCTGGTAAACACAGTGAATTTTGGGCTAAAATGAATTTACACAGTTCACAAAGCCAACGCGTTTCTCACTATTAACTAAGGAACATTTATATAACATGAGCTGTGGTTTTCATCAGTTTCATAAGCACAGTTGAACCAGATATGATCTGTATGAGTCGGAAACACATTTCTTTTATTCTGGGCTTACTCATGATTCTTGCTGTATTGGAGACTCTGGAAAGAAGAGCATGCTTCTTGCCTTAAAACAGAGTGTGTTTCATGGAAGAGAACACTGTTCTCAATTTCCCTTCAGAAAAGGAGTTAAACCACAGGATCTCTGTCTTCCTACAAGCAAGAGGTCATTACTGGTAAACCTAGTGAATTTTCGGCTCAAATACAATTACACAGTTCACGAACCCAACGCGTTTCTCAAAGTTAACTAAAGAGCATTTATGTAATAGGAGCTGTGGATTGTATCAGTTTCATGAGCAGAGTTGAACTGGATATGATGCCTATGAGTAGGAAACACAGTTCTTATTTTCTGTGCTTGCTCATGTTACTTGCTATACTGCAGAAGCTGGAAAGAAGAGTATGCTTCTTGCGTTAAAACAGAGTGTGTTTCATGTAAGAAGACACTGGTCTGAATTTCCCTTCTGAAACTGATTTAAGGTCCAGGATCTGATCTTCCTACAAGGAAGAGGTCATTTCTGGTAAACCAACTGAATTTTGGGCTCAAATGAATTTATACAGCTCACCAACCCATCGTGCTTCTCACTATTAAATAAAGAGTAGTTATTTTACATGATCTGTGGTTTGTATCAGTTTCATAAGCAGAGTTGAACTAGATATGGACCGTATGATTAGGAAACACATTTCTTTTTTTCTGGGCTTTCTCATGTTTGTTGCTCTATTGGAGACACTGGAATTTAGAGCATGCTTCTTGGGTTAAAACAGAGTGTGTTTCATGGAAGAGGACACTGGTCTGATTTCCCTTCTACAATGGAATTAAGGTCCAAGATCTGTGTCTTCCTAAAAGCAAGAGGCCATTGCTGGAAAACCCACTGAGTTTTGGGCTCAAATGAATTTACACAGTTTACAAACAAAACGAGTTCGTCACTATTAACTAAAGAGGATTTTTTTTAACATTAGCTGTGGTTTGTATGAGTTTCATAAGCAGAGTTGAACTAGATATGTTCCATATGAGTAGGAAACACGTTTCTTTTTTTCTGGGCTTGCTCCGGGTTCCTGCTCTATTGGAGATGCTTGAAAGAAGAGCATGATTCTTGCGTTAAAACAGAGTGTGTTTCATGGAAAAGAACACTGGTCTGAATTTCCCTTCTGAAACGGAGTTCAACTACAGGATCTGTGTCTTCCTACAAGCAAGAGGTCATTGCTGGAAAACCCACTGAAATTGGGCTCAAATGAATTTACACAGTTCACAAACCAAACGAGTTTCTCACTATTAACTAAAGAGAATTTTTTTAACATTAGCTGTGTTTTGTATCAGTTTCATAAGCACAGTTGACCTAGATATGATCTGTATGAGTAGGAAACACAGTTCTTTTTTTCTGGGCTTTGTCAGGTTTGTTGCTCTATTCGAGATGCTTGAAAGAAGAGCATGTTACTTGCGTTAAAACAGAGTGTGTTTCATGGATAAGAACACTGGTCTTAATTTCCCTTTAGAAACGAAGTTAAACCACAGTATCTGTGTCTTTCTACAAGCAAGAGATCATTTCTGGTAAACGCCGTCAATTTGTGGCTCAAATAAATTTACACCGAACAAAAACCCAACGCGTTTCTCACTATTAACTAAAGAGCATTTATTTAACAGGAGCTGTGGTTTGTGTCAGTTTCATAATCAGAGTTGAACTAGATATGATGCCTATGAGTAGGAAACACAGGCCTTTTTTTCTGGGCTTGCTCATCTTTCTTGATGTATTGGAGTCTCTGTAAAGAAGTGCATGCTTCTTGCGTTAAAACAGAGTGTGTTTCATGGATGAGAAGACAGATCTGAATTTCCCTTTTCAAATGGATTTAAGGTCCAAGATCTGTGTATTCCTACAAGCAAAAGGTCATTTCTGGTAAACCCACTGAATTTTGGGCTCAAATGAATTTATACAGTTCACAAACCCAACGCGTTTCACACTATTAACTAAAGAACATTTATTTAACAGGACCTGTGGTTTGTATCAGTTTCATAAGCAGATTTGAACTAGATATGTTCCATATGAGTACAAAACACATTTCTTTTTTTGTGGGCTTGCTCATATTTCTAGCTCTATTCGAGACGCTTGAAAAAAGAGCATGCTTCTTGAGGTAAAACACACAGTGTTTCATGGAAGAGTACACTGTTCTGAATTTCCCTTCAGAAACGTAGATAAACCACAGGATCTGTGTCTTCCTACAAGCAAGAGGTCATTTCTGGTACACCCAGTTATTTTGGGCTCAAATGAAATTACACAGTTCACGAACCCAACGGTTTTCTCACAATTAACTAAAGAGCATTTCTAAAAGAGGAGCTGCGGTTTGTATCAGTTTCATGAGCAGAGCTGAAATAGATATGGTCCGTATGTGTAGGAAACACATTTCTTTTTTTCTGGGTATGCTCAGGTTTCTTGCTCTATTGGAGACACTTGAAAGAAGAGCATGCTTCTTGCGTTAAAATAGAGTGTGTTTCATGGATGAGAACACTGCTCTGCATTTCCCTTCAGAAAAGGAGTTAAACCACATGATATGTGTCTTCCTACAAGCAAGAAGTCATTTCTGGTAAACCCACTGAATTTTGGGCTCAAATGCATTTACACAATTCACAAACCAAACGCATTTCTCACTATTAACTAAATGCTTTTATTTAACAGGATCTATAGTTTGTATCATATTCATAATAAGAGTTGAACTGGATATGATGTCTATGAGTAGGAAACAGAGTTCTATATTCAGGGCTAGTTCATGTTTCTTGCTGTATTGTAGACGCTGGAAAGAAGAGCACGCTTCTTGCGTTAAAACAGTGTGTGTTTCATAGAAGCTGTCACTGGTCTGAATTTCCCTTCAGAAACGGAGGGAAACCACAGGATATGTGGTCTTCCTACAAGCAAGAGTTCATTTCTGGTCAACACAGTGAATTTGTGTCTCAGATGCATTTACACAGTTCTCAAAACCAACGCCTTACTCCCTATTAACTAAAGAGCATTTATTTAACAGCAGCTGTGGTTTGTATCAGTTTCATGAGCAGAGTTGAACTAGAGATGTTCCATATGAGTAGGAAACACATTTCTTTTTTTCAGGGCTTGCTCAGGTTTCTTGCTCTCTTGGAGATGCTTGAAAGAAGAGCATGCTTCTTGCGTTAAAACAGAGTATGTTTCATGGATGACAACACTGGTCTGAATTTCCCTTCACAAACGGAGTTAAACCACAGGATCTGTGTCTTCCTACAAGCAAGAGGTCACTTCTGGTAAACCCAGTCAATTTGCGGCTTAAATGAATTTACACAGATCACAAGCCCAACGTGTTTCTCACTATTAACTAAAGATCATTTATTTAACAGGAGCTGTGGTTTGTGTCAGTTTCATAAACAGAGTTAAACTAGATATGATGCCTATGAGTAGGAAACACAGTTCTATTTTCTGGGATTGCTCATGTTTCCTGCTGTATTGGAGACGCTGGAAAGAAGTACATGCTTCTTGTGTTAAAACAGAGTGTGTTTCATGGAAGAGGACAATGGTCTGAATTTCCCTTCATAAATGGATTTAAGGTCCCGGATCTGTGTCTTCCTACATGCAAGAGGTCATTTCTGTTAAACCCACTGTATTTTGGGCTCAAATGAATTTACACAGTTCGCATACCCAATGTGTTTCTCACAATTAACTAAAGAGCATTTATTTAACTGCAGCTGTGGTTTGTATCAGTTTCAACAGCAGAGTTGAACGGATATGTTCCATATGAGTAAGAAACACATTTCTTTTTTTCTGGACAATCTCAGGTTTGTTGCTCTATTGGAGACGCTTGAAAGAAGAGCATGTTACTTGTATTAAAACAGAGTGTGTTTCATGGATGAGAACACTGGTCTTAGTTTCCCTTCAGACACGGAGTTAAACCACAGGATCTGTGTTTTTCTACAAGCAAGAAGTCATTTCTGGAAAAGGCAGTATATTTGCGGCTCAAATAAATTTACCCAGAACACAAACCCAACGTGTTTCTCACTATTAACTAAAGAGCATTTATGTAACAGGAGCTGTGGTTTGTGTCAGTTTCATAATCAGAGTTGAACTAGATATGATGCCTATTAGTAGGAAACACAGTTCTTTTTTTCTGGGCTTGCTCATCTTTCTTGCTGTATTGGAGACTCTGGAAAGAAGAGCATGCTTCTTGCACTAAAACAGAGTGTATTTCATGGATGAGAAGATAAGTCTGAATTTCCCTTCTCAAATGGATTTAAGGTCCAGAATCTGTGTATTCCTACAAGCAAAATGTCATTTCTGGTAAACCCACTGAATTTTGGCCTCAAATGAATTTTCACATTTCACAAACCCAATGCGTTTCTCACTATTAACTAAAGAGCATTTATGTAAGAGGAGCTGTGGTTTGTATCTGTTTCATAAGCAGAGTTGAACTAGATATGTTCCATATGAGTAGGAAACACATCTCTTTTTTCTGGGCTTGCTCAGTTTTCTTGTTCTATTGGAGACGCTGGAAAGAAGAGCATGCTTCTTGCGTTAAAACAGAGTGTGTTTCATGGAAGTGGTCACTGGTCTGAATTTCCCTTCAGAAAAGGAGTGAAACCACAGGATATGTGTCTTCCTACAAGCAAAAGGTCATTTCTGGTCAACCCATTGAATTTGTGCCTCAAATGAATTTACACAGTTCACGAAACCAACGCGTTTCTTACAAATACTAATGAGCATTTATGTAAGAGGAGCTATGGTTAGTATCAGTTTCATGAGCAGTGTTGAACTAGATATGGTCCGTATGAGTAGGAAACACAGTTCTTATTTTCTGGGCTTGCTCATATTACTTGTTATATTGCAAAAGCTGGAAAGAAGAGCATGCTTCTTGCGTTAAAACAAAGTATGTTTCATCTATGAGAAGACAGGTCTCAATTTCCCTTCTCAAATGGTTTTAAGGTCCAGGATCTGTGTCTTCCTACAAGTAAGAGGTCATTTATGGTAAACCCAGTGAATTTGTGGCAGAACAGAATTTACACAGTTCACCAACCAACGCGTTTCTCACTATTAACTAAAGCGCATTTATTTAACAGGAGCTATGGTTAGTATCAGATTCATAAGTAGAGTTGACATAGATATGGTCCATACGAGTAGGAAACACAGATCTTTTATTCTGTGCTTGCTCATGTTTCTGGCTGTATTGGGGACGATGAAAGAAGACCATGCTTCTTGCGTTAAAACTGACTGTGTTTCATGGATGAGAACATAGGTCTGAATTTCCCTTCAGAAACGGAGTTATAGCACAGGATCTGTGTCTTCCTACAAGCAAGAAGTCAATCTGGTAAACCCAGTGGATTTGCGGCTCAAATGAATTTACACAGATTATGAACCATACGCGTTTCTCACAATTAACTAAAGAGCAATTATTTAACAGGTGCTGTGGATTGTATCAGTTTCATAAGCAGAGTTGAACTAGAAATGGTCGGTATGAGTAGGAAACACAGTTCTTATTTTCTGGGCTTGCTATGTTACTTGCTATATTGCAGAAGTAGGAAAGAAGAGCATACTTCATGCGTTAAAGCAAAGTGTGTTTCATGGAAGAGAAGAAAGGTCTGAATTTCCATTCTCAAACGGATTTAAAACACAGGATCTGTGTCATCCTACAAGCAAGAGGTCATTTCTGGTAAACCCAGTGAATGTGTGGCTCAAATGAATTTACACAACGCACAATCACAACGTGTTCCTCACTATTAACTAAAGAGCATTTATTTAACAGGAACTGTAGTTTGTATTTGTTTCATTAGCAGAGTTGAACTAGATATGGTCCATATGATTAAGAAACACAGTTCTTTTTTTCTGTGCTTGCTCATGTTTCTTGCTGTACTGCAGAAGCTTGAAAGAAGTGCATACTTCTTGCGTTAAAACAGAGTGTGTTTCATGAATGAGAACTGTGCTGTATGTTTACCTTCAGAAATGGAGTTAAATCCCAGGCTTTGTGTCTTACTACAAGCAAGACATCTTTTCAGGTAAACTCAGTCACTTTTCAGCTCAAAGGAAGCTACATCGTTCTCGACACTCACACGTTTCTCGCTCTTAACTGGAAAGCATTGCATGTTAGACGAACTGTGGTTTCTATCAGTTTCAGAAGAAGAGTGACCTAGATATGGTCCGTATGTGTAGGAAACACCGTTATTTTGTTCTGAACACAGTCACGTTTCCTGCTGTATTAGACAGTGTTAGAAAGCAAGGGCATGCTTCTTGCTCTAAAGCAGAGTGTGTTTCATGGATGAGAACTGTGCTGTGTGTTTCCCTTCCGAAATGGAGTTAAATTCCAGGCTCTGTGTCTTCCTACAAGCAAGACATCATTTCAGGTAAACGGAATCATTTTTCAGCTAAATGAATAAAAATCATTCACAAAGCTCACACGTTTCTCGCTCTTAACTGAAAAGCATTGGATGTTAGAGGACCTGTGGTTTGTATTAGTTTCAGAAGCAGAGTTTAACTAGCAATGGTCCATATGTGTAGGAAACACCGTTCTTTTGTTCTGAGCACACTCACGTTACCTGCTCTATTAGAGACTCTAGAAAGCAAGAGCGTGCTTCTTGCTATAAGCAGAGTGTGTTTCATGGATGAGAACTGTGCTGTGTGTTTCCCTTCAGAAATGGAGTTAAAATACAGGCTCTGTGTCTTCCTACAAGCATGACTTCTTTTCATGTAAACTCAGTCAATTTCAGCTCCAACAAAAATACAATGTTCACGTAGCTCACACGTTTCTGGCTCTTATCTGAAATGCATTGGATGTTATAGTACCTGGGGTTTGCATTAGTTTCAGAAGCCGAGTAGAGCTAGATATGGTCCGCATGTGTAGGAAACACCGTTATTTTGTTCTAAGCACAATCACGTTTCCTGCTGAATTAGAGTCTCTAGAAAGAAAGATTGTGCTTCTTGCTCTAAAGCAGAGTGTGTTTCATGGATGAAAACTGTTCTGTGTGTTTCCCTTCAGAATGGAGTGAAATCCCAGGCTCTGTGTCTTCATACAAGCAACACATCTTTTCGGGTAAACTCAGTCACTTTTCAGCTCAATGGAAGCTACATCGTTCTCGAAGCTCACACGTTTCTTGTTCCTAAATGGAAAGCATTGCATGTTAGAGGAACTGTGGTTTGTATCAGTTTCAGAACAAGAGTTGACCTAGATATGGTCCGTATGTGTAAGAAACACCGTTCTTTTGTTCTGAGCACACTCATGTTTCATGCTTTATTAGATGCTCTAGAAAGCAAGAGCACGCTTCTTGCTCTAGGCAGAGTGTGTTTCATGGATGACAACTGTGCTGTGTGTTTCCCTGCAGAAATGGAGTTAAATCGCAGGCTCTGTGTCTTCCTACAAGCAAGACTTTGTCTCAGGTTAAATCTGTCACCTTTCAGCTCAAATAAAGCTACATCGTTTACTTAGCTCAGATGCTTCTTGCTCTAACTGAAAAGCATTGGATATTAGAGGAACTGTGGTTTGTATCAGTTTTCAGAAGCAGAGTTGGACTAGATATGGTCTGTATGTGTAGGAAACACAGTTCTTTTGTCCTGAGCACACTCACATTTCCTGCTGTATTAGAGACTATAGAAAGCAAGAGCATGCTTCCTGCTCTAAAGCAGACTGTGTTCAATCAATGAGAACTGTGCTGTGTGTTTCCCTTCAGGAATGGAGTTAAATCCCAGGCCCTGTGTCTTCCTACAATCAAGACATCTATTCAGGTAAACTCAGTCACTTTTTAGCTCAAATGAATATAAATCATTTACGAAGCTCCAACGGTTCTCGCTCTTAACTGAAAAGCATTGGATATTAGATGACTTGTGGTTTGTATCAGTTTCAGAAGCAGAGTTGAACTAGCAATGGTCCGTATGTGTAGGAAACACCATTTTTTGTTCTGAGCACACTTTCAAGTTTCTGGCTCTATTAGAGACTTTAGGAAGCAAGAGCGTCGTTCTTGCTCTAAAGGAGACTGTGTTTCATCCATGAGAACTGTGCTGTGTGTTTCCCTTCAGAAATGGAGTTAAATCCCAGGCTCTGTATCTTCCTACAAGCAAAACTTCGTTTCACATAAACTCAGTCACCTTTCAGCTCAAACAAAGCTACATGGTTCACGTTGCTCACACGTTTCTTACTCTTAACTGTAAAGCATTGGATGTTCGATGACCGGTGGTTTGTATCAGTTTCAGAAGCAGACTTGAACTAGCAATGGTCCATATATGTAGGAAACACCGTTCTTTTGTTCTGAGTACCCTCAAGTTTCTGGCTCTATTAGAGACTCTAGAAAGCAAGAGCATGCTTCTGGCTCTAAAGCAGTGTGTGTTTCATGGATGAGAACTGTGCTGTGTGTTTCCCTTCAGTAATGGAGTTAAATCCCAGGCTCTTTGTCTTCCTACAAGCAAGACATCTTTTCAGGTAAACTCAGTCACTTTTCAGCTCAAAGGAAGCTACATCGTTCTCGAATCTCACACGGTTCTCGCTCTTAACTGGAAAGCATTGCATGTTGGACAAACTGTGGTTTCTATCAGTTTCAGAAGAAGTGTTGTCCTAGATATGGTCCATATGTGTAGGAAACACCGTTATTTTGTTCTGACCATAGTCACTTTTCCTGCTGTGTTAGAGACTCTTAGAAAGCAATGGCATGCTTCTGGCTCTAAAGCAGAGTGTGTTTCATGGATGAGAATAGTGCTGTGTGTTTCCCTTCAGAAATGGAGTAAAATTCCAGGCTATATGTCTTTCTACAAGCAAGACATCATTTCAGGTAAACTGAGTCACTTTTCAGCTCAAATGAATATAAATCATTCACAAAGCTAACACATAACTCGCTCTCAACTGAAAAGCATTGGATGTTAGAGGACCTGTGGTTTGTATCAGTTTCAGAAGCAGAGTTGAAATAGAAATGGTCCGTATGTGTAGGAAACACCGTTCTTTTGTTCTGAGCATACTCAAGTTACCTGCTCTATTAGAGACTCTAGAAAGCAAGAGCGTGCTTCTTGCTATAAACAGAGTCTGTTTCATGGAGGACAACTGTGCTGTGTGTTTCCCTTCAGAAATGGAGTTAAATCACAGACACTGTGTCTTCCTACAAGCATGACTTCTTTTCATGTAAACTCCATCAATTTTCAGCTCCAACAAAACTACATCGTTCACGTAGCTCACACCTTTCTGGCTCATAAATGAAAAGCATTGGATATTAGAGGAAATGTGGTTTGCATCAGGTTCAGAAGCAGAGTTGAACTAGATAGGGTCCCTATGTGTAGGAAACACCGTTCTTTTGTTCTGAGCACACTCACGTTTCCTGTTTTATTAGGGACTCTAGAAAGCAAGAGCATGCTTCTTGCTGTAAAGCAGAGTGTGTTTCACGGATGACAAGTGTGCTGTGTGTTTTCCTTCAGAAATGGAGTTAAATTCCAGGCTCTGTGTCTCGCTACAGGCAAAACTTCGTTTCAGGTAAACTCAGTCACTTTTCAGCTCAAACAAAGCTACATCGTTCAAGTAGCTCACACGTATCTTGCTCTTAACTGTAAAGCCTTGGATGTTAGAGGACCTGTGGTTTGTATCAGTTTCAGAAGCAGAGTTGAGCTAGCAATGGTCCGTATGTGTAGGAAACACCTTTTTTTGTTCTGAGTACCCTCAAGTTTCTGGCTCTATTAGAGACTCTAGAAAGCAAGAGCATGCTTCTTGTTCTAAAGCAGAGTGTGTTTCACGGATGACAACTGTGCTGTGTGTTTCCCTTAAGAAATGGAGTTAAATCCCAGGCTCTGTTTCTTCCTATAGGCAAGACTTCATTTAGGTAAACCCTGTCACCTTTCAGCTCAAAAAAAGCTATATCGTTTACATAGCTCACACGTTTCTTGCTCTAACTTAAAAGCATTGGATATTAGAGAAACTGTTGTTTGTATCAGTTTCAGAAGCAGAATTGTACTACATATGGGCCCTATGTGAAGGAAACACCATTCTTTTGTTCTGAGCACAGTCACGTTTCCTGCTGTATTAGAGATTCTAGAAAGCAAGAGGGTGCTTCTTGCTCTAAAGCAGACTGTGTTACATGGATGAGAACTGTGCTGTGTGTTTCCCATCAGGAATGGAGTTAAATCCAGGCTCAGTGTCTTCCTACAAGCAAGACATCATTTCAGGTAAACGCAGTCACTTTTCAGCTCAAATGAATATAAATCGTTTACGAAGCTCATATGTTTCTTGATCTTAAGTGAAAGCATTGGATGTTAGATGACTTGGGGTTTGTATCAGTTTCAGAAGCAGCCTTGAACTAGCAATGGTCCGTACGTGTAGGAAACACCGTTCTTTTGTTATGAGCACACTCATGTTTCCTAATGTATTAGAGACTCTAGAAAGCAAGAGCGTGCTTCTTGCTCTAAAGCAGACTGTGTTTCACGGATGACAACTGTGCTGTGTGTTTCCCTTCAGAAATGGTGTAAAATCCCAGGCTCTGTGTCTTCCTACAGGCATGACTTCGTTTCAGGTAAACTCAGTCACCTTTCAGCTCAAACAAAGCTACATTGTTTACATAGCTCACAGGTTTCTCGCTCTAAATGAAAAGCATTGGATATTAGAGGAACTGTGGTTTGTATCAGTGTCAGAAGCAGAGTTGGTCTACATATGGTCTGTATGTGTAGGAAACACCGTTCTTTTGTTCTGAGCACACTCACCTTTCCTGCTGTATTAGAGACTCTAGTAAGCAAGAGCGTGCTTCTTGCTCTAAAGCAGACTGTGTTTCATTGAAGAAAACTGTGCTGTGTGTTTCCCTTCAGAAATGGAGTTAAAACCAGGCTCTGAATCTTCCTACAAGCAAGACATCATTTCAGGTAAACGCAGTCACTTTTCAGCTCAAATGAATTTAAATCGTTTACAAAGCTCACACGTTTCTCGTTCTTAACTGAAAAGCATCGCATGTTAGACGAATGGTGGTTTGTATCAGTGTCAGAAGCAGAGTTGAACTAGCAATGGTCCCTATGTGTAGGAAACACCGTTCTTTTGTTCTGAGCACACTCACTTTTCCTGCTGTATTAGAGACCCTAGAAAGCAAGAGCTGCTTCTTGCTCTAAAGCAGAGTATGTTTCACGGATGACAACTGTGCTGTGTTTTTTCCTTCAGAAATGGAGTTAAATCCCAGGATCTGTGTCTTCCTACAGGCAAGATTTCGTTTCAGGTAAACTCAGTCACCTTTCAGCTCAAATAAAGATACAGCATTCAAGTAGCTCACACGTTTCTTGCTCTTAACTGTAATGCATTTGATGTTAGAGGACCTGTGGTTTGTATCAGTTTCAGAAGCAGAGTTGAACTAGTAATGGTCCGTATGTGTAGGAAACACCGTTCTTTTGTTCTGAGTATCCTCAAGTTTCTGGCTCTATTAGAGAATGTAGAAAGCAAGAGCATGCTTCTTGCTCTAAAGCAGAGTGTGTTTCTTGGATGAGAATTGTGCTGTGTGTTTCCCTTCAGAAATGGAGTTAAATCCCAGGCACTGTGTCTTCCTACAAGCAAGACATCTTTTCAGGTACTCAGTCACTTTTAAGCTCAAAGGAAGCTACATCATTCACGAAGCTCACATGTTTCTCACTCTTAACTGAAAAGCATTGGATGTTAGATGACTTGTGGTTTGTATCAGTTTCAGAAGCAGAGTTATACTTGCAATGGTCCGTATGTGTAGGAAACACCTTTTTTTGTTCTGAGTACCCTCAAGTTTCTGGCTCTATTAGAGACTCTAGAAAGCAAGAGCATGCTCCTTGTTCTAAAGCAGAGTGTGTTTCATGGATGACAACTGTACTGTGTGTTTCCCTTCAGAAATGGAGTTAAATCCCAGGCTCTGTGTCTTCCTACAGGCAAGACTTCATTTAGGTAAACTCAGTCAACTTTCAGCTCAAAAAAAGCTATATCGTTTACATGGCTCACACGTTTCTTGCTCTAACTTAAAAGCATTGGATATTAGAGAAACTGTGGTTTGTATCAGTTTCAGAAGCAGAGTTGGACTACATATGGGCCGTATGTGAAGGAAACACCATTCTTTTGTTCTCAGCACAGTCACGTTTCCTGCTGTATTAGAGATTCTAGAAAGCAAGAGTGTGCTTCTTGCTCTAAAGCAGACTGTGTTTCATGGATGAGAACTGTGCTGTGTGTTTCCCTTCAGGAATGGAGTTAAATCCAGGCTCTGTGTCTTCCTACAAGAAAGACATCATTTCAGGTAAACACAGTCACTTTTCAGCTCAAATGAATATAAATCGTTTACGAAGCTCACATGTTTCTTGATCTTAAGTGAAAGCATTGGATGTTAGATGACTTGGGGTTTGTATCAGTTTCAGAAGCAGCCTTGAACTAGCAATGGTCCGTACGTGTAGGAAACACCGTTCTTTTGTTATGAGCACACTCACGTTTCCTGATGTATTAGAGACTCTAGAAAGCAAGAGCGTGCTTCTTGCTCTAAAGCAGACTGTGTTTCACGGATGACAACTGTGCTGTGTGTTTCCCTTCAGAAATGGAGTTAAATCCCAGGCTCTGTGTCTTCCTACAGGCATGACTTCGTTTCAGGTAAACTCAGTCACCTTTCAGCTCAAATGAATATAAATCGTTTACGAAGCTCACACGTTTCTCGCTCTTAACTGAAAAGCATTGCATGTTAGAGGATCGGTGGTTTGTATCAGTTTCAGAAGCAGAGTTGAACTAGCAATGGTCCGTATGTGCAGGAAGCACCTTTTTTTTTGTTCTGAGCACACTCACGTTCCCTTCTGTATTAGAGACTCTAGACAGCAACAGCGTGCTTCTTGCTCTAAAGCAGAGTGTGTTTCACAGATGACAACTGTGCTGTGTGTTTCCCTTAAGAAATGGAGTTAAATCCCAGGCTCTGTGTCTTCCTACAGGCAAGACTTCATTTAGGTAAACTCAGTCAGCTTTCAGATCAAACAAAGCTATATCGTTTACGTAGCTCACACGTTTCTCGCTCTTAACTGAAAAGCATTGCATGTTAGAGGATCGGTAGTTTGCATCAGTTTCGGAAGCAGAGTTGAACTAGCAATGTACCGTATGTGTAGGAAACACCGTTCTTTTGTTCTGAGCACACTCACATTTCCTTCTGTATTAGAGACTCTAGACAGCAAGAGCATGCTTCTTGCTGTAAAGCAGAGTGTGTTTCACGGATGACAAGTGTCCTGTGTGTTTTCCTTCAGAAATAGAGTTAAATTCCAGGCTGTTTGTCTCGCTACAGGCAAAACTTCGTTACAGGTACACTCAGTCAAATTTCAGCTCAAACAAAGCGACATCGTTCAAGTAGCTCACACGTATCTTGCTCTTAACTGTAAAGCATTGGATGTTAGAGGACCTGCGGTTTGTATCAGTTTCAGAAGCAGATTTGGACTACATATGGGCCCTATGTGAAGGAAACACCATTCATTTGTTCTGAGCACAGTCACGTTTCCTGCTGTATTAGAGATTCTAGAAAGCAAGAGTGTTCTTCGTGCTCTAAAGCAGACTGTGTTTCATGGATGAGAACTGTGCTGTGTGTTTCCCATCAGGAATGGAGTTAAATCCAGACTCTGTGTCTTCCTACAAGAAAGACATCATTTCAGGTAAACGCAGTCACTTTTCAGCTCAAATGAATATAAATCGTTTACACAGCTCACATGTTTCTTTATCTTAAATGAAAGCATTGGATGTTAGATGACTTGGGGTTTGTATCAGTTTCAGAAGCAGAGTTGGACTACATATGTTCCGTATGTGTAGGAAACACCATTAATGTTTTCTGAACACAGTCACGTTTCCTGCTGTATTAGAGAGTCTTAGAAAGCTAGACGGTGCTTCTTGCTCTAAAGCAGAGTGTGTTTCATGGATGAGAACTGTGCTGTGTGATTCCTGTCAGGAATGGAGTTAAATCCAGGCTCTGTATCTTCCTACAATGAAGACATCATTTCAGGTAAACACAGACAATTTTCAGCTCAAATGAATATAAATTGTTTACGAAGCTCACACGTTTCTTGTTCTTAACTGAAGAGCATTGGATGTTAGATGACTTGGTGTTTGTATCAGGTCCAGAAGCAGCGTTGAACTAGCAATGGTCCGTACGTGTAGGAAACACAGTTCTTTTGTTATGAGCACACTCACGTTTCCTGATGTATTAGAGACTCCAGAAAGCAAGAGCGTGCTTCTTGCTCTAAGGCAGAGTGTGTCACGGATGACAACTGTGCTCTGTGTTTCCCTTCAGAAATGGTCTTAAATCCCAGGCTCTGTGTCTTCCTACAGGCATGACTTCGTTTCAGGTAAACTCAGTCACCTTTCAAATCAAACAAAGTTACATGGTTTACGTAGCACACACGTTTCTTGCTCTAACTGACAAGCATTGGATATTAGAGGAACCGTGGTTTGTATCAGTTTCAGAAGCAGAGTTGGTCTACATATGGTCTGTATGTGTAGGAAACACCGTTCTTTTGTTTGGAGCACACACACGTTTCCTGCTGTATTAGAGACACTAGTATGCAAGAGCGTGCTTATTGCTCTAAAGCAGAGTGTGTTTCATCGATGAAAACTGTGATGCGTGTTTCCCTTCAGAAATGGAGTAAATCCCAGGCTCTGTATCTTCCTACAATCAAGACATCATATCAGGTAAACGCAGACACTTTTGAGCTCAAATAAATAAAATTGTTTACGAAGCTCACACGTTTCTTGCTCTTAACTGCAAAGCATTGGATGTTAGATGACTTGTGGTTTGTATCAGTTTCAGAAGCAGAGTTGGACTACATATGGTCTGTATGTGTAGGAAACACCATTCTTTTATTCTGAGCACACTCACGTTTCCTGCTGTATTAGAGACCCTAGAAAGCAATAGCTTGCTTCTTGCTCTAAAGCAGAGTATGTTTCACGGGTGACAACTGTGCTGTGTGTTTCCTTTCAGAAATGGAGTTAAATCCCTGGGTCTGTGTCTTCCTACAGGCAAGACTTCGTTTCAGGTAAACTCAGTCACCTTTCAGCTCAAACAAAGATACATCGTTCAAGTAGCTCACACGTTATTTGCTCTAACTAAAAAGCATTGGATATTAGAGAAACTGTGGTTTGTATCACTTTCAGATGGAGAGTTGGACTACATATGGTCGGTATGTGTAGGAAACACCGTTCATTTGTTCTGAGCACACTCACGTTTCCTGCTGTATTAGAGATTCTAGAAAGCAAGAGCGTGCTTCTTGCTCTAAAGCAGACTGTGTTCCATCGATGAAAACTGTGCAGTGTGTTTCCCTGCAGATCTGGAGTTAAATCCCAGGCTCTGTATCTTCCTACAAGCAAGTCATCATTTCAGGTAAACGCAGTCACTTTTCCGCTCAAATGAATATAATTCGTTTACGAAGCTCACATGTTACTTGCTCTTAACTGAAAAGCATTGGACGTTAGATGACTGGGGGTTTGTATCATTTTCAGAAGCAGCGCTGAACTAACAATGGTCCGTAAGTGTAGGAAACACCGTTCTTTTTTTATGAGCACACTCATATTTCCTGCTGTATTAGAGACTCTAGAAAGCAAGAGCGTGATTATTGCTCTAAAGCCGAGTGTGTTTCATGGATGACAACTGTGCTGTGTGTTTCCTTTCAGAAATGGTGTTAAATCCCAGGCTCTGTGTCTTCCTACAGGCAAGACTTCATTTCAGGTAAACTCAGTCACCTTTCAGCTCAAACAAAGCTACATCGTTTATGTAGCTCACACGTTTCTCGCACTAACTGAAAAGCATTGGATATTAGAGGAACTCTGGTTCGTATAGATTCAGAAGCAGAGTTGGACTACATATGGTCTGTCTGTGTAGGAAACACCGTTCTTTTGTTTGAGCACACACAGGTCTCCTGCTGTATTAGAGACCCTAGAAAGCAATAGCTTGCTTCTTGCTCTAAAGCAGAGTATGTTTCATGGATGAGAACTGTGCTGTGTGTTTCCCTTCAGTAATGGAGTTAAATTCCAGGCTCTGTGTCTTCCTACAAGCAAGACATCATTTCAGGTATACGCAGTCATTTTATAGCTCAAATGAATATAAATCATTTACGAAGCTCACACCATTCTTGCTCTTAACTGAAAAGCATTGGATGTTAGATGACTTGGGGTTTGTATCAGTTACAGAAGCAGCGTTGAACTAGCAATGGTCCCTACGTGTAGCAAACACCGTTCTTTTGTTATGAGCACACTCATGTTTCCTGATGTATTAGAGACTCTAGAAAGCAAGAGCGTGCTTCTTGCTCTAAAGTAGAGGGTGTTTCATGGATGACAACTGTGCTCTGTGTTTCCCTTCAGAAATGGTGTAAATCCCAGGCTCTGTATCTTCCTACAATCAAGACATCATTTCAGGTAAACGCAGACACTTTTCAGCTCAAATAAATATAAATTGTTTATGAAGCTCAAACGTTTCTTGCTCTTAACTGCAAAGCTTTGGATGATAGATGACTTGTGGTTTGTATCAGTTTCAGAAGCAGAGTTGGACTACATATGGTCTGTATGTGTAGGAAACACCGTTCTTTTGTTCTGAGCACACTCACGTTTCCTGATGTATTAGAGACCCTAGAAAGCAATAGCTTGCTTCTTGCTCTAAAGCAGAGTATGTTTCACGGATAACAACTGTGCTGTGTGTTTCCTTTCAGAAATGGAGTTATATCCCAGGATCTGTGTCTTCCTACAGGCAAGACTTCGTTTCAGGTAAACTCAGTCACCTTTCAGCTCAAACAAATATACATCGTTCAAGTAGCTCACACGTTTCTTGCTCTAACTGAAAAGCATTGGATATTAGAGAAACTGTGGTTTGTATCACTTTCAGAAGTAGAGTTGGACTACATATGGTCTGTATGTGTAGGAAACACCGTTTTTTTGTTCTGAGCACACTCACGTTTCCTGCTGTATTAGAGATTCTAGTAAACAAGAGCCTGCTTCTTGCTCTAAAGCAGACTGTGTTTCATCGATGAAAACTGTGCTGCGTGTTTCCCTTCAGAAATGGAGTAAATCCCAGGCTCTGTATCTTCCTACAATCAAGACATCATGTCAGGTAAACGCAGACACTTTTGAGCTCAAATAAGTATAAATTGTTTACGAAGCTCACACGTTTCTTGCTCTTAACTGCAAAGCATTGGATGTTAGATGACTTGTGGTTTGTATCAGTTTCAGAAGCAGAGTTGGACTACATATGGTCTGTATGTGTAGGAAACACCGTTCTTTTGTTCAGAGCACACTCACGTTTCTTGCTGTATTAGAGACCCTAGAAAGCAATAGCTTGCTTCTTGCTCTAGAGCAGAGTATGTTTCACGGATGACAACTGTGCTGTGTGTTTCCTTAAAGAAATGGAGTTATATCCCAGGATCTGTGTCTTCCTACAGGCAAGACTTCGTTTCAGGTAAACTCAGTCACCTTTCAGCTCAAACAAAGATACATCGTTCAAGTAGCTCACACGTTTCTTGCTCTAACTGAAAAGCATTGGATATTAGAGAAACTGTGGTTTGTAGCACTTTCAGAAGTAGAGTTGGACTACATATGGTCTGTATGTGTAGGAAACACCGTTTTTTTGTTCTGAGCACACTCACGTTTCCTGCTGTATTAGAGATTCTAGTAAACAAGAGCCTGCTTCTTGCTCTAAAGCAGACTGTGTTTCATCGATGAAACCTGTGCTGTTTGTTTCCCTTCAGAAATGGAGTTAAATCCGAGTCTCTGTATCTCCCTACAAGCAAGTCATCATTTCAGGTAAACGCAGTCACTTTTCAGCTCAAATTAATATAAATCGTTTACGAAGCTCACACGTTTCTTGCGCTTAACTGAAAAGCATTGGATGTTAGATGACTTGTAGTTTGTATCAGTTTCAGAAGCAGAGTTGAACTAGCAATGGTCCATATGTGTAGGAAACACCGTTATATTGTTCTGAGCACACTCACGTTTCCTGCTGTATTAGTTACCCTAGAAAGCAATAGCTTGCTTCTTGGTCTAAAACAATGAGTGTTTCAAGGATGACAAGTGTGCTGTGTGTTTCCCTTCAGAAATGGAGTTACATCCCAGGCTCTGTGTCTTCCTACAGGCAAAACTTCGTTTTAGGTAAACAAAGTCACCTTTCAGCTCAAACAAACCTATATCGTTTACGTAGCTCACACGTTTCTTGCTCTTAACTGAAAAGCATTGGATGTTAGATGACTTGTGGTTTGTATCAGTTTCAGAAGCAGAGTTGGACTAGCAATGGTCCGTATGTGTAGGAAACACCATTATTTTTTTCTGACCACAGTCACGTTTCCGGCTGTATTAGAGACTCTTATAAAGCAAGAGGGTGCTTCTTGCTCTAAAGCAGACTGTGTTCCATCGATGAAAACTGTGCAGTGATTTTCCCTTCAGAAATGGAGTTAAATCCCAGGCTCTGTATCTTCCTACAATCAAGACATCATTTCAGGTAAACGCAGTCACTTTTCCGCTCTAATTAATATAAATCCTTTACGAAGCTCACACATTACTTGCTCTTAACTGAAAAGCATTGGATGTTAGATGACTGTGGGTTTGTATCAGTTTCAGAAGCAGCGCTGAACTAACAATGGTCCGTAAGTGTAGGAAACACCGTTCATTTTTTATGAGCCCACTCATATTTCCTGATGTATTAGAGACTCTAGAAAGCAAGAGCGTGCTTCTTACTCTAAAGCAGGGTGTGTTTCACAGATGAAAACTGTACTGTGTGTTTCCCTTCAGAAATGGTGTTAAATCCCAGACTCTGTGTCTTCCTACAAGCAAGTCATAATTTCAGGTAAACGCAGTCACTTTTGAGCTCAAACAAAGCTACATCGTTCAAGTAGCTCACACATTTCTTGCTCTTAACTGTAAAGCATTGCATGTTAGAGGATCCGTGGTTTGTATCAGTTTCAGACGCAGAGTTCAACTAGCAATGGTCCGTTTGTGTAGGAACCACCGTTCTTTTGTTCTGAGCACACTCACATTTCCTGCTGTATTAGAGACTCTAGACAGCAAGAGCATGCTTCTTGCTGTAAAGCAGTGTGTGTTTCACGGATGACAACTGTGCTGTTTGTTTCCCTTCAGAAATGGAGTTAAATCCCAGGCTCTGTGTCTTCCTACAGGCAAGACTTCATTTAGGTAAACTCAGTCACCTTTCAGCTCAAACAAACCTATATCGTTTATGTAGCTCACACGTTTCTTGCTCTAACTGAAAAGCATTGGATATTAGAAGACCTGTGGTTTGTATCAGTTTCAGAAGCAGAGTTGGTCTACATATGATCTGTATGCGTAGGAAACACCATTCTTTTGTTCGGAGCACACTCACGTTTCCTGATGTATTAGAGATTCTGGAAAGCAAGAGCGTGCTTCTTGCTTAAAGGAGACTGTGTTTCATCGATGAAAACTGTGCTGTGTGTTTCCCTTCAGAAATGGAGTTAAATCCCATGCTCTGTATCTTCCTACAAGCAAGTCATCATTTCATGTAAACGCAGTCACTTTTCCGCTCAAATGAATATAAATCGTTTACGAAGATCACACGTTTCTTGCTCTTAACTGAAAAGCATTGGATGTTAGATGACTTGTGGTTTGTATCAGTTTCAGAAGCAGAGTTGGACTACATATGGTCCGTATGTGTAGGAAACACCATTAAGTTTTTCTGACCACAGTCACGTTTCCTGATGTATTAGAGACTCTTAGAAAGCAAGGCGGTGCTTCTTGCTCTAAAGCAGAGTGTGTTTCATGGATGAGAACTGTGCTGTGTGTTTCCTGTCAGGAATGGAGTTAAATCCAGGCTCTGTATCTTCCTACAATCAAGACATCATTTCAGGTAAACGCAGACAATTTTCACCTCAAATGAATATAAATTGTTTACAAAGCTCACACGTTTCTTGCTCTTAACTGAAAAGCATTGGATGATAGATGACTTGTGGTTTCTATCAGTTTCAGAAGCAGAGTTGGACTACTTATGGTCTGTATGTGTAGGAAACACCGTTCTTTTGTTCTGAGCACACACAGGTTTCCTGCTGTATTAGAGACCCTAGAAAGCAATAGCTTGCTTCTTGCTCTAAAGCAGAGTATGTTTCATGGATGAGAACTGTGCTGTGTGTTTCGCTTCAGGAATGGAGTTAAATTCCAGGCTCTGTGTCTTCCTACAAGCAAGACATCATTACAGGTAAACGCAGTCACTTTTCAGCTCAAATGTATATAAATCATTTACGAAGCTCACACGTTTCTTATTCTTAACTGAAGAGCATTGGATGTTAGATGACGTGGTGTTTGTATCAGTTCCAGAAGCAGCGTTGAACTAGCAATGGTCCGCACGAGTAGGAAACACCGTTCTTTTGTTATGAGCACACTCACGTTTCCTGATGTATTAGAGACTCTAGAAAGCAAGAGCGTGCTTCTTGCTCTAAAGCAGAGTGTGTTTCACGGATGTCAACTGTGGTGTGTGTTTCCCTTCAGAAATGGTCTTAAATCCCAGGCTCTGTGTCTTCCTACAGGCAAGACTTCGTTTCAGGTAAACTCAGTCACCTTTCAGCACAAACAAATTTACATGGTTTACGTAGCACACACGTTTCTCGCTCTAACTGAAAAGCATTGGATATTAGAGGAACAGTGGTTTGTATCAGTTTCAGAAGCAGAGTTGGTCTACATATGGTCTGTATGTGTAGGAAACTCCGTTCTTTTGTTCGGAGCACACCCACGTTTCCTGCTGTATTAGAGACACTAGTAAGCAAGAGCATGCTTATTGCTCTAAAGCAGAGTGTGTTTCATCGATGAAAACTGTGCTGCGTGTTTCCCTTCAGAAATGGAGTAAATCCCAGGCTCTGTATCTTCCTACAATCAAGACATCATGTCAGGTAAACGCAGACACTTTTGAGCTCAAATAAGTATAAATTGTTTACGAAGCTCACACGTTTCTTGCTCTTAACTGCAAAGCATTGGATGTTAGATGACTTGTGGTTTGTATCAGTTTCAGAAGCAGAGTTGGACTACATATGGTCTGTATGTGTAGGAAACACCGTTCTTTTGTTCAGAGCACACTCACGTTTCTTGGCTGTATTAGAGACCCTAGAAAGCAATAGCATGCTTCTTGCTCTAGAGCAGAGTATGTTTCACGGATGACAACTGTGCTGTGTGTTTCCTTTCAGAAATGGAGTTAAATCCCTGGATCTGTGTCTTCCTACAGGCAAGACTTCGTTTCAGGTAAACTCAGTCACCTTTCAGCTCAAACAAAGATACATCGTTCAAGTAGCTCACACGTTACTTGCTCTTAGTGAAAAGCATTGGATATTAGAGAAACTGTGGTTTGTATCACTTTCAGAAGCAGAGTTGGACTACATATGGTCTGTATGTGTAGGAAACACCATTCTTTTGTTCTGAGCACACTCACGCTTCCTGCTGTATGAGAGACTCTAGAAAGCAAGAGCGTGCTTCTTGCTCTAAAGCAGACTGTGTTTCATCAATGAAAACTGTGCTGTTTGTTTCCC
Source organism: Onychomys leucogaster (assembly GCA_949786385.1). Lineage (NCBI taxonomy): Eukaryota > Metazoa > Chordata > Mammalia > Rodentia > Cricetidae > Onychomys > Onychomys leucogaster. The sequence continues at coordinate 238,837 of CATKUP010000271.1, forward strand.
TTCACAAATGGATTTTAATCCAAGGCTCTGTATCTTCCTACAAGCAAGTCATTATTTCAGGTAAACGCAGTCACTTTTCAGGTCAAATGAATATAAATCGTTTACGAAGCTCACACATTTCTCGCTCTTAACTGAAAAGCATTGCATGTTAGAGGATCAGTGGTTTGTATCAGTTTCAGACGCAGAGTTCAACTAGCAATGGTCCGTTTGTGTAGGAACCACCGTTCTTTTGTTCTGAGCACACTCACATTTCCTGCTGTATTAGAGACTCTAGACAGCAAGAGCATGCTTCTTGCTGTAAAGCAGTGTGTGTTTCACGGATGACAACTGTGCTGTTTGTTTCCCTTCAGAAATGGAGTTAAATCCCAGGCTCTGTGTCTTCCTACAGGCAAGACTTCATTTAGGTAAACTCAGTCACCTTTCAGCTCAAACAAACCTATATCGTTTACGTAGCTCACACGTTTCTTGCTCTAACTGAAAAGCATTGGATATTAGAAGACCTGTGGTTTGTATCAGTTTCAGAAGCAGAGTTGGTCTACATATGATCTGTATGCGTAGGAAACACCATTCTTTTGTTCGGAGCACACTCACGTTTCCTGATGTATTAGAGATTCTGGAAAGCAAGAGCGTGCTTCTTGCTTAAAGGGGACTGTGTTTCATCGATGAAAACTGTGCTGTGTGTTTCCCTTCAGAAATGGAGTTAAATCCCATGCTCTGTATCTTCCTACAAGCAAGTCATCATTTCATGTAAACGAGGTCACTTTTCCGCTCAAATGAATATAAATCGTTTACGAAGATCACACGTTTCTTGCTCTTAACTGAAAAGCATTGGATGTTAGATGACTTGTGGTTTGTATCAGTTTCAGAAGCAGAGTTGGACTACATATGGTCCGTATGTGTAGGAAACACCATTAAGTTTTTCTGACCACAGTCACGTTTCCTGCTGTATTAGAGACTCTTAGAAAGCAAGGCGGTGCTTCTTGCTCTAAAGCAGAGTGTGTTTCATGGATGAGAACTGTGCTGTGTGTTTCCTGTCAGGAATGGAGTTAAATCCAGGCTCTGTATCTACCTACAATCAAGACATCATTTCAGGTAAACGCAGACAATTTTCACCTCAAATGAATATAAATTGTTTACGAAGCTCACACGTTTCTTGCTCTTAACTGAAAAGCATTGGATGATAGATGACTTGTGGTTTCTATCAGTTTCAGAAGCAGAGTTGGACTACTTATGGTCTGTATGTGTAGGAAACACCGTTCTTTTGTTCTGAGCACACACAGGTTTCCTGCTGTATTAGAGACCCTAGAAAGCAATAGCTTGCTTCTTGCTCTAAAGCAGAGTATGTTTCATGGATGAGAACTGTGCTGTGTGTTTCGCTTCAGGAATGGAGTTAAATTCCAGGCTCTGTGTCTTCCTACAAGCAAGATATCATTACAGGTAAACGCAGTCACTTTTCAGCTCAAATGTATATAAATCGTTTACGAAGCTCACACGTTTCTTGTTCTTAACTGAAGAGCATTGGATGTTAGATGACTTGGTGTTTGTATCAGTTCCAGAAGCAGCGTTGAACTAGCAATGGTCCGCACGCGTAGGAAACACCGTTCTTTTGTTATGAGCACACTCACGTTTCCTGATGTATTAGAGACTCTAGAAAGCAAGAGCGTGCTTCTTGCTCTAAAGCAGAGTGTGTTTCACGGATGACAACTGTGCTGTGTGTTTCCCTTCAGAAATGGTCTTAAATCCCAGGCTCTGTGTCTTCCTACAGGCAAGACTTCGTTTCAGGTAAACTCAGTCACCTTTCAGCACAAACAAAGTTACATGGTTTACGTAGCACACACGTTTCTCGCTCTAACTGAAAAGCATTGGATATTAGAGGAACAGTGGTTTGTATCAGTTTCAGAAGCAGAGTTGGTCTACATATGGTCTGTATGTGTAGGAAACACCGTTCTTTCGTTTGGAGCACACCCACGTTTCCTGCCGTATTAGAGACACTAGTAAGCAAGAGCGTGCTTATTGCTCTAAAGCAGAGTGTGTTTCATCGATGAAAACTGTGCTGTGTGTTTCCCTTCAGAAATGGAGTAAATCCCAGGCTCTGTATCTTCCTACAATCAAGACATCATGTCAGGTAAACGCAGACACTTTAGAGCTCAAATAAATATAAATTGTATACGAAGCTCACACGTTTCTTGCTCTTAACTGCAAAGCATTGGATGTTAGATGACTTGTGGTTTGTATCAGTTTCAGAAGCAGAGTTGGACTACATATGGTCTGTATGTGTAGGAAACACCGTTCTTTTGTTCAGAGCACACTCACGTTTCTTGCTGTATTAGAGACCCTAGAAAGAAATAGCTTGCTTCTTGCTCTAGAGCAGAGTATGTTTCACGGATGACAACTGTGCTGTGTGTTTCCTTTTAGAAATGGAGTTAAATCCCTGGATCTGTGTCTTCCTACAGGCAAGACTTCGTTTCAGGTAAACTCAGTCACCTTTCAGCTCAAACAAAGATACATCGTTCAAGTAGCTCACACGTTACTTGCTCTAAGTGAAAAGCATTGGATATTAGGGAAACTGTGGTTTGTATCACTTTCAGAAGCAGAGTTGGACTACATATGGTCTGTATGTGTAGGAAACACCGTTCTTTTGTTCTGAGCACACTCACGTTTCCTGCTCTATTAGAGATTCTAGAAAGCAAGAGCGTGCTTCTTGCTCTAAAGCAGACTGTGTTCCATCGATGAAAACTGTGCAGTGTGTTTCCCTTCAGAAATGGAGTTAAATTCAGGCTCTGTATCTTCCTACAAGCAAGTCATCATTTCAGGTAAACGCAGTCACTTTTCAGCTCCAATGTATATAAATCGTTTACAAAGCTCACACCTTTCTTGTTCTTAACTGAAGAGCATTGGATGTTAGATGACTGGGTGTTTGTATCAGTTCCAGAAGCAGCGTTGAACTAGCAATGGTCCGTATGAGTAGGAAACACCGTTCTTTTGTTATGAGCACACTCACGTTTCCTGATGTATTAGAGACTCTAGAAAGCAAGAGCGTGCTTCTTGCTCTAAAGCAGAGTGTGTTTCACGGATGACAACTGTGCTGTGTGTTTCCCTTCAGAAATGGTCTTAAATCCCAGGCTCTGTGTCTTCCTACAGGCAAGACTTCGTTTCAGGTAAACTAAGTCACCTTTCAGCACAAACAAAGTTACATGGTTTACGTAGCACACACGTTTCACGTTCTAACTGAAAAGCATTGGATATTAGAGGAACAGTGGTTCGTATCAGTTTCAGAAGCAGAGTTGGTCTACATATGGTCTGTATGTGTAGTAAAGTCCGTTCTTTTGTTTGGAGCACACCCACGTTTCCTGCTGTATTAGAGACACTAGTAAGCAAGAGCGTGCTTATTGCTCTAAAGCAGAGTGTGTTTCATCGATGATAACTGTGCTGCGTGTTTCCCTTTAGAAATGGAGGAAATCCCAGGCTCTGTATCTTATTAAAATCAAGACATCATGTCAGGTAAACGCAGACACTTTTGAGCTCAAATAAATATAAATTGTTTACGAAGCTCACACGTTTCTCGCTCTTAACTGCAAAGCATTGGATGTTAGATGACTTGCGGTTTGTATCAGTTTCAGAAGCAGAGTTGGACTACATATGGTCTGTATGTGTAGGAAACACCGTTCTTTTGTTCAGAGCACACTCACGTTTCTTGCTGTATTAGAGACCCTAGAAAGCAATAGCTTGCTTCTTGCTCTAGAGCAGAGTATGTTTCACGGATGACAACTGTGCTGTGTGTTTCCTTTCAGAAATGGAGTTAAATCCCTGGATCTGTGTCTTCCTACAGGCAAGACTTCGTTTCAGGTAAACTCAGTCACCTTTCAGCTCAAACAAAGATACATCGTTCAAGTAGCTCACACGTTACTTGCTCTAAGTGAAAATCATTAGATATTAGAGAAACTGTGGTTTGTATCACTTTCAGAAGCAGAGTTGGACTACATATGGTCTGTATGTGTAGGAAACACCATTCTTTTGTTCTGAGCACACTCACGCTTCCTGCTCTATGAGAGACTCTAGAAAGCAAGAGCATGCTTCTTGCTCTAAATCAATGTGTGTTTCATGGATGACAACTGTGCTGTGTGTTTCCCTTCAGAAATGGAGTTAAATCCCAGGCTCTGTATCTAACTACAAGCAAGACATCATTTCAGGTAAACGCAGACACTTTGCAGCTCAAATGAATATAAATATTTTACGAACCTCACATGTTTCTTGCTCTTAAATGAAAAGCATTGGATGTTAGACGACTGGGGGTTTGTATCAGTTTCAGAAGCAGCGCTGAACTAACAATGGTCCGTAAGTGTAGGAAACACCGTTCTTTTTTGATGAGCACACTCACATTTCCTGATGTATTAGAGACTCTAGAAAGCAAGAGCCTTCTTCTTGCTCTAAAGCAGGGTGTGTTTCACAGATGACAACTGTGCTGTGTGTTTCCCTTCAGAAATGGTGTTAAATCCCAGGCTCTGTGTCTTCCTACAGGCAAAACTTCGTTTCAGGTAAACTCAGTCACTCATCTGCTCAAACAAAGCTAAATCGTTCAAGTAGCTCACACGTTTCTTGATCTTAAATGTAAAGCATTGGATGTTAGAGGACCTGTGGTTTGTATCAGTTTCAAAAGCAGAGTTGAACTAGCAATGGTCCCTATGTGTAGGAAACACCGTGCTTTTGTTCTGAGTACCCTAAAGTTTTTGGCTCTATTAGAGACCCTAGAAAGCAAGAGCATGCTTCTTGTACTAAAGCATAGTGTGTTTCACGGATGACAACTGTGCTGTGTGTTTCCCTTCAGAAATGGAGTTAAATCCCAGGCTCTGTGTCTTACTATAGGCAAGACTTCGTTTCAGGTAAACTCAGTCACCTTTCAGCTCAAACAAAGCTATATCGTTTGCGTAGCTCATTCGTTTCTTGCTCCAACTGAAAAGCATTGGATATTATATGAAATGTGGTTTGTATCAGTTTCAGAATCAGAGTTGAACTAGCAATGGTCCATATGTGTAAGAAACACCGTTCTTTTGTTCTGAGCACACTCACGTTTCCTGCTGTATTAGAGACTCTAGAACGCAAGAGCATGCTTCTTGCTATAAAGCAGACTGTGTTTCATCAATGAAAACTGTGCTGTTTGTTTCCCTTCACAAATGGATTTAAATCCAAGGCTCTGTATCTTCCTACAAGCAAGTCATCATTTCAGGTAAACGCAGTCACTTTTCAGTTCAAGTGAATATAAATCGTTTACGAAGCTCACACGTTTCTTGCTCTTAAGGGAAAAGCATTGGATGTTAGAAGAACTGTGGTTTGTATCAGTTTCAGCGCAGAGTTGAACTAGCAATGCTCCATATGTGTAGGAAACACCGTTTTTTTTGTTCTGAGCAGACTCACATTCCCTTCTGTATTAGAGACTCTAGACAGCAACAGTGCTTCTTGTTTAAAGCAGAGTGTGTTTCACTGATGACAACTGTGCTGTGTGTTTTCCTTCAGAAATGGAGTTAAATCCCAGGCTCTGTGTCTTCCTACAGGCAAAATTTCGATTCAGGTAAACTCAGTCACTCTTCACCTCAAACAAAGCTACATCGTTCAAGTAGCTCACACGTTTCTTGCTCTTAAATGTAAAGCATTGGATTTTAGAGGACCTGTGGTTTGTATCAGTTTCACCTGCAGAGTTGAACTAGCAATGGTCCCTATGTGTAGGAAACACCGTTCTTTTGTTCCGAGTACCCTCAATTTTCTGGCTCTATTAGAAACCCTAGAGAGCAAGAGCATGCTTCTTTTACTAAAGCATAGTGTGTTTCACGGATGACAACTGTGCTGTGTGTTTCCCTTCAGAAATGGAGTTAAATGCCAGGCTCTGTGTCTTCCTACAGGCAAGACTTCGTTTCAGATAAACTCAGTCACCTTTCAGCTCAAACAAAGCTATATCGTTTGCGTAGCTCACACGTTTCTTGCTCCAACAGAAAAGCATTGGATATTAGATGAACTGTGGTTTGTATCAGTTTCAGAATCAGAGTTGAACTAGCAAAGGTCCATATGTGTAAGAAACACTGTTGTTTTGTTCTGAGCACACTCACATTTCCTGCTGTATTAGAGATTCTAGACAGCCAGAGGTTGCTTATTGCTGTAAAGCAGAGTGTGGTTCACGGAAAACAACTGTGCTGTGTGTTTTCCTTCAGAAAAAGAGTGAAATCCCAGCCTCTGTTTCTTCCTAGAGTCAAAACTTTGTTTCAGGTAAACTCAGTCACTTTTCAGCTCAAACAAAGCTGCATAGTTCAAGTAGCTCACACGTTTCTTGCTCTTAAATGTAAAGCATTGGATGTTACAGGACCTGTGGTTTGTATCAGTTTCAGAAGCAGAGTTGAACTAGCAATGGTCCGTATGTGTAGGAAACACCGTTCATTTGTTCTGAGTACCATCAATTTCTGGCTCTATTAGAGGGTATAGAAAGCAAGAGCATGCTTCTTGTACTAAAGCTGAGTGTGTTTCACTGATGACAACTGTGCTGTGTGTTTCCCTTCAGAAATGGTGTTAAATCCCAGGCTCTGTGTCTTCCTACTAGCAAGACATCATTTCAGGTATACGCAGTCACTTTTCAGATCAAATGAATATAAATCGTTTACGAAGCTCACACGTTTCTCGCTCTTAAGTGAAAAGAAATGCATGTTAGAAGAACTGTGGTTTGTATCAGTTTCAGAATCAGAGTTGAACTAGCAATGGTCCATATGTGTAGGAAACACCGTTTTTTTGTTCTGAGCACACTCACGTTCCCTTCTGTATTAGAGACTCTAGACAGCAACAGTGCTTCTTGCTCTAAAGCAGAGTGTGTTTCACGGATGACAACTATGCTGTGTGTTACCCTTCAGAAATGGAGTTAAATCCCAGGCTCTGTGTCTTCCTACAGGCAAAATTTCGATTCAGGTAAACTCAGTCACTCTTCACCTCAAACAAAGCTACATCGTTCAAGTAGCTCACACGTTTCTTGCTTTTAAATGTAAAGCATTGGATGTTAGAGGTCCTGTGGTTTGTATCAGTTTCAGAAGCAGAGTTGAACTAGCAATGGTCCGTATGTGTAGGAAACACCATTCTTTTGTTCTGAGTACCATCAAGTTTCTGGCTCTATTAGAGACTGTAGAATGCAAGAGCATGCTTCTTGAACTAAAGCAGTTGTATTTCACTGATGACAACTGTGCTGTGTGTTTCCATTCAGAAATGGTGTTAAATCCCAGGCTCTTTGTCTTTCTACACTCAAGACTTGGTTTAGGTAACCTCAGTCACCTTTCAGCTCAAAAAAAGCTATATCATTTACGTAGCTCACACGTTTCTTGCTCTAACTTAAAAGCATTGGATATTAGAGAAACTGTGGTTTGTATCATTTTCATTAGCAGAGTTGGACGACATATGGTCTGTATGTGTAGGAAACACCGTTCTTTTGTTCTGAGCACACTAACGTTTCCTGCTGTATTAGAGACTCTAGAAAGCAAGAGCGTGCTTCTTGGTCTAAAGCAGACTGTGTTTCATTGATGAAAACTGTGCTGTGTGTTTCCCTTCAGAAATGGAGTTAAATCCCAGCCTCTGTGTATTCCTATAGGCAAGACTTCGTTTCAGGTAAACTCAGTCAACTTTCAGGTTAAACAAAGCTATATCGTTTACGTAGCTCACACGTTTCTTGCTCTAAATGAAAAGCATTGGATATTACAGGAACTGTGGTTTGTATCAGTTTCAGAAGCACAGTTGCACTACATTGGTCTGTATGTGTAGGAAACACCGTTCTTTTGTTCTGAGCACACTCAAGTTTCCTGCTGTATTAGAGAACTTAGAACGCAAGAGCGTGCTTCTTGCTCTAAAGCAAGGTGTGTTTCACGAATGACAACTGTGCTGTGTGTTTCCCTTCAATAATATAGTTAAATCCCAGGCTCTGTGTCTTCCTACAGGCAATACTTGGTTTCAGGTAAACTCAGTCACCTTTCAGCTCAAACCAAGCTATATTGTTACGTAGCTCACACGTTTCTTGCCCTTAACTGAAAAGTATCGGATGTTAGATGACTTTTGGTTTGTATCAGTTTCAGAAGCAGAGTTGAACTAGCAATGGTCCGTATGTGTAGGAAATACCGCTATTTTGTTCTAACCACAGTCACGTTTCCTGCTGTATTAGAGACTCTAGAAAGCAAGAGCGTGCTTCTTGCTCTAAAGTAGAGGGTGTTTCATGGATGACAACTGTGCTCTGTGTTTCCCTTCAGAAATGGTGTTAAATCCCAGGCTCTGTGTCTTCCTACAGGCAAGATTTTGTTTCAGGTATACTCAGTTACCTTTCAGCTCAAACAAAGCTACATAGTTTATGTAGCTCACACGATTCTTGCTCTAACTGAAAAGCATTGGATATTAGAGGAACTGTGGTTTGTATCAGTTTCAGAAGCAGAGTTGGTCTACATATGGTCTGTATGTGTAGGAAACACCGTTCTTTTGTTCGGAGCACACTCATGTTTCCTGCTGTATTAGAAACTCTAGAAAGCAAGAGCGTGCTTCTTGCTCTAAAGCAGAGTGTGTTTCACGGATGACAACTGTGCTGTATGTTTCTCTTCAGGAATGCAGTTCAATTACATGCTCTGTGTCTTCCTACAATCAATACATCATTTCAGGTAAACGCAGTCACTTTTCAGCTCAAATGAATATAAATCATTTATGAAGCTAGCACGTTTCTTGCCCTTAACTGAAAAGTATTGGATGTTAGATGACTTGTGGTTTGTATCAGTTTCAGAAGCAGAGTTGAACTAGCAATGGTCTGTATGTGTAGGAAACACCGCTATTTTGTTCTGACCACAGTCACGTTTCCTGCTGTATTAGAGACTCTTACAAACCAAGAGCGTGCTTCTTGCTCTAAAGCAGAGTGTGCTTCATGGATGAGAACTGTGCTGTGTGTTTTCCTTCATGAATGGAGTTAAATCCAGGCTCTGTGTCTTCCTACAATCAAGACATCATTTCAGGTAAACACAGTCACTTTTCAGCTCAAATGAATATAAATTTTTTACGATCTCACACGTTTATTGCTCTTAACTGAAAAGCAATGTATGTTAGAGGACCTGTGGTTTGTATCAGTTTCACAAGCAGAGTTGAACTAGCAATGGTCCGTATGTGTAGGAAACAGCGTTTTTTTGTTCTGAGCACACTCACGTTCCCTTCTGTATTAGAGACTCTAGGCAGCAAGATCGTGCTTCTTGCTCTAAAGCAGAGTGTGGTTCACGGAAAACAACTGTGCTGTGTGTTTCCCTTCAGAAATGGTCTTAAATCCCAGGCTCTGTGTCTTCCTACAGGCAAGACTTCGTTTCAGGTAAACACAGTCACCTTTCAGCTCAAACAAAGCTATATCGTTTACGTAGCTCACACGTTTCTTGCTCTAACTGAAAAGCATTGGATATTAGAGAAACTGTGGTTTGTATCAGTTTCATTAGCAGAGTTGGACGACATATGGTCTGTATGTGTAGGAAACACCGTTCTTTTGTTCTGAGCACACTCACGTTTCGTGCTGTATTAGAAATTCAAGAAAGCATGGTGTGCTTCTTGTCTAAAGCAGACTGTGTTTCATCGATGAAAACTGTGCTGTGTGTTTCCCATCAGAAATGGAGTTAAATCCCAGGCTCTGTATCTTCCTACAGGGAAGTCATCATTTCAGGTAAACGCAGCCACTTTTCAGCTCAAATGAATATAAATCCTTTACGAAGCTCACACGTTTCTTGCTCTTAACTGAAAAGCATTGGATGTTAGATGACATGGGGTTTGAATAAGTTTCAGAAGCAGAGTTGGACTAGCAATGGTCCGTATGTGTAGGAAACACCGTTCTTTTGTTACGAGCACACTCACGTTTCCTGATGTATTAGAGACTCTAGAAAGCAAGAGCGTGCTTCTTGCTCTAAAGCAGAGTGTGTTTCACGGATGACAATTGTGCTGTGTGTTTCCCTTCAGAAATGGTCTTAAATCCCAGGCTCTGTGTCTTCCTACAGGCAAGACTTCGTTTCAGGTAAACAGAGTCACCTTTCAGCTCAAACAAAGCTATATCGTTTATGTAGCTCACACGTTTCTTGCTCTAACTGAAAAGCATTGGATATTAGAGGTACTGTGGTTTGTATCAGTTTCAGAAGCAGAGTTGGACTACATATGGTCTGTATATGTAGGAAACACCGTTCTTTTGTTCTGAGCACACTCACGTTTCCTGCTGTATTAGAGATTCTAGAAAGCAAGAGCGTGGTTCTTGCTCTAAAGCAGACTGTGTTTCATCGATGAAAACTGTGCTGTGTGTTTCCCTTCAGAAATCGAGTTAAATCCCAGGCTCTGTATCTTCATACAGGGAAGTCATCATTTCAGGTAAACGCAGTCACTTTTCAGCTCAAATGAATATAAATCGTTTACGAAGCTCACATGTTTCTTGCTCTTAACTGAAAAGCTTTGGATGTTAGATGACTTGGGGTTTGAAACAGTTTCAGAAGCAGAGTTGAACTAGCAATGGTCCGTATGTGTAGGAAACATCGTTCTTTGGTTCTGAGTACCCTCAAGTTTCTGGCTCTATTAGAGACTCTAGAAAGCAAGAGCATGCTTCTTGTTCTAAAGCATAGTGTGTTTCACGGATGACCACAATGCTGTGTGTTTCCCTTCAGAAATGGAGTTAAATCTCAGGCTCTGTGTCTTCCTACAGGCAAGACTTCGTTTCAGGTAAACTCAGTCACCTTTCAGCTCAAACAAACCTATATCGTTTGAGTAGCTCACACTTTTCTTGCTCTAACTGAAAAGCATTGGATATTAGATGAACTGTGGTTTGTATCAGTTTCAGAAGCCGAGTTGGACTGCATATGGTCTGTATATGTAGGAAACACCGTTCGTTTGTTCTGAGCACACTCACGTTTCCTGCTGTATTAGAGATTCTAGAAAGCAAGAGCGTTCTTCTTGCTCTAAAGCAGACTGTGTTTCATCCATGAAAACTGTGCTGTGTGTTTCCCTTCAGAAATGGAGTTAAATCCCAGGCTCTGTATCTTCCTACAGGCAAGTCGTCATTTCAGGTAAACGCAGTCACTTTTCAGCTCAAACAAAGCTACATCGTTCAAGTAGCTCACACGTTTCTTACTCTTAAATGTAAAGCATTGGATGTTAGAAGACCTGTGGTTTGTATCAGTTTCAGAAGCAGAGTTGAACTAGCATTGGTCCGTATGTGTAGGAAACACCGTTCTTTTGTTCTGAGTACCATCATGTTTCTGGCTCTATTAGAGACTCTAGAAAGCAAGAGCATGCTTCTTGTTCTAAAGCAGATTGTGTTTCACTGATGACAACTGTGCTGTGTGTTTCTCTTCAGAAATGGAGTTAAATCCCAGGCTCTTTGTCTTTCTTCATGCAAGACTTCGTTTAGATAACCTCAGTCACCTTTCAGCTCAAACAAAGCCATATCATTTACGTAGCTCACACGTTTCTTGCTCTAACTTAAAAGCATTGGATATTAGAGAAACTGTGGTTTGTATCAGTTTCATTAGCAGAGTTGGACGACATATGGTCTGTATGTGTAGGAAACTCCGTTCTTTTGTTCTGAGCACACTCACGTTTCCTGCTGTATTAGAGACTCTAGAAAGGAAGAGTGTGCTTCTTGCTCTAAAGCAGAGTGTGTTTCACTGATGACAACTGTGCTGTGTGTTTCTCTTCAGAAATGGAGTTAAATCCCAGGCTCTGTGTCTTCCTAGCGGCAAGACTTCGTTTCAGGTAAACTCAGTCACGTTTCAGCTCAAACAAAGCTATATCGTTTACGTAGCTCACACGTTTCTTGCTCTAACTGAAAAGCATTGGATATTAGATGAACTGTGGTTTGTATCAGTTTCAGAATCAGAGTTGAACTAGCAATGGTCCATATGTGTAAGAAACACCATTCTTTTGTTCTCAGCACACTCACATTTCCTGCTGTATTAGAGACTCTAGACAGCAAGAGCGTGCTTCTTGCTGTAAAGCAAATGTGGTTCACGGAAAACGACTGTGCTTTGTGTTTTCCTTCAGAAATGGAGTGAAATTCCAGGCTCTGTTTCTTCCTAGAGGCAAAACTTCGTTTCAGGTAAACTCAGTCACTTTTCAGCTCAAACAAAGCTACATCGTTCAAGTAGCTCACACGTTTCTTGCTCTTAAATGTAAAGCATTGGATGTTAGAGGACCTGTGGTTTGTATCAGTTTGAGAAGCAGAGTTGAGCTAGCAATGGTCCGTATGTGTAGGAAACACCGTTCTTTTGTTCTGAGTACCATCATGTTTCTGGCTCTATAGAGACTCTAGAAAGCAAGAGCATGCTTCTTGTTCTAAAGCAGAGTGTGTTTCACTGATGACAACTGTGTTGTGTGTTTCTCTTCAGAAATGGAGTTAAATCCCAGGCTCTTTGTCTTTCTTCATGCAAGACTTCGTTTAGATAACCTCAGTCATCTTTCAGCTCAAACAAAGCCATATCATTTACGTAGCTCACACGTTTCTTGCTCTAACTTAAAAGCATTGGATATTAGAGGAACTGTGGTTTGTATCAGTTTCATTAGCAGAGTTGGACGACATATGGTCTGTATGTGTAGGAAACTCCGTTCTTTTGTTCTGAGCACACTCACATTTTCTGCTGTATTAGAGACTCTATAAAGCAAGAGTGTGCTTCTTGCTCTAAAGCAATGTGTGTTTCACGAATGACAACTGTGCTGTGTGTTTCCCTTCAAAAATGGAGTTAAATCCCTGGCTCTGTGTCTTCCTACAGGCAAGAATTCGTTTCAGTTAAACACAGTCACCTTTCAGCTCAAACAAAGCTATATCGTTTACGTAGCTCACACGTTTTTTGCTCTAACTGAAAAGCATTGGATATTGGAGGAAATTTGGTTTGTATCAGTTTCAGAAGCAGAGTTGGACTACATATGGTCTGTATGTGTAGGAAACACCGTTCTTTTGTTCTGAGCACACTCACGTTTCCTGCTGTATTAGACATTCTAGAAAGCAAAGGCATGCTTCTTGCTCTAAAGCAATGTGTGTTTCATGAATGACAACTGTGCTGTGTGTTTCCATTCAGATATGGAGTTAAATCCCAGGCTCTGTATCTTCCTACAGGGAAGTCATCATTTCAGGTAAACACAGTCACTTTTCAGCTCAAATGAATATAAATCGTTTACGAAGCTCACACGTTTCTTGCTCTAAACTGAAAAGCATTGGATGTTAGATGACTTGGGGTTTGAATCAGTTTCAGAAGCAGAGTTGGACTATCAATGGTCCGTACGTGTAGGAAACACCGTTCTTTTGTTATGAGCACACTCAAGTTTCCTGATGTATTAGAGACTCTAGAAAGCAAGAGCGTGCTTCTTGTTCTAAAGCAGATTGTGTTTCACTGATGACAACTGTGCTGTGTGTTTCTCTTCAGAAATGGAGTTAAATCCCAGGCTCTTTGTCTTTCTTCATGCAAGACTTCGTTTAGATAACCTCAGTCACCTTTCAGCTCAAACAAAGCCATATCATTTACGTAGCTCACACGTTTCTTGCTCTAACTTAAAAGCATTGGATATTAGAGAAACTGTGGTTTGTATCAGTTTCATTAGCAGAGTTGGACGACATATGGTCTGTATGTGTAGGAAACTCCGTTCTTTTGTTCTGAGCACACTCACGTTTCCTGCTGTATTAGAGACTCTAGAAAGGAAGAGTGTGCTTCTTGCTCTAAAGCAGAGTGTGTTTCACTGATGACAACTGTGCTGTGTGTTTCTCTTCAGAAATGGAGTTAAATCCCAGGCTCTGTGTCTTCCTAGCGGCAAGACTTCGTTTCAGGTAAACTCAGTCACGTTTCAGCTCAAACAAAGCTATATCGTTTACGTAGCTCACACGTTTCTTGCTCTAACTGAAAAGCATTGGATATTAGATGAACTGTGGTTTGTATCAGTTTCAGAATCAGAGTTGAACTAGCAATGGTCCATATGTGTAAGAAACACCGGTCTTTTGTTCTCAGCACACTCACATTTCCTGCTGTATTAGAGACTCTAGACAGCAAGAGCGTGCTTCTTGCTGTAAAGCAAAGTGTGGTTCACGGAAAACGACTGTGCTTTGTGTTTTCCTTCAGAAATGGAGTGAAATTCCAGGCTCTGTTTCTTCCTAGAGGCAAAACTTCGTTTCAGGTAAACTCAGTCACTTTTCAGCTCAAACAAAGCTACATCGTTCAAGTAGCTCACACGTTTCTTGCTCTTAAATGTAAAGCATTGGATGTTAGAGGACCTGTGGTTTGTATCAGTTTGAGAAGCAGAGTTGAGCTAGCAATGGTCTGTATGTGTAGGAAACACCGTTCTTTTGTTCTGAGTACCATCATGTTTCTGGCTCTATAGAGACTCTAGAAAGCAAGAGCATGCTTCTTGTTCTAAAGCAGAGTGTGTTTCACTGATGACAACTGTGTTGTGTGTTTCTCTTCAGAAATGGAGTTAAATCCCAGGCTCTTTGTCTTTCTTCATGCAAGACTTCGTTTAGATAACCTCAGTCACCTTTCAGCTCAAACAAAGCCATATCATTTACGTAGCTCACACGTTTCTTGCTCTAACTTAAAAGCATTGGATATTAGAGGAACTGTGGTTTGTATCAGTTTCATTAGCAGAGTTGGACGACATATGGTCTGTATGTGTAGGAAACTCCGTTCTTTTGTTCTGAGCACACTCACATTTCCTGCTGTATTAGAGACTCTATAAAGCAAGAGTGTGCTTCTTGCTCTAAAGCAATGTGTGTTTCACAGATGACAACTGTGCTGTGTGTTTCCCTTCAAAAATGGAGTTAAATCCCTGGCTCTGTGTCTTCCTACATGCAAGAATTCGTTTCAGTTAAACACAGTCACCTTTCAGCTAAAACAAAGCTATATCGTTTACGTAGCTCACACGTTTTTTGCTCTAACTGAAAAGCATTGGATATTGGAGGAAATTTGGTTTGTATCAGTTTCAGAAGCAGAGTTGGACTACATATGGTCTGTATGTGTAGGAAACACCGTTCTTTTGTTCTGAGCACACTCACGTTTCCTGCTGTATTAGACATTCTAGAAAGCAAAGGCATGCTTCTTGCTCTAAAGCAATGTGTGTTTCATGAATGACAACTGTGCTGAGTGTTTCCATTAAGATATGGAGTTAAATCCCAGGCTCTGTATCTTCCTACAGGGAAGTCATCATTTCAGGTAAACACAGTCACTTTTCAGCTCAAATGAATATAAATCGTTTACGAAGCTCACACGTTTCTTGCTCTTAACTGAAAACCATTGGATGTTAGATGACTTGGGGTTTGAATCAGTTTCAGAAGCAGAGTTGGACTAGCAATGGTCCGTACGTGTAGGAAACACCGTTCTTTTGTTATGAGCACACTCAAGTTTCCTGATGTATTAGAGACTCTAGAAAGCAAGAGCGTGCTTCTTGCTCTAAAGCAGAGTGTGTTTCACAGATGACAACTGTGCTGTGTGTTTCCCTTCAGATTTGGTCTTAAATCCAGGCTCTGTGTCTTCCTACAGGCAAGACTTCGTTTCAGGTAAACACAGTCACCTTTCAGCTCAAACAAAGCTATATCATTTACGTAGCTCACACGTTTCTTGCTCTAACTGAAAAGCATTGGATATTAGAGGAACTGTGGTTTGTATCAGTTTCAGAAGCCGAGTTGGACTACATATGGTCTGTATATGTAGGAAACACCGTTCTTTTCTTCTGAGCACACTCACGTTTCCTGCTGTATTAGAGATTCTAGAAAGCAAGAGCGTGCTTCTTGCTCTAAAGCAGAGTGTGTTTCATGGATGACAACTGTGCTGTGTGTTTCCCTTCAGGAATGCAGTTCAATACAGGCTCTGTGTCTTCCTACAATCAAGACATCAATACAGGTTAACACAGTCACTTTTCAGCTCAAATGAATATAAATCGTTTACAAAGCTCACACGTTTCTCACTCTTAACTGAGAAGCAATGCATGTTAGAAGAACTGTGGTTTGTATCAGTTTCAGAATCAGAGTTGAGCTAGCAATGGTCCATATGTGTAGGAAACACCGTTCTTTTGTTCTGAGTACCCTCAAGTTTCTGGCTCTATTAGAAACTCTAGAAAGCAAGAGCATGCTTCTTGTTCTAAAGCATAGTGTGTTTCACGGATGACCACTATGCTGTGTGTTTTCCTTCTGAAATGGAGTTAAATCCCAGGCTCTGTGTCTTCCTACAGGCAAGACTTCGTTTCAGGTAAACTCAGTCACGTTTCAGCTCAAACAAAGCTATATCGTTTACGTAGCTCACACGTTTCTTGCTCTAACTGAAAAGCATTGGATATTACATGACTTGTGGTTTGTATCAGTTTCAGAAGCAGAGTTGAACTAGCAATGGTCTGTATGTGTAGGAAACACCGCTATTTTGTTCTGACCACAGTCATGTTTCCTGCTGTATTAGAGACTCTTGCAAAGCAAGAGCGTGCTTCTTGCTCTAAAGCAGAGTGTGCTTCATGGATGAGAACTGTGCTGTGTGTTTTCCTTCATGAATGGAGTTAAATCCAGGCTCTGTGTCTTCCTACAATCAAGACATCATTTCAGGTAAACGCAGTCACTTTTCAGCTCAAATGAATATAAATTTTTTACGAAGCTCACACGTTTATTGCTCTTAACTGAAAAGCAATGTATGTTAGAAGAACTGTGGTTTGTATCAGTTTCAGAATCAGAGTTCAAACATCAATGGTCCATATTTGTAGGAAACACCGTTTTTTTGTTCTGAGCACACTCACGTTCCCTTCTGTATTAGAGACTTTAGACAGCAACAGTGCTTCTTGCTCTAAGCAGAGTGTGTTTCACAGATGACAACTCTGCTGTGTGCTTTCCTTCAGAAATGGAGTTAAATACAAGGCTCTGTGTCTTCCTACAGGCAAAACTTCGATTCAGGTAAACTCAGTCAATTTTCACATAAAACAAAGCTACATTGTTGAAGTAGCTCAACGTTTCTTGCTCTTAAAGGTAAAGCATTGGATGTTAGAGGACCTGTGGTTTGTATCAGTTTCACAAGCAGAGTTGAACTAGCAATGGTCCCTATGTGTAGGAAACACCGTTTTTTAGTTCTGAGCACACTCACGTTCCCTTCTGTATTAGAGACTCTAGACAGCAAGAGCGTGCTTCTTGCTCTAAAGCAGAGTGTGCTTCACGGAAAACAACTGTGCTGTGTGTTTCCCTTCAGAAATGGTCTTAACTCCCAGGCTCTGTGTCTTCCTACAGGCAAGACTTCGTTTCAGGTAAACACAGTCACCTTTCTGCTCAAACAAAGCTATATCGTTTACGTAGCTCACACGTTTATTGCTCTAACTTAAAAGCATTGGATATTAGAGAAAATATGGTTTGTATCAGTTTCATTAGCAGAGTTGGACGACATATTGTCTGTATGTGTGGGAAACACCGTTCTTTTGTTCTGAGCACACTCACGTTTCCTGCTGTATTAGAGACTCTATAAAGCAAGAGTGTGCTTCTTGCTATAAAGCAATGTGTGTTTCACGAATGACAACTGTGCTGTGTGTTTCCCTTCAAAAATGGAGTTAAATCCCAGGCTCTGTATCTTCCTACAGGCAATTCTTCGTTTCAGGTAAACTCAGTCACGTTTCAGCTCAAACAAAGCTATATCGTTTACGTAGCTCACACGTTTCTTGCTCTAACTGAAAAGCATTGGATATTAGATGAACTGTCGTTTGTATCAGTTTCAGAATCAGAGTTGAACTAGCAATGGTCCATATGTGTAAGAAACACCGTTCTTTTGTTCTGAGCACACTCACATTTACTGCTGTATTAGAGACTCTAGACAGCAAGAGCGTGCTTCTTGCTGTAAAGCAGAGTGTAGTTCACGGAAAACAACTGTGCTTTGTGTTTTCCTTCAGAAATGGAGTGAAATCCCAGGCTCTGTTTCTTCCTAGAGACAAAACTTCGTTTCAGGTAAACTCAGTCCCTTTACAGCTCAAACAAAGCTACATCGTTCAAGTAGCTCACACGTTTCTGGCTCTTAAATGTAAAGCATTGTATGTTAGAGGACCTGTGGTTTGTATCAGTTTCAGAAGCAGAGTTGAACTCGCAATGGTCTGTATGTGTAGGAAACACCATTCTTTTGTTCTTAGTACCATCAAGTTTCTGGCTCTACTAGAGACTCTAGAAAGCAAGAGCATGCTTCTTCTTCTAAAGCAGAGTGTGTTTCACTGATGACAACTGTGCTGTGTGTTTCTCTTCAGAAATGGAGTTAAATCCCAGGCTCTTTGTCTTTCTTCATGCAAGACTTCATTTAGATAACCTCAGTCAGCTTTCAGCTCAAACAAAGCCATATCATTTACGTAGCTCACACGTTTCTTGCTCTAACTGAAAAGCATTGGAAATTAGAGAAACTGTGGTTTGTATCAGTTTCATTAGCAGAGTTGGACGACATATGGTCTGTATGTGTAGGAAACACCGTTCTGTTGTTCTGAGCACACTCACGTTTCCTGCTGTATTAGAAATTCAAGAAAGCAAAGGCGTGCTTCTTGCTCTAAAGCAGACTGTGTTTCATCGATGAAAACTGTGCTGTGTGTTTCCCTTCAGAAATGGAGTTAAATCCCAGGCTCTGTATCTTCCTACAGGGAAGTCATCATTTCAGGTAAACGCAGTCCCTTTTCAGCTCAAGTGAATATAAATCGTTTACGAAGCTCACACGTTTATTGCTCTTAACTGAAAAGCATTGGATGTTAGATGACATGGGGTTTGAATAAGTTTCAAAAGCAGAGTTGGACTAGCAATGGTCCGTACGTATAGGAAAAACCGTTCTTTTGTTATGAGCACACTCACGTTTCCTGATGTATTAGAGACTCTAGAAAGCAAGAGCGTGCTTCTTGATCTAAAGCAGAGTGTGTTTCACGGATGACAATTGTGCTGTGTGTTTCCCTTCAGAAATGGTCTTAAATCCCAGGCTCTGTGTCTTCCTACAGGCAAGACTTCATTTCAGGTAAACAGAGTCACCTTTCAGCTCAAACAAAGCTATATCGTTTACGTAGCTCACACGTTTCTTGCTCTAACTGAAAAGCATTGGATATTAGAGGTACTGTGGTTTGTATCAGTTTCAGAAGCAGAATTGGACTACATATGGTCTGTATATGTAGGAAACACCGTTCTTTTGTTCTGAGCACACTCACGTTTCCTGCTGTATTAGAGATTCTAGAAAGCAAGAGCGTGGTTCTTGCTCTAAAGCAGACTGTGTTTCATCGATGAAAACTGTGCTGTGTGTTTCCCTTCAGAAATGGAGTTAAATCCCAGGCTCTGTATCTTCCTACAGGGAAGTCATCATTTCAGGTAAATGCAGTCACTTTTCAGCTCAAATGAATATAAATCTTTTACGAAGCTCACATGTTTCTTGCTCTTAACTGAAAAGCATTGGATGTTAGATGACTTGGGGTTTGAAACAGTTTCAGAAGCAGAGTTGAACTATCAATGGTCCGTATGTGTAGGAAACATCGTTCTTTGGTTCTGAGTACCCTCAAGTTTCTGGCTCTATTAGACACTCTAGAAAGCAAGAGCATGCTTCTTGTTCTAAAGCATAGTGTGTTTCACGGATGACCACAATGCTGTGTGTTTCCTTTCAGAAATGGAGTTAAATCCCAGGCTCTGTATCTTCCTACAGGCAAGTCGTCATTTCAGGTAAACGCAGTCACTTTTCAGCTCAAACAAAGCTACATCGTTCAAGTAGCTCACACGTTTCTTACTCTTAAATGTAAAGCATTGGATGTTAGAGGACCTGTGGTTTCTATCAGTTTCAGAAGCAGAGTTGAGCTAGCAATGGTCCGTATGTGTAGGAAACACCGTTCTTTTGTTCTGAGTACCATCATGTTTCTGGCTCTATAGAGACTCTAGAAAGCAAGAGCATGCTTCTTCTTCTAAAGCAGAGTGTGTTTCACTGATGACAACTGTGTTGTGTGTTTCTCTTCAGAAATGGAGTTAAATCCCAGGCTCTTTGTCTTTCTTCATGCAAGACTTCGTTTAGATAACCTCAGTCACCTTTCAGCTCAAACAAAGCCATATCATTTACGTAGCTCACACGTTTCTTCCTCTAACTTAAAAGCATTGGATATTAGAGAAACTGTGGTTTGTATCAGTTTCATTAGCAGAGTTGGACGACATATGGTCTGTATGTGTAGGAAACTCCGTTCTTTTGTTCTGAGCACACTCACGTTTCCTGCTGTATTAGAGACTCTAGTAAGCAAGAGCGTGCTTCTTGCTCTAAAGCAGAGTGTGTTTCATGGATGACAACTGTGCTGTGTGTTTCCCTTCAGGAATGCAGTTCAATACAGGCTCTGTGTCTTCCTACAATCAAGACATCAATACAGATTAACACAGTCACTTTTCAGCTCAAATGAATATAAATCATTTACAAAGCTCACACGTTTCTCACTCTTAACTGAAAAGCAATGCATGTTAGAAGAACTGTGGTTTGTATCAGTTTCAGAATCAGAGTTGAGCTAGCAATGGTCCATATGTGAAGGAAACACCGTTCTTTTGTTCTGAGTACCCTCAAGTTTCTGGCTCTATTAGAAACTCTAGAAAGCAAGAGCATGCTTCTTGTTCTAAAGCATAGTGTGTTTCACGGATGACCACTATGCTGTGTGTTTTCCTTCAGAAATGGAGTTAAATCCCAGGCTCTGTGTCTTCCTACAGGCAAGACTTCGTTTCAGGTAAACTCAGTCACGTTTCAGCTCAAACAAAGCTATATCGTTTACGTAGCTCACACGTTTCTTGCTCTAACTGAAAAGCATTGGATATTACATGACTTGTGGTTTGTATCAGTTTCAGAAGCAGAGTTGAACTAGCAATGGTCTGTATGTGTAGGAAACACCGCTATTTTGTTCTGACCACAGTCATGTTTCCTGCTGTATTAGAGACTCTTGCAAAGCAAGAGCGTGCTTCTTGCTCTAAAGCAGAGTGTGCTTCATGGATGAGAACTGTGCTGTGTGTTTTCCTTCATGAATGGAGTTAAATCCAGGCTCTGTGTCTTCCTACAATCAAGACATCATTTCAGGTAAACGCAGTCACTTTTCAGCTCAAATGAATATAAATTTTTTACGAAGCTCACACGTTTATTGCTCTTAACTGAAAAGCAATGTATGTTAGAAGAACTGTGGTTTGTATCAGTTTCAGAATCAGAGTTCAAACATCAATGGTCCATATTTGTAGGAAACACCGTTTTTTTGTTCTGAGCACACTCACGTTCCCTTCTGTATTAGAGACTTTAGACAGCAACAGTGCTTCTTGCTCTAAGCAGAGTGTGTTTCACGGATGACAACTCTGCTGTGTGCTTTCCTTCAGAAATGGAGTTAAATACCAGGCTCTGTGTCTTCCTACAGGCAAAACTTCGATTCAGGTAAACTCAGTCAATTTTCACCTAAAACAAAGCTACATTGTTGAAGTAGCTCAACGTTTCTTGCTCTTAAAGGTAAAGCATTGGATGTTAGAGGACCTGTGGTTTATATCAGTTTCACAAGCAGAGTTGAACTAGCAATGGTCCCTATGTGTAGGAAACACCGTTTTTTAGTTCTGAGCACACTCACGTTCCCTTCTGTATTAGAGACTCTAGACAGCAAGAGCGTGCTTCTTGCTCTAAAGCAGAGTGTGGTTCACGGAAAACAACTGTGCTGTGTGTTTCCCTTCAGAAATGGTCTTAAATCCCAGGCTCTGTGTCTTCCTACAGGCAAGACTTCGTTTCAGCTAAACACAGTCACCTTTCAGCTCAAACAAAGCTATATCGTTTACGGAGCTCACACGTTTATTGCTCTAACTTAAAAGCATTGGATATTAGAGAAAATATGGTTTGTATCAGTTTCATTAGCAGAGTTGGACGACATATGGTCTGTATGTGGGAAACACCGTTCTTTTGTTCTGAGCACACTCACGTTTCCTGCTGTATTAGAGACTCTATAAAGCAAGAGTGTGCTTCTTGCTATAAAGCAATGTGTGTTTCACGAATGACAACTGTGCTGTGTGTTTCCCTTCAAAAATGGAGTTAAATCCCAGGCTCTGTATCTTCATACAGGCAATTCTTCGTTTCAGGTAAACTCAGTCACGTTTCAGCTCAAACAAAGCTATATCGTTTACGTAGCTCACACGTTTCTTGCTCTAACTGAAAAGCATTGGATATTAGATGAACTGTGGTTTGTATCAGTTTCAGAATCAGAGTTGAACTAGCAATGGTCCATATGTGTAAGAAACACCGTTCTTTTGTTCTGAGCACACTCACATTTACTGCTGTATTAGAGACTCTAAACAGCAAGAGCGTGCTTCTTGCTGTAAAGCAGAGTGTAGTTCACGGAAAACAACTGTGCTTTGTGTTTTCCTTCAGAAATGGAGTGAAATCCCAGGCTCTGTTTCTTCCTAGAGGCAAAACTTCGTTTCAGGTAAACTCAGTCACTTTTCAGCTCAAACAAAGCTACATCGTTCAAGTAGCTCACACGTTTCTGGCTCTTAAATGTAAAGCATTGGATGTTAGAGGACCTGTGGTTTGTATCAGTTTCAGAAGCAGAGTTGAACTAGCAATGGTCTGTATTAGTAGGAAACACCGTTCTTTTGTTCTGAGTACCATCAAGTTTCTGGCTCTATTAGAGACTCTAGAAAGCAAGAGCATGCTTCTTGTTCTAAAGCAGAGTGTGTTTCACTGATAACAACTGTGCTGTGTGTTTCTCTTCAGAAATGGAGTTAAATCCCAGGCTCTTTGTCTTTCTTCATGCAAGACTTCGTTTAGATAACCTCAGTCAGCTTTCAGCTCAAACAAAGCCATATCATTTACGTAGCTCACACGTTTCTTGCTCTAACTGAAAAGCATTGGATATTAGAGAAACTGTGGTTTGTATCAGTTTCATTAGCAGAGTTGGACGACATATGGTCTGTATGTGTAGGAAACACCGTTCTTTTGTTCTGAGCACACTCACGTTTCCTGCTGTATTAGAAATTCAAGAATGCAAAGGCGTGCTTCTTGCTCTAAAGCAGACTGTGTTTCATCGATGAAAACTGTGCTGTGTGTTTCCCTTCAGAAATGGAGTTAAATCCCAGGCTCTATATCTTCCTTAGCGGAAGTCATCATTTCAGGTAAACGCAGTCACATTTCAGCTCAAATGAATATAAATCCTTTAAGAAGCTCACACGTTTCTTGCTCTTAACTGAAAAGCAATGGATGTTAGATGACATGGGGTTTGAATCAGTTTCAGAAGCAGAGTTGGACTAGCAATGGTCCTTACGTGTAGGAAACACCGTTCTTTTGTTATGAGCACACTCACGTTTCCTGATGTATTAGAGACTCTAGAAAGCAAGAGCGTGCTTCTTGCTCTAAAGCAGAGTGTGTTTCACGGATGACAATTGTGCTGTGTGTTTCCCTTCAGAAATGGTCTTAAATCCCAGGCTCTGTGTCTTCCTACAGGCAAGACTTCGTTTCAGGTAAACAGAGTCACCTTTCAGCCCAAACAAAGCTATATCGTTTACGTAGCTCACACGTTTCCTGCTCTAACTGAAAAGCATTGGATATTAGAGGTACTGTGGTTTGTATCAGTTTCAGAAGCAGAGTTGGACTACATATGGTCTGTATATGTAGGAAACACCGTTCTTTTGTTCTGAGCACACTCACGTTTCCTGCTGTATTACAGATTCTAGAAAGCAAGAGCGTGCTTCTTGCTCTAAAGCAGACTGTGTTTCATCAATGAAAACTGTGCTGTGTGTTTCCCTTCAGAAATGGAGTTCAATCCCAGGCTCTGTGTCTTTCTACAATCAAGACATCAGTACAGGTTAACGCAGTCACTTTTCGCTCAAATGTATATAAATCATTTACAAAGCTCACACGTTTCTCGCTCTTAACTGAAAAGCAATGCATGTTAGAAGAACTGTGGTTTGTATCAGTTTCAGAATCAGAGTTGAGCTAGCAATGGTCCATATGTGTAGGAAACACTATTCTTTTGTTCTGAGTACCCTCAAGTTTCTGGCTCTATTAGAGACACTAGAAAGCAAGAGCATGCTTCTTATTCTAAAGCCTAGTGTGTTTCACGGATGACCACTATGCTGTGTGTTTTCCTTCAGAAATGGAGTTAAATCCCAGGCTCTGTGTCTTCCTACAGGCAAGACTTCGTTCCAGGTAAACTCAGTCACGTTTCAGCTCAAACAAAGCTATATCGTTTACGTAGCTCACACGTTTCTTGCTCTAACTGAAAAGCATTGGATATTAGATGAACTGTGGTTTGTATCAGTTTCAGAATCAGAGTTGAACTAGCAATGGTCCATATGTGTAAGAAACACCGTTCTTTTGTTCTCAGCACACTCACATTTCCTGCTGTATTAGAGACTCTAGACAGCAAGAGCGTGCTTCTTGCTGTAAAGCAGAGTGTGGTTCACGGAAAACGACTGTGCTTTGTGTTTTCCTTCAGAAATGGAGTGAAATCCCAGGCTCTGTTTCTTCCTAGAGGCAAAACTTCGTTTCAGGTAAACTCAGTCACTTTTCAGCTCAAACAAAGCTACATCATTCAAGTAGCTCACACGTTTCTTGCTCTTAAATGTAAAGCATTGTATGTTAGAGGACCTGTGGTTTGTATCAGTTTCAGAAGCAGAGTTGAGCTAGCAATGGTCCGTATGTGTAGGAAACACCGTTCTTTTTTTCTGAGTACCATCATGTTTCTGGCTCTATAGAGACTCTAGAAAGCAAGAGCATGCTTCTTGTTCTAAAGCAGAGTGTGTTTCACTGATGACAACTGTGTTGTGTGTTTCTCTTCAGAAATGGAGTTAAATCCCAGGCTCTTTGTCTTTCTTCATGCAAGACTTCGTTTAGATAACCTCAGACACCTTTCAGCTCAAAAAAAGCCATATCATTTACGTAGCTCACACGTTTCTTCCTCTAACTTAAAAGCATTGGATATTAGAGAAACTGTGGTTTGTATCAGTTTCATTAGCAGAGTTGGACGACATATGGTCTGTATGTGTAGGAAACTCCGTTCTTTTCTTCTGAGCACACTCACGTTTCCTGCTGTATTAGAGACTCTAGTAAGCATGAGCGTGCTTCTTGCTCTAAAGCAGAGTGTGTTTCATGGATGACAACTGTGCTGTGTGTTTCCCTTCAGGAATGCAGTTCAATACAGGCTCTGTGTCTTCCTACAATCAAGACATCAATACAGGTTAACACAGTCACTTTTCAGCTCAAATGAATATAAATCGTTTACAAAGCTCACACGTTTCTCACTCTTAACTGAAAAGCAATGCATGTTAGAAGAACTGTGGTTTGTATCAGTTTCAGAATCAGAGTTGAGCTAGCAATGGTCCATATGTGAAGGAAACACCGTTCTTTGTTCTGAGTACCCTCAAGTTTCTGGCTCTATTAGAAACTCTAGAAAGCAAGAGCATGCTTCTTGTTCTAAAGCATAGTGTGTTTCACGGATGACCACTAAGCTGTGTGTTTTCCTTCAGAAATGGAGTTAAATCCCAGGCTCTGTGTCTTCCTACAGGCAAGACTTCGTTTCAGGTAAACTCAGTCACGTTTCAGCTCAAACAAAGCTATATCGTTTACGTAGCTCACACGTTTCTTGCTCTAACTGAAAAGCATTGGATATTACATGACTTGTGGTTTGTATCAGTTTCAGAAGCAGAGTTGAACTAGCAATGGTCTGTATGTGTAGGAAACACCGCTATTTTGTTCTGACCACAGTCATGTTTCCTGCTGTATTAGAGACTCTTGCAAAGCAAGAGCGTGCTTCTTGCTCTAAAGCAGAGTGTGCTTCATGGATGAGAACTGTGCTGTGTGTTTTCCTTCATGAATGGAGTTAAATCCAGGCTCTGTGTCTTCCTACAATCAAGACATCATTTCAGGTAAACGCAGTCACTTTTCAGCTCAAATGAATATAAATTTTTTACGAAGCTCACACGTTTATTGCTCTTAACTGAAAAGCAATGTATGTTAGAAGAACTGTGGTTTGTATCAGTTTCAGAATCAGAGTTCAAACATCAATGGTCCATATTTGTAGGAAACACCGTTTTTTTGTTCTGAGCACACTCACGTTCCCTTCTGTATTAGAGACTTTAGACAGCAACAGTGCTTCTTGCTCTAAGCAGAGTGTGTTTCACGGATGACAACTCTGCTGTGTGCTTTCCTTCAGAAATGGAGTTAAATACCAGGCTCTGTGTCTTCCTACAGGCAAAACTTCGATTCAGGTAAACTCAGTCAATTTTCACCTAAAACAAAGCTACATTGTTGAAGTAGCTCAACGTTTCTTGCTCTTAAAGGTAAAGCATTGGATATTAGAGGACCTGTGGTTTGTATCAGTTTCACAAGCAGAGTTGAACTAGCAATGGTCCCTATGTGTAGGAAACACCGTTCTTTTGTTCTGAGTACCATCAAGTTTCTGGCTCTATTAGAGACTCTAGAAAGCAAGAGCATGCTTCTTGTTCTAAAGCATAGTATGTTTCACTGATGACAACTGTGCTGTGTGTTTCCCTTCAGAAATGGAGTTAAATCCCAGGCTCTTTGTCTTTCTTCATGCAAGACTTCGTTTAGATAACCTCAGTCAGCTTCCAGCTCAAACAAAGCCATAGCATTTACGTAGCTCACACGTTTCTTGCTCTAACTGAAAAGCATTGGATATTAGAGAAACTGTGGTTTGTATCAGTTTCATTAGCAGAGTTGGACGACATATGGTCTGTATGTGTAAGAAACACCATTCTTTTGTTCTGAGCACACTCATGTTTCCTGCTATATTAGAAATTCAAGAAAGCAAAGGCGTGCTTCTTGCTCTAAAGCAGACTGTGTTTCATCGATGAAAACTGTGCTGTGTGTTTCCTTCAGAAATGGAGTTAAATCCCAGGCTCTGTATCTTCCTACAGGGAAGTCATCATTTCAGGTAAAAGCAGTCACTTTTCAGCTCAAATGAATATAAATCCTTAACGAACCTCACACGTTTCTTGCTCTAACTGAAAAGCATTGGATATTAGATGAACTGTGGTTTGTATCAGTTTCAGAATCAGAGTTGAACTAGCAATGGTCCATATGTGTAAGAAACACCATTCATTTGTTATGAGCACACTCACATTTCCTGATGTATTAGAGACTCTAGAAAGCAAGAGCCTGCTTCTTGCTCTAAAGCAGACTGTGTTTCATCGATGAAAACTGTGCTGTGTGTTTCCCTTCAGAAATGGAGTTAAATCCCAGGCTCTGTATCTTCCTACATGGAAGTCATCATTTCAGGTAAACGCAGTCCCTTTTCAGCCTAAGTGAATATAAATCGTTTACGAAGCTCACAAGTTTCTTGCTCTTAACTGAAAAGCATTGGATGTTAGATGACTTGGGGTTTGATTCAGTTTCAGAAGCAGAGTTGGACTAGCAATGGTCCGTACATGTAGGAAACACCGTTCTTTTGTTCTGAGCACACTCACGTTTCCTGATGTATTAAAGACTCTAGAAAGCAAGAGCGTGCTTCTTGCTCTAAAGCAGAGTGTGTTTCACGGATGACAATTGTGCTATGTGTTTCCCTTCAGAAATGGTCTTAAATCCCAGGCTCTGTGTCTTCCTACAGGCAAGACTTCGTTTCAGGTAAACAGAGTGACCTTTCAGCTCAAACAAAGCTATATCGTTTACGTAGCTCACACGTTTCTTGCTCTAACTGAAAAGCATTGGATATTAGAGGTACTGTGGTTTGTGTCAGTTTCAGAAGCAGAGTTGGACTACATATGGTCTGTATATGTAGGAAACACCGTTCTTTTGTTCTGAGCACACTCACGTTTCCTGCTGTATTAGAGATTCTAGAAAGCAAGAGCGTGCTTGTTGCTCTAAAGCAGAGTGTGTTTCAAGGATGACAACTGTGCTGTGTGTTTCCCTTCAGGAATGCAGTTCAATACAGGCTCTGTGTCTTCCTACAATCAAGACATCATTACAGGTAAACGCAGTCACTTTTCAGCTCAAATGAATATAAATTGTTTACAAAGCTCACACGTTTCGCGCTCTTAACAGAAAAGGGATGCATGTTAGATGAACTGTGGTTTGTATCAGTTTCAGAATCAGAGTTGAACTAGCAATGGTCCATATGTGTAAGAAACACCATTCTTTTGTTCTGTGCACACTCACATTTCCTGCTGTATTAGAGACTCTAAACAGCAAGAGCGTGCTTCTTGCTGTAAAGCAGAGTGTGGTTCACCGAAAACAACTGTGCTGTGTGTTTTCTTTCAGAAATGGAGTGAAATCCCAGGCTCTTTCTTCCTAGAGGCAAAACTTCGTTTCAGGTAAACTCAGTCACTTTTCAGCTCAAACAAGCTACATCGTTCAAGTAGCTCACACGTTTCTTGCTCTTAAATGTAAAGCATTGGATGTTAGAGGACCTGTGGTTTGTATCAGTTTCAGAAGCAGAGTTGAACTAGCAAAGGTCCGTATGTGTAGGAAACACCGTTCTTTTGTTCTGAGTACCATCAAGTTTCTGGCTCTATTAGAGACTAGGAAAGCAAGAGCATGCTTCTTGTTCTAAAGCAGAGTGTGTTTCACTGATGACAACTGTGCTGTGTGTTTCTCTTCAGAAATGGAGGTAAATCCCAGGCTCTTTGTCTTTCTTCATGCAAGACTTCATTTAGATAACCTCAGTCACCTTTCAGCTCAAACAAAGCCATATCATTTACGTAGCTCACACGTTTCTTGCTCTAACTTAAAAGCATTGGATATTAGAGAAACAGTGGTTTCTATCAGTTTCATTAGCAGAGTTGGACGACATATGGTCTGTATGTTTAGGAAACACAGTTCTTTTGTTCTGAGCACACTCACGTTTCCTGCTGTATTAGAGACTCTAGAAAGCAAGAGTGTGCTTCTTGCTCTAAAGCAATGTGTGTTTCAGGAATGACAACTGTGCTGTTTGTTTCCCTTCAAAAATGGAGTTAAATCCCAGGCTCTGTGTCTTCCTACATGCAAGACGTCGTTTCAGGTAAACACAGTCACCTTTCAGCTCAAACAAAGCTATATCGTTTATGTAGCTCACACGTTTCTTGCTCTAACTGAAAAGCATTGGATATTAGAGGAACTGTGGTTTGTATCAGTTTCATAAGCAGAGTTGGACTACATATGGTCTGTATGTGTAGGAAACACCATACTTTTCTTCTGAGCACACTCGCGTTTCCTGATGTATTAGAGATTCTAGAAAGCAAGAGTGTGATTCTTGCTCTAAAGCAGACTGTTTCATCGATGAAAACTGTGCTGTGTGTTTCCCTTCAGAAATGGAGTTAAATCCCAGGCTCTGTATCTTCCTACAGGGAAGTCATCATTTCCGGTAAACGCAGTCCCTTTTCAGCCTAAGTGAATATAAATCGTTTACGAAGCTCACACGTTTCTTGCTCTTAACTGAAAAGCATTGGATGTTAGATGACATGGGGTTTGAATCAGTTTCAGAAGCAGAGTTGGACTAGCAATGGTCCGTACATGTAGGAAACACCGTTCTTTTGATATGAGCACACTCACGTTTCCTGATGTATTAAAGACTCTAGAAAGCAAGAGCGTGCTTCTTGCTCTAAAGCAGAGTGTGTTTCACGGATGACAATTGTGCTGTGTGTTTCCCTTCAGAAATGGTCTTAAATCCCAGGCTCTGTGTCTTCCTACAGGCAAGACTTCGTTTCAGGTAAACAGAGTGACCTTTCAGCTCAAACAAAGCTATATCGTTTACGTAGCTCACACGTTTCTTGCTCTAACTGAAAAGCATTGGATATTAGAGGTACTGTGGTTTGTATCAGTTTCAGAAGCAGAGTTGGACTACATATGGTCGGTATATGTAGGAAACACCGTTCTTTTGTTCTGAGCACACTCACGTTTCCTGCTGTATTAGAGACTCTAGTAAGCAAGAGCGTGCTTGTGACTCTAAGCAGACTGTGTTTCATCGATGAAAACTGTGCTGTGTGTTTCCCTTCAGAAATGGAGTTAAATCCCAGGCTCTGTATCTTCCTACAAGCAAGACATCATTTCAGGTAAACGCAGACACTTTTCAGATCAAATGAATATAAATTGTTTGCGAAACTCACACGTTTCTTGCTCTTAACTAAAAGCATTGGAT
Source organism: Onychomys leucogaster (assembly GCA_949786385.1). Taxonomy (NCBI): domain Eukaryota; kingdom Metazoa; phylum Chordata; class Mammalia; order Rodentia; family Cricetidae; genus Onychomys; species Onychomys leucogaster. Next base: position 268,894 of record CATKUP010000271.1, read on the forward strand.
GTTAGATGACTTGGGGTTTGAATCAGTTTCAGAAGCAGAGTTGGACTAGCAATGGTCCGTATGTGTAGGAAACACCGTTCTTTTGTTATGAGCACACTCACGTTTCCTGATGTATTAAAGACTCTAGAAAGCAAGAGCGTGCTTCTTGCTCTAAAGCAGAGTGTGTTTCACGGATGACAATTGTGCTGTGTGTTTCCCTTCAGAAATGGTCTTAAATCCCAGGCTCTGTGTCTTCCTACAGGCAAGACTTCGTTTCAGGTAAACAGAGTCACCTTTCAGCTCAAACAAAGCTATATCGTTTACGTAGCTCACACGTTTCTTGCTCTAACTGAAAAGCATTGGATATTAGAGGTACTGTGGTTTGTATCAGTTTCAGAAGCAGAGTTGGACTACATATGGTCTGTATATGTAGGAAACACCGTTCTTTTGTTCTGAGCACACTCACGTTTCCTGCTGTATTAGAGATTCTAGAAAGCAAGTGCGTGCTTGTTGCTCTAAAGCAGAGTGTGTTTCAAGGATGACAACTGTGCTGTGTGTTTCCCTTCAGGAAGGCAGTTCAGTACAGGCTCTGTGTCTTCCTACAATCAAGACATCATTACAGGTAAACGCAGTCACTTTTCAGCTGAAATGAATATAAATTGTTTACAAAGCTCACTTGTTTCGCGCTCGTAACTGAAAAGGGATGCATGTTAGAAGAACTGTGGTTTGTATCAGTTTCAGAATCAGAGTTGAACTAGCAATGGTCCATATGTGTAAGAAACACCGTTCTTTTGTTCTGAGCACACTCACATTTCCTGCTGTATTAGAGACTCTAAACAGCAAGAGCGTGCTTCTTGCTGTAAAGCAGAGTGTGGTTCACCGAAAACAACTGTGCTGTGTGTTTTCTTTCAGAAATGGAGTGAAATCCCAGGCTCTTTCTTCCTAGAGGCAAAACTTCGTTTCAGGTAAACTCAGTCACTTTTCAGCTCAAACAAGCTACATCGTTCAAGTAGCTCACACGTTTCTTGCTCTTAAATGTAAAGCATTGGATGTTAGAGGACCTGTGGTTTGTATCAGTTTCAGAAGCAGAGTTGAACTAGCAAAGGTCCGTATGTGTAGGAAACACCGTTCTTTTGTTCTGAGTACCATCAAGTTTCTGGCTCTATTAGAGACTCTAGAAAGCAAGAGCATGCTTCTTGTTCTAAAGCAGAGTGTGTTTCACTGATGACAACTGTGCTGTGTGTTTCTCTTCAGAAATGGAGGTAAATCCCAGGCTCTTTGTCTTTCTTCATGCAAGACTTCATTTAGATAACCTCAGTCACCTTTCAGCTCAAACAAAGCCATATCATTTACGTAGCTCACACGTTTCTTGCTCTAACTTAAAAGCATTGGATATTAGAGAAACAGTGGTTTCTATCAGTTTCATTAGCAGAGTTGGACGACATATGGTCTGTATGTTTAGGAAACACAGTTCTTTTGTTCTGAGCACACTCACGTTTCCTGCTGTATTAGAGACTCTAGAAAGCAAGAGTGTGCTTCTTGCTCTAAAGCAATGTGTGTTTCAGGAATGACAACTGTGCTGTTTGTTTCCCTTCAAAAATGGAGTTAAATCCCAGGCTCTGTGTCTTCCTACATGCAAGACGTCGTTTCAGGTAAACACAGTCACCTTTCAGCTCAAACAAAGCTATATCGTTTATGTAGCTCACACGTTTCTTGCTCTAACTGAAAAGCATTGGATATTAGAGGAACTGTGGTTTGTATCAGTTTCATAAGCAGAGTTGGACTACATATGGTCTGTATGTGTAGGAAACACCATACTTTTCTTCTGAGCACACTCGCGTTTCCTGATGTATTAGAGATTCTAGAAAGCAAGAGTGTGATTCTTGCTCTAAAGCAGACTGTTTCATCGATGAAAACTGTGCTGTGTGTTTCCCTTCAGAAATGGAGTTAAATCCCAGGCTCTGTATCTTCCTACAGGGAAGTCATCATTTCCGGTAAACGCAGTCCCTTTTCAGCCTAAGTGAATATAAATCGTTTACGAAGCTCACACGTTTCTTGCTCTTAACTGAAAAGCATTGGATGTTAGATGACATGGGGTTTGAATCAGTTTCAGAAGCAGAGTTGGACTAGCAATGGTCCGTACATGTAGGAAACACCGTTCTTTTGATATGAGCACACTCACGTTTCCTGATGTATTAAAGACTCTAGAAAGCAAGAGCGTGCTTCTTGCTCTAAAGCAGAGTGTGTTTCACGGATGACAATTGTGCTGTGTGTTTCCCTTCAGAAATGGTCTTAAATCCCAGGCTCTGTGTCTTCCTACAGGCAAGACTTCGTTTCAGGTAAACAGAGTGACCTTTCAGCTCAAACAAAGCTATATCGTTTACGTAGCTCACACGTTTCTTGCTCTAACTGAAAAGCATTGGATATTAGAGGTACTGTGGTTTGTATCAGTTTCAGAAGCAGAGTTGGACTACATATGGTCGGTATATGTAGGAAACACCGTTCTTTTGTTCTGAGCACACTCACGTTTCCTGCTGTATTAGAGACTCTAGTAAGCAAGAGCGTGCTTGTGACTCTAAGCAGACTGTGTTTCATCGATGAAAACTGTGCTGTGTGTTTCCCTTCAGAAATGGAGTTAAATCCCAGGCTCTGTATCTTCCTACAAGCAAGACATCATTTCAGGTAAACGCAGACACTTTTCAGATCAAATGAATATAAATTGTTTGCGAAACTCACACGTTTCTTGCTCTTAACTAAAAGCATTGGATGTTAGATGACTTGGGGTTTGAATCAGTTTCAGAAGCAGAGTTGGACTAGCAATGGTCCGTATGTGTAGGAAACACCGTTCTTTTGTTATGAGCACACTCACGTTTCCTGATGTATTAAAGACTCTAGAAAGCAAGAGCGTGCTTCTTGCTCTAAAGCAGAGTGTGTTTCACGGATGACAATTGTGCTGTGTGTTTCCCTTCAGAAATGGTCTTAAATCCCAGGCTCTGTGTCTTCCTACAGGCAAGACTTCGTTTCAGGTAAACAGAGTCACCTTTCAGCTCAAACAAAGCTATATCGTTTACGTAGCTCACACGTTTCTTGCTCTAACTGAAAAGCATTGGATATTAGAGGTACTGTGGTTTGTATCAGTTTCAGAAGCAGAGTTGGACTACATATGGTCTGTATATGTAGGAAACACCGTTCTTTTGTTCTGAGCACACTCACGTTTCCTGCTGTATTAGAGATTCTAGAAAGCAAGTGCGTGCTTGTTGCTCTAAAGCAGAGTGTGTTTCAAGGATGACAACTGTGCTGTGTGTTTCCCTTCAGGAAGGCAGTTCAGTACAGGCTCTGTGTCTTCCTACAATCAAGACATCATTACAGGTAAACGCAGTCACTTTTCAGCTGAAATGAATATAAATTGTTTACAAAGCTCACTTGTTTCGCGCTCGTAACTGAAAAGGGATGCATGTTAGAAGAACTGTGGTTTGTATCAGTTTCAGAATCAGAGTTGAACTAGCAATGGTCCATATGTGTAAGAAACACCGTTCTTTTGTTCTGAGCACACTCACATTTCCTGCTGTATTAGAGACTATAGACAGCAAGAGCGTGCTTCTTGCTGTAAAGCAGAGTGTGGTTCACCGAAAACAACTGTGCTGTGTGTTTTCTTTCAGAAATGGAGTGAAATCCCAGGCTCTTTCTTCCTAGAGGCAAAACTTCGTTTCAGGTAAACTCAGTCACTTTTCAGCTCAAACAAGCTACATCGTTCAAGTAGCTCACACGTTTCTGGCTCTTAAATGTAAAGCATTGGATGTTAGAGGACCTGTGGTTTGTATCAGTTTCAGAAGCAGAGTTGAACTAGCAATGGTCCGTATTTGTAGGCAACACCGTTCTTTTGTTCTGAGTACCATCAAGTTTCTGGCTCTATTAGAGACTCTAGAAAGCAAGAGCATGCTTCTTCTTCTAAAGCAGAGTGTGTTTCACTGATGACAACTGTGCTGTGTGTTTCTCTTCAGAAATGGAGTTAAATCCCAGGCTCTTTGTCTTTCTTCATGCAAGACTTCATTTAGATAACCTCAGTCACCTTTCAGCTCAAACAAAGCCATATCATTTACGTAGCTCACACGTTTCTTGCTCTAACTTAAAAGCATTGGATATTAGAGAAACAGTGGTTTCTATCAGTTTCATTAGCAGAGTTGGACGACATATGGTCTGTATGTGTAGGAAACACAGTTCTTTTGTTCTGAGCACACTCACGTTTCCTGATGTATTAGAGACTCTAGTAAGCAAGAGCGTGCTTCTTGCTCTAAAGCAGAATGTGATTCATCGATGAAAACTGTGCTGTGTGTTTCCATTCAGAAATAGAATTAAATCCCAGGCTCTGTATCTTCCTACAAGCAAGACATCATTTCAGGTAAACACAGACACTTTTCAGCTCAAATGAATACAAATTGTTTAGGAAGCTCACACGTTTCTTGCTCTTAACTAAAAGCATTGGATGTTAGATAACTTGTGGTTTGTTTCAGTTTCAAAGCAGAGTTGGACTAGCAATGGTCTGTATGTGCAGGAAACATCGTTACTTTGTTCTGAGCACACTCACATTTCTTGCTGTATTAGATCCTCTTATAAAGCAAGAGCGTGCTTCTTGCTCTAAAGCAGAGTGTGTTTCACGGATGACAACTGTGCTGTGTATTTCCCTTCAGGAATGGAGTTAAATCCAGGCTCTGTGTCTTCCTACAAGCAAGAACATCATTTCAGGTAAACGCAGTCACTTTTCAGCTCAAATGAATATAAATCGTTTACATAGCTCACACGTTACTTGCTCTTAACTGAAAACCATTGGATGTTAGATGACTTGGGGTTTGTATCTGTTTCAGAAGCAGCGTTGAAATAGCAATGATCCGTACGTGTAGGAAACACCGTTCTTTTGTTATGAGCACACTCACGTTTCCTGATGTATTAGAGACTCTTGACAGCAAGAGCATGCTTCTTGCTCTAAAGCAGAGTGTGTTTCATGGATGACAACTGTGCTGTGTGTTTCCCTTCAGAAATGGTGTTAAATCCCAGGCTCTGTGTCTTCCTACAGGCAAGACTTCGTTTCAAGTAAACTCAGTCACCATTCAGCTCAAACAAAGCTACATCATTTACGTAGCTCACACGTTTCTCGCTCTAAATGAAAAACATTGGATATTAGAGGAACTGTGGTTTGTATCAGTTTCAGAAGCAGAGTTGGTCTACATATGCTCTGTATGTGTAGGAAACACTGTTGTTTTGTTTGAAGCACACTCACGTTCCCTGCTGTATTAGAGACACTAGTAAGCAAGAGCATGCTTCTTGCTCTAAAGCAGACTGTGTTTCATCGATGAAAACTGTGCTGTGTGTTTCCCTTCAGAAATGGAGTTAAATCCCAGGCTCTGTGTCTTCCTACATGCAAGAATTCGTTTCAGGTAAACACAGTCACCTTTCAGCTCAAACAAAGCTATATCGCTTACGTAGCTCACACGTTTCTTGCTCTTAACTGAAAAGCATTGGATGTTAGATGACTTGTGGTTTGTATCAGTTTCAGAAACAGAGTTGAACTAGCAATGGTCCGTATGGGTAGGAAACACCGCTATTTTGATGGGACCATAGTCACGTTTCCTGCTGTATTAGAGACTCTTAGAAAGCAAGAGCGTGCTTCTTGCTCTAAAGCAGAGTGTGTTTCACGGATGACAACTGTGCTGATTGTTTCCCTTCAGGAATGGAGTTAAATTCCAGGTTCTGTGTCTTCCTACAAGCAAGACATCATTTCAGATAAACGCAGTCATTTTTCACCTCAAATGAACATAAATCGTTGACGAAGCGCACACGTTTCTCGCTCTTAACGGAAAAGCATTGCATTTTAGAAGAACTGTGGTGTGTATCAGTTTCAGAATCAGAGTTGCACTAGCAATGGTCCATATGTGTAGGAAAAATCGTTTTTTTTTTTTGTTCTGAGCACACTCACGTTCCCTTCTGTATTAGTGACTCTAGACAGCAACAGCGTGCTTCTTGCACTAAAGTAGAGTGTGTTTCACGGATGACAACTGTGCTGTGTGTTTCTCTTCAGAAATGATGTTAAATCCCACCCTCTGTGTCTTCCTACATGCAAGAATTAGTTTCAGGTAAACACAGTCACCTTTCAGCTCTAACAAAGCTATATCGCTTACGTAGCTCACACGTTTCTTGCTCTAATGAAAAGCATTGGCTATTAGATTACTTGTGGTTTGTTTCAGTTTCAGAAGCAGAGTTGGTCTACATATGCCCTGTATGTGTAGGAAACACCGTTCCTTTGTTCGAAGCACACTCACGTTTCCTGCTGTATTAGAGACTCTAGTAAGCAAGAGCGTGCTTCTTGCTCTAAAGCAGACTGTGTTTCATCGATGAAAACTGTGCTGTGTGTTTCCCTTCAGAAATGGAGTTAAATCCCAGGCTCTGTATCTTCCTACAAGCAAGATATCATTTCAGGTAAACGCAGACACTTTTCAGCTCAAATGAATATAAATTGTTTACGAAGCTCACACGTTTCTTGCTCTTAACTAAAAGCATTGGCTATTAGATTACTTGTGGTTTGTTTCAGTTTCAGAAGCAGAGTTGGACTACATATGGTCTGTAGTGTAGGAAACACCGTTCTTTTCTTCTGAGCACAGTTAAGTTTCCTGCTGTATTAGAGATTCTAGAAAGCTAGAACGTGCTTCTTGCTATAAAGTAGAGTGTGTTTCATCGATGAAAACTGTGCTTTGTGTTTCCCTTCAGAAATGGAGTTAAATCCCAGGCGCTTTGTCTTCCTACAGGCAAGACTTCGTTTAGGTAAACACTGTCACCTTTCAGCTCAAACAAAGCTATATCGTTTAGAAACCTCACACGTTTCTTGCTCTAACTTAAAAGCTTTAGATATTAGAGAAACTGTGATTTGTATCAGTTTCAGAAGCAGAGTTGCACTACATATTGTCTGTATTTGTAGGAAACCCCGTTCTTTTGTTCTGAGCACACTCACGTTTCCAGCTGTATTAGAGATTCTAGAAAGCAAGAGCGTGCTCCTTGCTCTAAAGTAGAGTTTGTTTCACAGATGACAACTGTGCTGTGTGTTTCCCTTCAAAAATGGAGTTAAATCCCAGGCTCTGTGTCTTCCTACATGCAAAAATTCGTTTCAGGTAAACACAGTCACCTTTCAGCTCAAACAAAGCTATATCGCTTACGTAGCCCACACGTTTCTTGCTCTTAACTGAAAAGCATTGGATGTTAGATGACTTGTGGTTTGTATCAGTTTCAGAAGCAGAGTTGAACTCGCAATGGTCCGTATGTGTAGGAAACACCGCTATTTTGTTGTGATCATAGTCACGTTTCCTGCTGTATTAGAGACTCTTAGAAAGCAAGAGCGTGCTTCTTGCTCTAAACCAGAGTGTGCTTCATGGATGAGAACTGTGCTGTGTGTTTTCCTTCATGAATGGAGTTAAATCCAGGCTCTGTGTCTTCCTACAAGCAAGACATCATTTCAGGTAAACGCAGTCACTTTTCACCTCAAATGAATATAAATCGTTTACGAAGCTCACACGTTTCTCACGCTTAACGGAAAAGCATTGCATTTTAGAAGAACTGTGGTTTGTATCAGTTTCAGAATCAGAGTTGAACTAGCAATGGTCCATATGTGTAGGAAACACCATTCTTTTGTTCGGAGCACACTCATGTTTCCTGCTGTATTAGAGACTGTAGAAAGCAAGAGCTTGCTTCTTGCTCTAAAGCAGAGTGTGTTTCACGGATGACAACTGTGCTGTGTATTTCCCTTCAGGAATGGAGTTAAATCCAGGCTCTGTGTCTTCCTACAAGCAAGACATCATTTCAGGTAAACGCAGTCACTTTTCAGCTCAAATGAATATAAATCGTTTACATAGCTCACACGTTACTTGCTCTTAACTGAAAACCATTGGATGTTAGATGACTTGGGGTTTGTATCTGTTTCAGAAGCAGCGTTGAAATAGCAATGATCCGTACGTGTAGGAAACACCTTTCTTTTGTTATGAGCACACTCACGTTTCCTGATGTATTAGAGACTCTTGACAGCAAGAGCATGCTTCCTGCTCTAAAGCAGAGTGTGTTTCATGGATGACAACTGTGCTGTGTGTTTCCCTTCAGAAATGGTGTTAAATCCCAGGCTCTGTGTCTTCCTACAGGCAAGACTTCGTTTCAAGTAAACTCAGTCACCATTCAGCTCAAACAAAGCTACATCATTTACGTAGCTCACACGTTTCTCGCTCTAAATGAAAAACATTGGATATTAGAGAAACTGTGGTTTGTATCAGTTTCAGAAGCAGAGTTGGTCTACATATGCTCTGTATGTGTAGGAAACACTGTTGTTTTGTTTGAAGCACACTCACGTTCCCTGCTGTATTAGAGACACTAGTAAGCAAGAGCATGCTTCTTGCTCTAAAGCAGACTGTGTTTCATCGATGAAAACTGTGCTGTGTGTTTCCCTTCAGAAATGGAGTTAAATCCCAGGCTCTGTGTCTTCCTACATGCAAGAATTCGTTTCAGGTAAACACAGTCACCTTTCAGCTCAAACAAAGCTATATCGCTTACGTAGCTCACACGTTTCTTGCTCTTAACTGAAAAGCATTGGATGTTAGATGACTTGTGGTTTGTATCAGTTTCAGAAACAGAGTTGAACTAGCAATGGTCCGTATGGGTAGGAAACACCGCTATTTTGATGGGACCATAGTCACGTTTCCTGCTGTATTAGAGACTCTTAGAAAGCAAGAGCGTGCTTCTTGCTCTAAAGCAGAGTGTGTTTCACGGATGACAACTGTGCTGATTGTTTCCCTTCAGGAATGGAGTTAAATTCCAGGTTCTGTGTCTTCCTACAAGGAAGACATCATTTCAGATTAACGCAGTCATTTTTCACCTCAAATGAACATAAATCGTTGACGAAGCGCACACGTTTCTCGCTCTTAACGGAAAAGCATTGCATTTTAGAAGAACTGTGGTGTGTATCAGTTTCAGAATCAGAGTTGCACTAGCAATGGTCCATATGTGTAGGAAAAATCGTTTTTTTTTTGTTCTGAGCACACTCACGTTCCCTTCTGTATTAGTGACTCTAGACAGCAACAGCGTGCTTCTTGCACTAAAGTAGAGTGTGTTTCACGGATGACAACTGTGCTGTGTGTTTCTCTTCAGAAATGATGTTAAATCCCACCCTCTGTGTCTTCCTACATGCAAGAATTCGTTTCAGGTAAACACAGTCACCTTTCAGCTCTAACAAAGCTATATCGCTTACGTAGCTCACACGTTTCTTGCTCTAATGAAAAGCATTGGCTATTAGATTACTTGTGGTTTGTTTCAGTTTCAGAAGCAGAGTTGGTCTACATATGCCCTGTATGTGTAGGAAACACCGTTCCTTTGTTCGAAGCACACTCACGTTTCCTGCTGTATTAGAGACTCTAGTAAGCAAGAGCGTGCTTCTTGCTCTAAAGCAGACTGTGTTTCATCGATGAAAACTGTGCTGTGTGTTTCCCTTCAGAAATGGAGTTAAATCCCAGGCTCTGTATCTTCCTACAAGCAAGATATCATTTCAGGTAAACGCAGACACTTTTCAGCTCAAATGAATATAAATTGTTTACGAAGCTCACACGTTTCTTGCTCTTAACTAAAAGCATTGGCTATTAGATTACTTGTGGTTTGTTTCAGTTTCAGAAGCAGAGTTGGACTACATATGGTCTGTAGTGTAGGAAACACTGTTCTTTTGTTCTGAGCACAGTTAAGTTTCCTGCTGTATTAGAGATTCTAGAAAGCTAGAACGTGCTTCTTGCTATAAAGTAGAGTGTGTTTCATCGATGAAAACTGTGCTTTGTGTTTCCCTTCAGAAATGGAGTTAAATCCCAGGCGCTTTGTCTTCCTACAGGCAAGACTTCGTTTAGGTAAACACTGTCACCTTTCAGCTCAAACAAAGCTATATCGTTTAGAAACCTCACACGTTTCTTGCTCTAACTTAAAAGCTTTAGATATTAGAGAAACTGTGATTTGTATCAGTTTCAGAAGCAGAGTTGCACTACATATTGTCTGTATTTGTAGGAAACCCCGTTCTTTTGTTCTGAGCACACTCACGTTTCCAACTGTATTAGAGATTCTAGAAAGCAAGAGCGTGCTCCTTGCTCTAAAGTAGAGTTTGTTTCACAGATGACAACTGTGCTGTGTGTTTCCCTTCAAAAATGGAGTTAAATCCCAGGCTCTGTGTCTTCCTACATGCAAGAATTCGTTTCAGGTAAACACAGTCACCTTTCAGCTCAAACAAAGCTATATCGCTTACATAGCCCACACGTTTCTTGCTCTTAACTGAAAAGCATTGGATGTTAGATGACTTGTGGTTTGTATCCGTTTCAGAAGCAGAGTTGAACTCGCAATGGTCCGTATGTGTAGGAAACACCGCTATTTTGTTGTGATCATAGTCACGTTTCCTGCTGTATTAGAGACTCTTAGAAAGCAAGAGCGTGCTTCTTGCTCTAACCCAGAGTGTGCTTCATGGATGAGAACTGTGCTGTGTGTTTTCCTTCATGAATGGAGTTAAATCCAGGCTCTGTGTCTTCCTACAAGCAAGACATCTTTTCAGGTAAACGCAGTCACTTTTCAGCTCAAATGAATATAAATCGTTTACGAAGCTCACACGTTTCTTGCTCTTAACTGAAAAGCATTGGATATTAGATGACTTGGGGTTTGTATCTGTTTCAGAAGCAGCGTTGAACTAGCAATGGTCCTTACGTGTAGGAAACACCGTTCTTTTGTTCTGAGCACACTCACGTTTCCTGATGTATTAGAGACTCTTGAAAGCAAGAGCATGCTTCTTCCTCTAAAGCAGAGTGTGTTTCACGGATGAAAACTGTGCTGTGTGTTTCCCTTCAGAAATGGTGTTAAATCCCAGGCTCTGTGTCTTCCTACAGGCAGGACTTCGTTTCAGGTAAACTCAGTCACCATTCAGCTCAAACAAAGCTACATCATTTACATAGCTCACACGTTTCTTGCTCTAACTGAAAAGCATTGGATATTAGAGGAACTGTGGTTTGTATCAGTTTCAGAAGCAGAGTAGGTCTACATATGCCCTGTATGTGTAGGAAACACCGTTCCTTTGTTCGAAGCACACTCACGTTTCCTGCTGTATTAGAGACTCTAGTAAGCAAGAGCGTGCTTCTTGCTCTAAAGCAGACTGTGTTTCATCGATGAAAACTGTGCTGTGTGTTTCCCTTCAGAAATGGAGTTAAATCCCAGGCTCTGTATCTTCCTACAAGCAAGATATCATTTCAGGTAAACGCAGACACTTTTCAGCTCAAATGAACATAAATTGTTTAGGAAGCTCACACGTTTCTTGCTCTTAACTAAAAGCATTGGCTATTAGATTACTTGTGGTTTCTTTCAGTTTCAGAAGCAGAGTTGGACTACATATGGTCTGTAGTGTAGGAAACACCGTTCTTTTGTTCTGAGCACAGTTAAGTTTCCTGCTGTATTAGAGATTCTAGAAAGCTAGAACGTGCTTCTTGCTATAAAGTAGACTGTGTTTCATCGATGAAAACTGTGCTTTGTGTTTCCCTTCAGAAATGGAGTTAAATCCCAGGCGCTTTGTCTTCCTACAGGCAAGACTTCGTTTCAGTAAACTCAGTCACCATTCAGCTCAAACAAAGCTACATTGTTTATGTAGCTCACATGTTTCTCGCTCTAACTGAAAAGCATTGGATATTAGAGGAACTGTGGTTTCTATCAGTTTCAGAAGCAGAGTTGGTCTACATATAGTCTGTATGTGTAGGAAACACCGTTCTTTTGTTCGAAGCACACTCATGTTTCCTGCTGTATTAGAGACTCTAGTAAGCAAGTGCGTGCTTCTTGCTCTAAAGCAGAATGTGTTTCATCGATGAAAACTGTGCTGTGTGTTTCCATTCAGAAATGGAATTAAATCCCAGGCTCTGTATCTTCCTACAAGCAAGACATCATTTCAGGTAAACGCAGACACTTTTCAGCTCAAATGAATACAAATTGTTTAGGAAGCTCACACGTTTCTTGCTCTTAACTGAAAGCATTGGATGTTAGATAACTTGTGGTTTGTTTCAGTTTCAAAGCAGAGGTGGACTAGCAATGGTCTCTATGTGCAGGAAACATCGTTACTTTGTTCTGAGCACACTCACATTTCTTGCTGTATTAGAGCCTCTTATAAAGCAAGAGCGTGCTTCTTGCTCTAAAGCAGAGTGTGTTTCATGGATGACAACTGTGCTGTCTTTTTCCCTGCAGGAATGGAGTTAAATTCCAGGCTCTGTGTCTTCCTACAAGCAAGACATCATTTCAGGTAAACGCAGTCACTTTTCACCTCAAATGAATATAAATCGTTTACGAAGCTCACACGTTTCTCTCTCTTAACGGAAAACCATTGGATGTTAGATGACTTGGGGTTTGTATCTGTTTCAGAAGCAGCGTTGAAATAGCAGTGGTCTGTACGTGTAGGAAACACCATTCTTTTGTTATGAGCACACTCACGTTTCCTGATGTATTAGAGAATCTTGACAGCAAGAGCATGCTTCTTGCTCTAAAGCAGAGTGTGTTTCATGGATGACAACTGTGCTGTGTGTTTCCCTTCAGAAATGGTGTTAACTCCCAGGCTCTGTGTCTTCCTACAGGCAAGACTTCATTTCAAGTAAACTCAGTCACCATTCAGCTCAAACAAAGCTACATCATTTACGTAGCTCACACGTTTCTCGCTCTAAATGAAAAGCATTGGATATTAGAGGAACTGTGGTTTGTATCAGTTTCAGAAGCAGGGTTGGTCTACATATGCTCTGTATGTGTAGGAAACAGTGTTCTTTTGTTCGAAGCACACTCACGTTCCCTGGTGTATTAGAGACTCTAGTAAGCAAGAGCGTGCTTCTTGCTCTAATGCAGACTGTGTTTCATCGATGAAAACTGTGCTGTGTGTTTCCCTTCAGAAATGGAGTTAAATCCCAGGCTCTGTGTCTTCCTACATGCAAGAATTCGTTACAGGTAAACACAGTCACCTTTCAGCTCAAACAAAGCTATATCGCTTACGTAGCTCACACGTTTCTTGCTCTTAACAGAAAAGCATTGGATGTTAGATGACTTGTGGTTTGTATCAGTTTCAGAAGCAGAGTTGAACTAGCAATGGTCCGTATGTGTAGGAAACACCGCTATTTTGTTGTGACCATAGTCACGTTTCCTTCTGTATTAGAGACTCTTAGAAAGCAAGAGCGTGCTTCTTGCTCTAAACCAGAGTGTGCTTCATGGATGAGAACTGTGCTGTGTGTTTTCCTTCATGAATGGAGTTAAATCCAGACTCTGTGTCTTCCTACAAGCAAGACATCATTTCAGGTAAACGCAGTCACTTTTCAGCTCAAATGAATATAAATCGTTTACGAAGCTCACACGTTTCTTGCTCTTAACTGAAAAGCATTGGATATTAGATGACTTGGGGTTTGTATCTGTTTCAGAAGCAGTGTTGAACTAGCAATGGTCCTTACATGTAGGAAAACCGTTGTTTTGTTATGAGCACACTTACGTTTCCTGATGTATTAGAGACTCTTGAAAGCAAGAGTGTGCTTCTTGATCTAAAACAGAGTGTGTTTCACAGATGACAACAGTGCTGTGTGTTTCCCTTCAGAAATGGTGTTAAATCCCAGGCTCTGTGTCTTCCTACAGGCAAGACTTCGTTTCAGTAAACTCAGTCACCATTCAGCTCAAACAAAGCTACATTGTTTATGTAGCTCACATGTTTCTCGCTCTAACTGAAAAGCATTGGATATTAGAGGAACTGTGGTTTCTATCAGTTTCAGAAGCAGAGTTGGTCTACATATAGTCTGTATGTGTAGGAAACACCGTTCTTTTGTTCGAAGCACACTCATGTTTCCTGCTGTATTAGAGACTCTAGTAAGCAAGAGCGTGCTTCTTGCTCTAAAGCAGAATGTGTTTCATCGATGAAAACTGTGCTGTGTGTTTCCATTCAGAAATGGAATTAAATCCCAGGCTCTGTATCTTCCTACAAGCAAGACATCATTTCAGGTAAACGCAGACACTTTTCAGCTCAAATGAATACAAATTGTTTAGGAAGCTCACACGTTTCTTGCTCTTAACTAAAAGCATTGGATGTTAGATAACTTGTCGTTTGTTTCAGTTTCAAAGCAGAGGTGGACTAGCAATGGTCTTTATGTGCAGGAAACATCATTACTTTGTTCTGAGCACACTCACATTTCTTGCTGTATTAGAGCCTCTTATAAAGCAAGAACGTGCTTCTTGATCTAAAGCAGAGTGTGTTTCACGGATGACAACTGTGCTGTGTGTTTCCCTTCAGGAATAGAGTTAAATTCCAGGCTCTGTGTCTTCCTACAAGCAAGACATCATTTCAGGTAAACGCAGTCACTTTTCACCTCAAATGAATATAAATCGTTTACGAAGCTCACACGTTTCTCACTCTTAACGGAAAAGCATTGCATTTTAGAAGAACTGTGGTTTGTATCAGTTTCAGAATCAGAGTTGAAATAGCAATGGTTCATATGTGTAGAAAACACCGTTCTTTTGTTCGGAACTCACTCGAGTTTCCTGCTGTATTAGAGACTCTAGAAAGCAAGAGCGTGCTTCTTGCTCTAAAGCAGAGTGTGTTTCACGGATGACAACTGTGCTGTGTATTTCCCTTCAGGAATGGAGTTAAATCCAGGCTCTGTGTCTTCCTACAAGCAAGACATCATTTCAGGTAAACGCAGTCACTTTTCAGCTCAAATGAATATAAATCGTTTACATAGCTAACATGTTACTTGCTCTTAACTGAAAAGCATTGGATGTTAGATGACTTGGGGTTTGTATCTGTTTCAGAAGCAGCGTTGAAATAGCAATGGTCCTTACGTGTAGGAAACACCGTTCTTCTGTTATGAGCACACTTACGTTTCCTGATGTATTAGAGACTCTTGAAAGCAAGAGCGTGCTTCTTGATCTAAAGCAGAGTGTGTTTCACGGATGAAAACAGTGCTGTGTGTTTCCCTTCAGAAATGGTGTTAAATCCCAGGCTCTGTGTCTTCCTACAGGCAAGACTTCGTTTCAGTAAACTGAGTCACCATTCAGCTCAAACAAAGCTACATTGTTTATGTAGCTAACATGTTTCTCGCTCTAACTGAAAAGCATTGGATATTAGAGGAACTGTGGTTTCTATCAGTTTCAGAAGCAGAGTTGGTCTACATATAGTCTGTATGTGTAGGAAACACCGTTCTTTTGTTCCGAGCACACTCATGTTTCCTGCTGTATTAGAGACTCTAGTAAGCAAGAGCGTGCTTCTTGCTCTAAAGCAGAATGTGTTTCATCGATGAAAACTGTGCTGTGTGTTTCCATTCAGAAATGCAATTAAATCCCAGGCTCTGTATCTTCCTACAAGCAAGACATCATTTCAGGTAAACGCAGACACTTTTCAGCTCAAATGAATACAAATTGTTTAGGAAGCTCACACGTTTCTTGCTCTTAACTAAAAGCATTGGATGTTAGATAACTTGTGGTTTGTTTCAGTTTCAAAGCAGAGTTGGACTAGCAATGGTCTGTATGTGCAGGAAACATCGTTACTTTGTTCTGAGCACACTCACATTTCTTGCTGTATTAGAGCCTCTTATAAAGCAAGAGCGTGCTTCTTGCTCTAAAGCAGAGTGTGTTTCACGGATGACAACTGTGCTGTGTGTTTCCCTTCAGGAATGGAGTTAAATTCCAGGCTCTGTGTCTTCCTACAAGCAAGACATCATTTCAGGTAAACGCAGTCACTTTTCACCTCAAATGAATATAAATCATTTACGAAGCTCACACGTTTCTCGCTCTTAACGGAAAAGCATTGCATTTTAGAAGAACTGTGGTTTGTATCAGTTTCAGAATCAGAGTTGAACTAGCAATGGTCCATATGTGTAGGAAACATCGTTTTTTTTGTTCTGAGCACACTCACGTTCCCTTCTGTATTAGTGACTCTAGACAGCAACAGCGTGCTTCTTGCACTAAAGTAGAGTGTGTTTCACGGATGACAACTGTGCTGTGTGTTTACCTTCAGTAATGGAGTTAAATCCCAGGTTCTGTGTCTTCCTACATGCAAGAATTCGTTTCAGGTAAACACAGTCACCTTTCAGCTCAAACAAAGCTATATCGCTTACGTAGCTCACACGTTTCTTGCTCTAACTGAAAAGCATTGGATAACAGAGAAACTGTGATTTGTATCAGTTTCAGAAGCTGAGCTGCACTACATATGGTCTGTATGTGTAGGAAACACCGTTCTTTTGTTCTGAGCACACTCACGTTTCCAGCTGTATTAGAGATTCTAGAAAGCAAGAGCGTGCTCCTTGCTCTAAAGCTGAGTGTGTTTCACGGATGACAACTGTGCTGTGTGTTTCCCTTCAAAAATGGAGTTAAATCCCAGGCTCTGTGTCTTCCTACATGCAAGAATTCGTTTCAGGTAAACACAGTCACCATTCAGCTCAAACAAAGCTATATCGCTTACGTAGCCCACAGGTTTCTTGCTCTTAACTGAAAAGCATTGGATGTTAGATGACTTGTGGTTTGTATCAGTTTCAGAAGCAGAGTTGAACTAGCAATGGTCCGTATGTGTAGGAAACACCGCTATTTTGTTGTGATCATAGTCACGTTTCCTGCTGTATTAGAGACTCTTAGAAAGCAAGAGCGTGCTTCTTGCTCTAAAGCAGAGTGTGTTTCACGGATGACAACAGTGCTGTGTGTTTCCCTTCAGAAATGGTGTTAAATCCCAGGCTCTGTGTCTTCCTATAGGCAAGACTTCGTTTCGGTAAACTCAGTCACCATTCAGCTCAAACAAAGCTACATTGTTTATGTAGCTCACATGTTTCTCGCTCTAACTGAAAAGCATTGGATATTAGAGGAACTGTGGTTTCTATCAGTTTCAGAAGCAGAGTTGGTCTACATATAGTCTGTATGTGTAGGAAACACCGTTCTTTTGTTCCGAGCACACTCATGTTTCCTGCTGTATTAGAGACTCTAGTAAGCAAGAGCGTGCTTCTTGCTCTAAAGCAGAATGTGTTTCATCGATGAAAACTGTGCTGTGTGTTTCCATTCAGAAATGGAATTAAATCCCAGGCTCTGTATCTTCCTACAAGCAAGACATCATTTCAGGTAAACGCAGACACTTTTCAGCTCAAATGAATACAAATTGTTTAGGAAGCTCACACGTTTCTTGCTCTTAACTAAAAGCATTGGATGTTAGATAACTTGTCGTTTGTTTCAGTTTCAAAGCAGAGTTGGACTAGCAATGGTCTGTATGTGCAGGGAACATCGTTACTTTGTTCTGAGCACACTCACATTTCTTGCTGTATTAGAGCCTCTTATAAAGCAAGAGCATGCTTCTTGCTCTAAAGCAGAGTATGTTTCACGGATGACAACTGTGCTTTGTATTTCCCTTCAGGAATGGAGTTAAATCCAGGCTCTGTGTCTTCCTACAAGCAAGACATCATTTCAGGTAAACACAGTCACTTTTCAGCTCAAATGAATATAAATCGTTTACATAGCTCACACGTTACTTGCTCTTAACTGAAAAGCATTGGATGTTAGATGACTTGGGGTTTGTATCTGTTTCAGAAGCAGCGTTGAAATAGCAATGGTCCGTACGTGTAGGAAACACCGTTCTTTTGTTCTGAGCACACTCACGTTTCCTGATGTATTAGAGACTCTTGAAAGCAAGAGCATGCTTGTTCCTCTAAAGCAGAGTGTGTTTCACGGATGAAAACTGTGCTGTGTGTTTCCCTTCAGAAATGGTGTTAAATCCCAGGCTCTGTGTCTTCCTACAGGCAGGACTTCGTTTCAGGTAAACTCAGTCAAAATGCAGCTCAAACAAAGCTACATCATTTACGTAGCTCACACGTTTCTCGCTCTAACTGAAAAGCATTGGATATTAGAGGAACTGTGGTTTGTATCAGTTTCAGAAGCAGAGTTGGTCTACATATGCTCTGTATTTGTAGGAAACACCGTTCTTTTGTTCGGAGCACACTCATGTTTCCTGCTGTATTAGGGACTCTAGAAAGCAAGATCGTGCTTCTTGCTCTAAAGCAGAGTGTGTTTCACGGATGACAACTGTGCTGTGTATTTCCCTTCAGGAATGGAGTTAAATCCAGGCTCTGTGTCTTCCTACAAGCAAGACATCATTTCAGGTAAACACAGTCACTTTTCAGCTCAAATGAATATAAATCGTTTACATAGCTCACACATTACTTGCTCTTAACTGAAAAGCATTGGATGTTAGATGACTTGGGGTTTGTATCTGTTTCAGAAGCAGCATTGAAATAGCAATGGTCTGTACGTGTAGGAAACACCGTTCTTTTGTTCTGAGCACACTCACGTTTTCTGATGTATTAGAGACTCTTGAATGCAAGAGCATGCTTCATCCTCTAAAGGAGAGTGTGTTTCACGGATGAAAACTGTGCTGTGTGTTTCCCTTCAGAAATGGTGTTAAATCCCAGGCTCTGTGTCTTCCTACAGGCAGGACTTCGTTTCAGGTAAACTCAGTCACCATGCAGCTCAAACAAAGCTACGTCATTTACATAGCTCACACGTTTCTCGCTCTAACTGAAAAGCATTGGATATTAGAGGAACTGTGGTTTGTATCAGTTTCAGAAGCAGAGTTGGTCTACATATGCTCTGTATGTGTAGGAAACACCGTTCCTTTGTTCGAAGCACACTCACGTTTCCTGCTGTATTAGAGACTCTAGTAAGCAAGAGCGTGCTTCTTGCTCTAAAGCAGACTGTGTTTCATCAATGAAAACTGTGCTGTGTGTTTCCCTTCAGAAATGGAGTTAAATCCCAGGCTCTGTATCTTCCTACAAGCAAGATATCATTTCAGGTAAACGCAGACACTTTTCAGCTCAAATGAATATAAATTGTTTACGAACCTCACACGTTTCTTGCTCTTAACTAAAAGCATTGGCTATTAGATTACTTGTGGTTTGTTTCAGTTTCAGAAGCAGAGTTGGACTACATATAGTCTGTAGTGTAGGAAACACCGTTCTTTTGTTCTGAGCACAGTTACGTTTCCTGCTGTATTAGAGATTCTAGAAAGCAAGAACGTGCGTCTTGCTATAAAGTAGACTGTGTTTCATCGATGAAAACTGTGCTTTTTGTTTCCCCTCAGAAATGGAGTTAAATCCCAGGCGCTTTGTCTTCCTACAGGCAAGACTTCGTTTAGGTAAATACTGTCACCTTTCAGCTCAAACAAAGCTATATTGTTTAGAAACCTCACACGTTTCTTGCTCTAACTTAAAAGCTTTAGATATCAGAGAAACTGTGATTTGTATCAGTTTCAGAAGCTGAGTTGCACTACATATGGTCTGTATGTGTAGGAAACACCGTTCTTTTGTTATGAGCACACTTACGTTTCCTGATGTATTAGAGACTCTTGAAAGCAAGAGCGTGCTTCTTGACCTAAAGCAGAGTGTGTTTCACGGATGACAACAGTGCTGTGTGTTTCCCTTCAGAAATGGTGTTAAATCCCAGGCTCTGTGTCTTCCTACAGGCAAGACTTCCTTTCAGTAAACTCAGTCACCATTCAGCTCAAACAAAGCTACATTGTTTATGTAGCTCACATGTTTCTCGCTCTAACTGAAAAGCATTGGATATTAGAGGAACTGTGGTTTCTATCAGTTTCAGAAGCAGAGTTGGTCTACATATAGTCTGTATGTGTAGGAAACACCGTTCTTTTGTTCCGAGCACACTCATGTTTCCTGCTGTATTAGAGACTCTAGTAAGCAAGAGCGTGCTTCTTGCTCTAAAGCAGAATGTGTTTCATCGATGAAAACTGTGCTGTGTGTTTCCATTCAGAAATGGAATTAAATCCCAGGCTCTGTATCTTCCTACAAGCAAGACATCATTTCAGGTAAACGCAGACACTATTCAGCTCAAATGAATACAAATTGTTTAGGAAGCTCACACGTTTCTTGCTCTTAACTAAAAGCATTGGATGTTAGAAAACTTGTGGTTTGTTTCAGTTTCAAAGCAGAGTTGGACTAGCAATGGTCTGTATGTGCAGGAAACATCGTTACTTTGTTCTGAGCACACTCACATTTCTTGCTGTATTAGAGCCTCTTATAAAGCAAGAGCGTGCTTCTTGCTCTAAAGCAGAGTGTGTTTCACGGATGACAACTGTGCTGTGTGTTTCCCTTCAGGAATGGAGTTAAATTCCAGGCTCTGTGTCTTCCTACAAGCAAGACATCATTTCAGGTAAACGCAGTCACTTTTCACCTCAAATGAATATAAATCGTTTACGAAGCTCACACGTTTCTCGCTCTTAAGAGAAAAGAATTGCATTTTAGAAGAACTGTGGTTTGTATCAGTTTCAGAATCAGAGTTGAACTAGCAATGGTCCATATGTGTAGGAAACATCGTTTTTTTTTTGTTCTGAGCACACTCACGTTCCCTTCTGTATTAGTGACTCTAGACAGCAACAGCGTGCTTCTTGCACTAAAGTAGAGTGTGTTTCACGGATGACAACTGTGCTGTGTGTTTCCCTTCAGAAATGGAGTTAAATCCCAGGTTCTGTGTCTTCCTACATGCAAGAATTCGTTTCAGGTAAACACAGTCACCTTTCAGCTCAAACAAAGCTATATCGCTTACGTAGCTCACACGTTTCTTGCTCCAACTGAAAAGCATTGGATATTAGAGGAACTTTGGTTTGTATCAGTTTCAGAAGCAGAGTTGGACTACATATGGTCTGTATGTGTAGGAAACACCGTTCTTTTGTTCGGAGCACACTCATGTTTCCTGCTGTATTAGGGACTCTAGAAAGCAAGATCGTGCTTCTTGCTCTAAAGCAGAGTGTGTTTCACGGATGACAACTGTGCTGTGTATTTCCCTTCAGGAATGGAGTTAAATCCAGGCTCTGTGTCTTCCTACAAGCAAGACATCATTTCAGGTAAACGCAGTCACTTTTCAGCTCAAATGAATATAAATCGTTTACATAGCTCACACGTTACTTGCTCTTAACTGAAAAGCATTGGATGTTAGATGACTTGGGGTTTGTATCTGTTTCAGAAGCAGCGTTGAACTAGCAATGGTCCTTACGTGTAGGAAACACCGTTCTTTTGTTATGAGCACACTCACGTTTCTTGATGTATTAGAGACTCTTGAAAGCAAGAGCATGCTTCTTCCTCTAAAGCAGAGTGTGTTTCACGGATGAAAACTGTGCTGTGTGTTTCCCTTCAGAAATGGTGTTAAATCCCAGGCTCTGTGTCTTCCTACAGGCAGGACTTCGTTTCAGGTAAACTCAGTCACCATGCAGCTCAAACAAAGCTACATCATTTACATAGCTCACACGTTTCTCGCTCTAACTGAAAAGCATTGGATATTAGAGGAACTGTGGATTGTATCAGTTTCAGAAGCAGAGTTGAACTAGCAATGGTCCGTAGGTGGAAAACACCGTTATTTTGTTCTGACCACAGTCACGTTTCCTGCTGTATTAGAGACTTTTAGAAAGCAAGAGCGTGCTTCTTGCTTTAAAGCAGAGTGTGTTTCATGGATGAGAACTGTGCTTTGTGTTTCCCTTCAGGAATGGAGTTAAATTCCAGGTTCTGTGTCCTCCTACTAGCAAGACATCATTTCATATATACACAGTCACTTTTCAAGTCAAATGAATATAAATCGTTTACGAAGCTCACACGTTTCTCGCTCTTAACTACAAAGCATTGCATGTTAGAGGATCTGTGGTTTGTTTCAGTTTCAGAAGCAGAGTTGAACTAGCAATGGTCCATATGTGTAAGAAACACCGATCTTTTGTTCTGAGCACACTCATGTTTCCTGCTGTATTAGAGACTCTAGAGAGCAAGAGAGTGCTTCTTGCTGTAAAGCAGAGTGTGTTTCAAGGATGACAACTGTGCTGTGTGTTTTCCTTCAGAAATGGAGATAAATCCCAGGATCTGTGTCTTCCTACAGGCAAAACTTCGTTTCAGGTAAACTCAGTCACTTTTCACCTCAAACAAAGCTACATCATTCAAGTAGCTCACATATTTCTTGCTCTTAACTGAAAAGCATTGGATGTTAGATGACTTGTGGTTTGTATCAGTTTCAGAAGCAGAGTTGAACCAGCAATGGTCCGTATGTGGAGGAAACACCGTTATTTTTTTCTGACCACAGTCACGTTTCCTGCTGTATTAGAGACTCTTAGAAACCAAGAGCGTGCTTCTGGCTCTAAAGCAGAGTGTGTTTCATCAATGAAAACTGTGCTGTGTGTTTCCCTTCAGGAATGGAGTTAAATGCAAGCTCTGTGTCTTCCTACAAGCAAGACATAATTTCAGGTAAACGCAGTCACTTTTCAGCTCAAATGAATATAAACCGTTTATGAAGCTCACATGTTTCTTGCTCTTAACGGAAAAGCATTGGATGTTAGATGACTTGGGGTTTGTATCAGTTTCAGACGCAGCGTTGAATTAGCAATGGTCCGTACATGTACTACACACCGTTCTTTGTTATGAGCACCCTCGCGTTTCCTGATGTATTAGAGACTCTAGAAAGCAAGAGCGTGCTTCTTGCTCTAAAGCAGAGTGTGTTTCACGGATGACAACTGTGCTGTGTGTTTCCCTTCAGACATGGTGTTAAATCCCAGGCTCTGTGTCTTCCTACAGTGAAGACTTCATTTCAGGTAAACTCAGTCACCTTTCAGCTCAAACAAAGCTACATCGTTTATGTAGCTCACACGTTTCTCGCTGTAAATGAAAAGCATTGGATATTAGAGGAACTGTGGTTTGTATCAGTTTCAGAAGCAGAGTTGGTCTACATATGGTCTGTATGTGTAGGAAACACCGTTCTTTGTTCTGAGCACACTCACGTTTCCTGCTGTATTAGGGATTCTAGAAAGCAAGAGCGTGCTTCTTGCTCTAAAGCAGACTGTGTTTCTTCGATGAAAACTGTGCTGTGTGTTTCCCTTAAGGAATGGAGTTAAATTCCAGGCTCTGTGTCCTCCTACTAGCAAGACATCATTTCAGGTATACGCAGTCAATTTTCAGCTCAAATGAATATAAATCGTTTACGAAGCTCACACGTTTCTCGCTCTTAAATGAAAAGCATTGGATGTTAGATGACTTGCGGTTTGTATCAGTTTCAGAAGCAGCGTTGAACTAGCAATGGTCCATATGTGTAGGAAACACCGTTCTTTTGTTATGAGCACACTCACGTTTCCTGATGTATTAGAGACTCTAGAAAGCAAGAGCGTGCTTCTTGTTCTATAGCATAGTGTGTTTCACAGATGACAACTGTGCTGTGTGTTTCCCTTCAGACATGGTGTTAAATCCCAGGCTCTGTGTCTTCCTACATTCAAGACTTCGTTTCAGGTAAACTCAGTCACCTTTCAGCTCAAACAAAGCTACATCGTTTATGTAGCTCACACGTTTCTCGCTATAAATGAAAAGCATTGGATATTAGAGGAACTGTGGTTTGTATCAGTTTCAGAAGCAGAGTTGGTCTACATATGGTCTATATGTGTAGGAAACACCGTTCTTTTGTTCTGAGCACACTCACGTTTCCTGCTGTATTAGGGATTCTAGAAAGCAAGAGCGTGCTTCTTGCTCTAAAGCAGACTGTGTTTCATCGATGAAAACTGTGCTGTGTGTTTCACTTCAGAAATGGAGTTAAATCCCAGGCTCTGTATTTTCCTACAAGCAAGTCATCATTTCATGTAAACGCAGTCACTTTTCAGCTCAAATGAATATAAATCGTTTACGAAGCTCACACGTTTCTTGCTCTTAAGAGAAAATATTGGATGTTAGATGACTTGTTGTTTGTATCAGTTTCAGAAGCAGAGTTGAACTAGCAATGGTCCATATGTGTAGGAAACACCATTCTTTTGTTCTGACCACAGCCACGTTTCCTGCTGTATAAGAGACTCTTAGAAATCAAGAGCGTGCTTCTTGCTCTAAAGCAGAGTGTGTTTCATGGATGAGAACTGTGCTGTGTGTTTCCCTTCAGGAATGGAATTAAATTCCAGGCTCTGTGTCCTCCTACTAGCAAGACTTTATTTCAGGTATACGCAGTCACTTTTCAGCTCAAATGAATATAAATCGTTTACGAAGCTCACACGTTTCTCGCTCTTAACTACAAAGCATTGGATGTTAGAGGATGTGTGGTTTGTTAATCTTTCAGAAGTAGAGTTGAACTAGCAATTGTCCGTATGTGTAGGAAACACCGTTCTTTTGTTCTGAGCACACTTTCAAGTTTCTGGCTCTATTATAGACTCTAGAAAGCAAGAGCGTGCTTCTTGCTCTAAAGCAGAGTGTGTTTCAAGGATGACAACTATGCTGTGTGTTTCCCTTCCGAAATGGAGTTAAATGCCAAGCTCTGTGTCTTCCTACAAGCAAGGCATCTTTTCAGGTAAACTCGGTCATTTTTCAGCTCAAAGGAAGCTACATCGTTCATGAAGCTCACACGTTTCTCGCTCTTAAATGGAAAGCATTGCATGTTAGAGGAACTGTGGTTTGTATCAGTTTCAGAAGAAGAGTTGACCTAGATATGGTCCGTATGTGTAGGAAACACCGTTCTTTTGTTCTGACCACAGTCACATTTCCTGCTGTATAGAGACTCTTAGAAAGCAAGAGCATGATTCTTGCTCCAAGGAAAGTGTGTTTCATGGATGAGAACTGTGCTGTCTGTTTCCCTTCAGAAAGGGAGTTAAACTCCATGCTCTGTGTATTCCTACAAGCAAGACATCATTTCAGGTAAACTCAGTCACTTTTCAGCTCAAATGTATATAAATCGTTTACGAAACTCACTCTTTTCTCGCTTGTAACTGAAAAGCATCGGATGTTAGATGACTTGTGTTTAGTATCAGTTTCAGAAGCAGAGTTGAACTAGCCATGGTCCGTATGTGTAGGAAACACCATTCTTTTGTTCTGAGCACACTTTCAAGTTTCTGGGTCTATTATAGACTCTAGAAAGCGAGTGCGTGCTTCTTGCTCTAAAGCAGAGTGTGTTTCACGGATGACAACTGTGCTGTGTGTTTCCCTTCAGACATGGTGTTAAATCCCAGGCTCTGTGTCTTCCTACAGTGAAGACTTCATTTCAGGTAAACTCAGTCATCTTTCATCTCAAACAAAGCTACATCGTTTACGTAGCTCACACGTTTCTCGCTCTAAATGAAAAGCATTGGATATTAGAGGAACTCTGGTTTGTATCAGTTTCAGAAGCAGAGTTGGTCTACATATGGTCTGTATGTGTAGGAAACACCGTTCTTTGTTCTGAGCACACTCACGTTTCCTGCTGTATTAGGGATTCTAGAAAGCAAGAGCGTGCTTCTTGCTCTAAAGCAGACTGTGTTTCTTCGATGAAAACTGTGCTGTGTGTTTCCCTTAAGGAATGGATTTAAATTCCAGGCTCTGTGTCCTCCTACTAGCAAGACATCATTTCAGGTATACGCAGTCAATTTTCAGCTCAAATGAATATAAATCGTTTACGAAGCTCACACGTTTCTCGCTCTTAACTGAAAAGCATTGGATGTTAGATGACTTGCGGTTTGTATCAGTTTCAGAAGCAGCGTTGAACTAGCAATGGTCCATATGTGTAGGAAACACCGTTCTTTTGTTATGAGCACACTCACGTTTCCTGATGTATTAGAGACTCTAGAAAGCAAGAGCGTGCTTCTTGCTCTATAGCATAGTGTGTTTCACAGATGACAACTGTGCTGTGTGTTTCCCTTCAGACATGGTGTTAAATCCCAGGCTCTGTGTCTTCCTACATTCAAGACTTCGTTTCAGGTAAACTCAGTCACCTTTCAGCTCAAACAAAGCTACATCGTTTACATAGCTCAAACGTTTCTAGCTCTAACTGAAAAACATTGGATATTAGAGGAACTGTGGTTTGTATCAGTTTCAGAAGCAGAGTTGGTCTACATATGGTCTATATGTGTAGGAAACACCGTTCTTTTGTTCTGAGCACACTCACGTTTCCTGCTGTATTAGGGATTCTAGAAAGCAAGAGCGTGCTTCTTGCTCTAAAGCAGACTGTGTTTCATCGATGAAAACTGTGCTGTGTGTTTCGCTTCAGAAATGGAGTTAAATCCCAGGCTCTGTATTTTCCTACAAGCAAGTCATCATTTCATGTAAACGCAGTCACTTTTCAGCTCAAATGAATATAAATCGTTTACGAAGCTCACACGTTTCTTGCTCTTAAGAGAAAACATTGGATGTTAGATGACTTGTGGTTTGTATCAGTTTCAGAAGCAGAGTTGAACTAGCAATGGTCCATCTGTGTAGGAAACACCATTCTTTTGTTCTGACCAAAGCCACGTTTCCTGCTGTATTAGAGACTCTTAGAAATCAAGAGCGTGCTTCTTGCTCTAAAGCAGAGTGTGTTTCATGGATGAGAACTGTGCTGTGTGTTTCCCTTCAGGAATGGAATTAAATTCCAGGCTCTGTGTCCTCCTACTAGCAAGACTTTATTTCAGGTATACGCAGTCACTTTTCAGCTCAAATGAATATAAATCGTTTACGAAACTCACACGTTTCTTGCTCTTAACTACAAAGCATTGGATGTTAGAGGACGTGTGGTTTGTTAATGTTTCAGAAGCAGAGTTGAACTAGCAATTGTCCGTATGTGTAGGAAACACCGTTCTTTTGTTCTGAGCACACTTTCAAGTTTCTGGCTCTATTATAGACTCTAGAAAGCAAGAGCGTGCTTCTTGCTCTAAAGCAGAGTGTGTTTCAAGGATGACAACTATGCTGTCTGTTTCCCTTCCAAAATGGAGTTAAATGCCAGGCTCTGTGTCTTCCTACAAGCAAGGCATCTTTTCAGGTAAACTCAGTCATTTTTCAGCTCAAAGGAAGCTACATCGTTCATGAAGCTCACATGTTTCTCGCTCTTAAATGGAAAGCATTGCATGTTAGAGGAACTTTGGTTTGTATCAGTTTCAGATTAAGAGTTTACCTAGATATGGTCCGTATGTGTAGGAAACACCGTTCTTTTGTTCTGACCACAGTCACATTTCCTGCTGTATAGAGACTCTTAGAAAGCAAGAGCGTGATTCTTGCTCCAAGGAAATTGTGTTTCATGGAAGAGAACTGTGCTGTCTGTTTCCCTTCAGAAAGGGAGTTAACCTCCATGCTCTGTGTATTCCTACAAGCAAGACATCATTTCAGATAAACTCAGTCACTTTTCAGCTCAAATGTATATAAATCGTTTACGAACCTCACACTTTTCTCGCTCGTAACTGAAAAGCATTGGATGTTAGATGACTTGTGTTTAGTATCAGTTTCAGAAGCAGAGTTGAACTAGCCATGGTCCGTATGTGTAGGAAACACCATTCTTTTGTTCTGAGCACACTTTCAAGTTTCTGGGTCTATTATACACTCTAGAAAGCAAGAGCGTGCTTCTTGCTCTAAAGCAGAGTGTGTTTCAAGGATGACAACTGTGCTGTGAGTTTCCCTTCAGGAATGGAGTTTAATTCCAGGCTCTGTGTCCTCCTACTAGCAAAACTTTATTTCAGGTATACGCAGTCACTTTTCAGCTCAAATGAATATAAATCATTTACGAAGCTCACACGTTTCTCGCTCTTAACTACAAAGCATTGGATGTTAGAGGATCTGTGGTTTCTTAAAGTTTCAGAAGAAGAGTTGACCTAGAAATGGTCTGTATGTGTAGGCAAAACCATTCTTTTGTTCTGAGCACACTCATGTTTTTTGCTTTATTAGAGGCTCTAGAAAGCAAGAGCATGCTTCTTGCTCTAAGGCAGAGTGTGTTTCATGGATGACAACTGGGCTGTGTGTTTCTCTTCAGAAATGGACTTAAATCCCAGGCTCTGTGTCTTCCTACAAGAAGACATCATTTCAGGTAAACGCAGTCACTTTTCAGCTCAAATGAATATAAATCTTTCATGAAGCTCACACGTTTCTCACTCTTAACTGAAAAGCATTGGATGTTAGAGGACCTGTGGTTTCTATCAGTTTCAGAAGCAGAGTTGAACTAGCAATGGTCCATATGTGTAGGAAAAACCGTATTATTGTTCTGAGCACACTCACGTTCCCTTCTGTATTAGAGACTCTAGACAGCAACAGCGTGCTTCTTGCTCTAAAGCAGAGTGTGTTTCACGGATGACAGCTGTGCTGTGTGTTTTCCTTCAGAAATGGAGATAAATCCCAGGCTCTGTGTCTTCCTACAGGCAAAACTTCGTTTCAGGTAAACTCAGTCACTTTTCACCTCAAACAAAGCTACATCATTCAAGTAGCTCACACGTTTCATGCTCTTAACTGAAAAGCATTGGATGTTAGATGACTTGGTGTTTGTATCAGTTTCAGAAGCACCGTTGATCTAGCAATGGTCCGTACGTGTAGGAAACACTGTTCTTTTGTTATGAGCACACTCACGTTTCCTGATGTATTAGAGACTCTAGAAATCAAGAGCGTGCTTCTTGCTCTAAAGCAGAGTGTGTTTCACGGATGACAACTGTGCTCTGTATTTCCCTTCAGACATGGTGTTAAATCCCAGGCTCTGTGTCTTCCTACAGTCAAGATTCGTTTCAGGTAAACTCAGTCACCTTTCAGCTCAAACAAAGGTACATCGTTTACGTAGCTCACACGTTTCTCGCTCTAACTGAAAAGCATTGGATATTAGAGGAACTGTGGTTTGTATCAATTTCAGAAGCAGAGTTGGTCTACATATGGTCTGTATGTGTAGGAAACACCGTTCTTTTTTCTGAGCACACTCATGTTTCCTGCTATATTAGGGATTCTAGAAAGCAAGAGCGTGCTTCTTGCTCTAAAGCAGACTGTGTTTCATCGATGAAAACTGTGCTGTGTGTTTCCCTTCAGAAATGGAGTTAAATCCCAGGCTCTGTATCTTCCTACATGCAAGTCATCATGTCATGTAAACGCAGACACTTTTCAGCTCAAATGAATATCAATCGTTTACGAAGCTCACACGTTTTTTGCTCTTAACTACAAAGCATTGCATGTTAGAGGATCTGTGGTTTGTTTCAGTTTCAGAAGCAGAGTTGAACTAGCAAAGGTCCATATGTGTAAGAAACACCGTTCTTTTGTTCTGAGCACACTCAAGTTTCTTGCTCTTTAGAGACTCTAGAGAGCAAGAGTGTGCTTCTTGCTGTAAAGCAGAGTGTGTTTCATGGATGACAAATGTGCTGTCTGTTTTTCTTCAGAAATGGAGATAAATCCCAGGCTCTGTGTCTTCCTACAGGCAAAACTTCGTTTCAGGTAAACTCAGTCACTTTTCAGCTCAAACAAAGCTACATCGTTCAAGTAGCTCACACGTTTCTTGCTCTTAACTGAAAAGCATTGGATGTTAGATGACTTGTGGTTTGTATCAGTTTCAGAAGCAGAGTTGAACCAGCAATGGTCCGTATGTGTAGGAAACACCGTTATTTTGTTCTGAACACATTCACGTTTCCTGTTGTATTAGAGTCTCGTAGAAAGCTGAACGTGCTTCTTGCTCTAAAGCAGAGTGTGTTTCAGGGAGGAAAACTGTGCTGTGTGTTTCCCTTCAAGAATGGAGTTAAATTCCAGGCTCTGTGTCCTCCTACTTTCAAGACATCAATTCAGGTATATGCAGTCACTTTTCAGCTCAAATGAATATAAATCGTTTACGAAGCTCACACGTTTCTCGCTCTTAACTACAAAGCATTGCATGTTAGAGGATCTGTGGTTTGTATCAGTTTCAGAAGCAGAGTTGAACTAGCAATGGTCCATATGTGTAAGAAACACCGTTCTTTTGTTCTGAGCACACTCACGTTTCCTGCTGTATTAGAGACTCTAGAGAGCAAGAGCGTGCTTCTTGCTGTAAAGCAGAGTGTGTTTCACGGATGACAACTGTGCTGTGTGTTTTCCTTCAGAAATGGAGATAAATCCCAGGCTCTGTGTCTTCCTACAGGCAATACTTCGTTTCAGGTAAACTCAGTCACTTTTCAGCTCAAACAAAGCTACATCGTTCAAGTAGCTAACACGTTTTTTGTCTTAACTGAAAAGCATTGGATGTTAGATGACTTCGGGTTTGTATCAGTTTCAGAAGCAGAGTTGAACCAGCAATGGTCCGTATGTGGAGGAAACACCGTTCTTTTGTTCTGAGCACACTCACGTTACTGCTGTATTAGAGACTCTAGAGAGCAAGAGCGTGCTTCTTGCTGTAAAGCAGAGTGTGTTTCACAGATGACAATTGTGCTGTGTGTTTTCCTTAAGAAATGGAGATAAATCCCAGGCTCTGTGTCTTCCTACATGCAAAACTTCGTTTCAGGTAAACTCAGTCACCTTTCAGCTCAAACAAAGCTACATCATTCAAGTAGCTCACACGTTTCTTGCTCTAACTGAAAAGCATTGGATATTAGAGAAACTGTGGTTTGTATCAGTTTCAGAAGCAGAGCTGGTCTACATATGGTCTGTATGTGTAGGAAACACCGTTCTTTTGTTCTGAGCACACTCACGTTTCCTGCTGTATTAGAGATTCTAGAAAGCAAGAGTGTGCTTCTTGCTATAAAGCAGACTGTCTTTCATCGATGAAAACTGTGCTGTGTGTTTCCCTTCAGAAATGGAGTTAAATCCCAGGCTCTGTATCTTCCTACAAGCAAGTCATCATTTCATGTAAATGCAGTCACTGTCAGCTCAAATGAATATAAATCGTTTATTAAGCTCACACGTTTCTTTCTCTTAACTGAAAAGCATTGGATGTTAGATGACTTGTGGTTTTTATCAGTTTCAGAAGCAGAGTTGAACTAGCAATGGTCCGTATGTGCAGGAAACACCGTTATTTTGTTCTGAGCACACTCACGTTTCCTGCTCTATTAGAGACTCTAGAAAGCAAGAGCGTGCTTCTTGCTCTAAAGCAGACTGTGTTTCATCGATGAAAACTGTGCTGTGTGTTTTGCTTCAGAAATGGAGTTAAATCCCAGGCTCTGTATTTTCCTACAAGCAAGTCATCATTTCATGTAAACGCAGTCACTTTTCAGCTCAAATGAATATAAATCGTTTACGAAGCTCACACGTTTCTTGCTCTTAAGAGAAAACATTAGATGTTAGATGACTTGTGGTTTGTATCAGTTTCAGAAGCAGAGTTGAACTAGCAATGGTCCATATGTGTAGGAAACACCATTCATTTGTTCTGACCACAGCCACATTTCCTGCTGGATTAGAGACTCTTAGAAATCAAGAGCGTGCTTCTTGCTCTAAAGCAGAGTGTGTTTCATGGATGAGAACTGTGCTGTGTGTTTCCCTTCAGGAATGGAGTTTAATTCCAGGCTCTGTGTCCTCCTACTAGCAAGACTTTATTTCAGGTATACGCAGTCACTGTTCAGCTCAAATGAATATAAATCGTTTACGAAGCTCACACGTTTCTCGCTCTTAACTACAAAGCATTGGATGTTAGAGGATGTGTGGTTTGTTAATGTTTCAGAAGCAGAGTTGAACTAGCAATTGTCCGTATGTGTAGGAAACACCGTTCTTTTGTTCTGAGCACACTTTCAAGTTTCTGGCTCTATTATAGACTCTAGAAAGCAAGAGCGTGCTTCTTGCTCTAAAGCAGAGTGTGTTTCAAGGATGACAACTGTGCTGTGTGTTTCCCTTCCAAAATGGAGTTAAATGCCAGGCTCTGTGTCTTCCTACAAGCAAGGCATCTTTTCAGGTAAACTCAGTCATTTTTCAGCTCAAAGGAAGCTACATGGTTCATGAAGCTCACATGTCTCGCTCGTAAATGGAAAGCATTGCATGTTAGAGGAACTGTGGTTTGTATCAGTTTCAGAAAAAGAGTTGACCTAGATATGGTCCGTATGTGTAGGAAACACCGTTCTTTTGTTCTGACCACAGTCACATTTCCTGCTGTATAGAGACTCTTAGAAAGCAAGAGCATGATTCTTGCTACAAGGAAAGTGTGTTTCATGGATGAGAACTGTGCTGTCTGTTTCCCTTCAGAAAGGGAGTTAAACTCCATGCTCTGTGTATTCCTACAAGCAAGACATCATTTCAGGTAAACTCAGTCACTTTTCAGCTCAAATGTATATAAATCGTTTACGAACCTCACATTTTCTCGCTCGTAACTGAAAAGCATCGGATGTTAGATGACTTGTGTTTAGTATCAGTTTCAGAAGCAGAGTTGAACTAGCAATGGTCCGTATGTGTAGGATACACCATTCTTTTGTTCTGAGCACACTTTCAAGTTTCTGGGTCTATTATAGACTCTAGAAAGCAAGAGCGTGCTTCTTGCTCTAAAGCAGAGTGTGTTTCAAGGATGACAACTGTGCTGTGAGTTTCCCTTCAGGAATGGAGTTTAATTCCAGGCTCTGTGTCCTCCTACTAGCAAGACTTTATTTCAGGTATACGCAGTCACTTTTCAGTTCAAATGAATATAAATCATTTACGAAGCTCACAAGTTTCTCGCTCTTAACTACAAAGCATTAGATGTTAGAGGATCTGTGGTTTCTTAAAGTTTCAGAAGAAGAGTTGACCTAGAAATGGTCTCTATGTGTAGGCAACAAGATTCTTTTGTTCTGAGCACTCTCATGTTTTTTGCTTTATTAGAGGCTCTAGAAAGCAAGAGCATGCTTCTTGCTCTAAGGCAGAGTGTGTTTCATGGATGACAACTGTGCTGTGTGTTTCTCTTCAGAAATGGACTTAAATCCCAGGCTCTGTGTCTTCCTACAAGAAGACATCATTTCAGGTAAACGCAGTCACATTTAGCTCAAACGAATATAAATCATTCACAAAGCTCACATGTTTCTCGCTCTTAACTGAAATGCATTGGATGTTAGAGGACCTGTGGTTTCTATCAGTTTCAGAAGCAGAGTTGAACTAGCAATTGTCCGTATGTGTAGGAAACACCGTTCTTTTGTTCTGAGCACACTTTCAAGTTTCTGGCTCTATTATAGACTCTAGAATGCAAGAGCATGCTTCTTGCTCTAAAGCAGAGTGTGTTTCAAAGATGACAACTGTGCTGTGTGTTTCCCTTCCAAAATGGAGTTAAATCCCAGGCTCTGTGTCTTCCTACAAGCAAGGCAACTGTTCAGGTATACTCAGTCATTTTACAGCTCAAAGGAAGCTACATCCTTCATGAAGCTCACACGTTTCTCGCTCTTAAATGGAAAGCATTGCATGTTAGAGGAATTGTGGTTTTTATCAGTTTCAGAAGAAGAGTTGACCTAGATATGGTCCGTATGTGTAGGAAACACCATTCTTTTGTTCTGACCACAGTCACATTTCCTGCTGTATAGAGACTCATAGAAAGGAAGAGCGTGATTCTTGCTACAAGGAAAGTGTGTTTCATGGATGAGAACTGTGCTGTCTGTTTCCCTTCAGAAAGGGAGTTAAACTCCATGCTCTGTGTATTCCTACAAGCAAGACATCATTTCAGGTAAACTCAGTCACTTTTCAGCTCAAATGAATATAAATCGTTTACGAACCTCACACTTTTCTCGCTCATAACTGAAAAGCATCGGATGTTAGATGACTTGTGTTTAGTATCAGTTTCAGAAGCAGCGTTGAACTAGCAATGGTCTGTATGTGTAGGAAACACCGTTCTTTTGTTCTGAGCACACTCACGTTTCCTGCTGTATTAGAGACTCTAGAGAGCAAGATTGTGCTTCTTGCTGTAAAGCAGAGTGTGTTTCATGGATGACAAATGTGCTGTCTCTTTTCCTTCAGAAATGGAGATAAATCCCAGGCTCTGTGTCTTCCTACAGGCAATACTTCGTTTCAGGTAAACTCAGTCACTTTTCAGCTCAAACAAAGCTACATCGTTCAAGTAGCTCACACGTTTCTTGCTCTAACTGAAAAGCATTGGATATTAGAGAAACTGTGGTTTGTATCAGTTTCAGAAGCAGAGCTGGTCTACATATGGTCTGTATGTGTAGGAAACACCGTTCTTTTGTTCTGAGCACACTCACGTTTCCTGCTGTATTAGAGATTCTAGAAAGCAAGAGCGTGCTTCTAGCTCTAAAGCAGACTGTCTTTCATCGATAAAAACTGTGCTGTGTGTTTCCCTTCAGAAATGGAGTTAAATCCCAGGCTAGGTATCTTCCTACAAGCAAGTCATCATTTCATGTAAATGCAGTCACTGTTCAGCTCAAATGAATATAAATCGTTTATTAAGATCACACGTTTCTTTCTCTTAACTGAAAAGCATTGGATGTTAGATGATTTGTGGTTTGTATCAGTTTCAGTAGCAGAGTTGAACTAGCAATGGTCCGTATGTGTAGGAAACACCATTCTTTTGTTCTGACCACAGCCACATTTCCTGCTGTATTAGATACTCTTAGAAATCAAAAGCGTGCTTCTTGCTCTAAAGCAGAGTGTGTTTCATGGATGAGAACTGTGCTGTGTGTTTCCCTTCAGGAATGGAGTTAAATTCCAGGCTCTGTGTCCTCCTACTAGCAAGACTTTATTTCAGGTATACGCAGTCACTGTTCAGCTCAAATGAATATAAATCGTTTACGAAGCTCACACGTTTCTCGCTCTTAACTACAAAGCATTGGATGTTAGAGGATGTGTGGTTTGTTAATGTTTCAGAAGCAGAGTTGAACTAGCAATTGTCCGTATGTGTAGGAAACACCGTTCTTTTGTTCTGAGCACACTTTCAAGTTTCTGGCTCTATTATAGGCTCTAGAAAGCAAGAGCGTGCTTCTTGCTCTAAAGCAGAGTGTGTTTCAAGGATGACAACTGTGCTGTGTGTTTCCCTTCCGAAATGGAGTTAAATGCCAGGCTCTGTGTCTTCCTACAAGCAAGGCATCTTTTCAGGTAAACTCAGTCATTTTTCAGCTCAAAGGAAGCTGCATCGTTCATGAAGCTCACATGTCTCGCTCTTAAATGGAAAGCATTGCATGTTAGAGGAACTGTGGTTTGTATCAGTTTCAGAAAAAGAGTTGACCTAGATATGGTCCGTATGTGTAGGAAACACCGTTCTTTTGTTCTGACCACAGTCACATTTCCTGCTGTATAGAGACTCTTAGAAAGCAAGAGCATGATTCTTGCTACAAGGAAAGTGTGTTTCATGGATGAGAACTGTGCTGTCTGTTTCCCTTCAGAAAGGGAGTTAAACTCCATGCTCTGTGTA
The DNA here is from genome assembly GCA_949786385.1 of Onychomys leucogaster. Lineage (NCBI taxonomy): Eukaryota > Metazoa > Chordata > Mammalia > Rodentia > Cricetidae > Onychomys > Onychomys leucogaster. The sequence goes on from CATKUP010000271.1 coordinate 303,904, forward strand.
TTCCTACAAGCAAGACATCATTTCAGGTAAACTCAGTCACTTTTCAGCTCAAATGTATATAAATCGTTTACGAACCTCACACTTTTCTCGCTCGTAACTGAAAAGCATCGGATGTTAGATGACTTGTGTTTAGTATCAGTTTCAGAAGCAGAGTTGAACTAGCAATGGTCCGTATGTGTAGGAAACACCATTCTTTTGTTCTGAGCACACTTTCAAGTTTCTGGGTCTATTATAGACTCTAGAAAGCAAGAGCGTGCTTCTTGCTCTAAAGCAGAGTGTGTTTCAAGGATGACAACTGTGCTGTGAGTTTCCCTTCAGGAATGGAGTTTAATTCCAGGCTCTGTGTCCTCCTACTAGCAAGACTTTATTTCAGGTATATGCAGTCACTTTTCAGCTCAAATGAATATAAATCATTTACGAAGCTCACAAGTTTTTCGCTCTTAACTACAAAGCATTGGATGTTAGAGGATCTGTGGTTTCTTAAAGTTTCAGAAGAAGAGTTGACCTAGAAATGGTCTCTATGTGTAGGCAACACCATTCTTTTGTTCTGAGCACACTCATGTTTTTTGCTTTATTAGAGGCTCTAGAAAGCAAGAGCATGCTTCTTGCTCTAAGGCAGAGTGTGTTTCATGGATGACAACTGTGCTGTGTGTTTCTCTTCAGAAATGGACTTAAATCCCAGGCTCTGTGTCTTCCTACAAGAAGACATCATTTCAGGTAAACGCAGTCACATTTAGCTCAAACGAATATAAATCATTCACAAAGCTCACATGTTTCTCGCTCTTAACTGAAATGCATTGGATGTTAGAGGACCTGTGGTTTCTATCAGTTTCAGAAGCAGAGTTGAACTAGCAAAGGTCCGTATGTGCAGGAAACACCGTTATTTTGTTCTGAGCACACTCACGTTTCCTGCTCTATTAGAGACTATAGAAAGCAAGAGCGTGCTTCTTGCTCTAAAGCAGACTGTGTTTCATCGATGAAAACTGTGCTGTGTGTTTTGCTTCAGAAATGGAGTTAAATCCCAGGCTCTGTATTTTCCTACAAGCAAGTCATCATTTCATGTAAACGCAGTCACTTTTCAGCTCAAATGAATATAAATCATTTACGAAGCTCACACGTTTCTTGCTCTTAAGAGAAAACATTGGATGTTAGATGACTTGTGGTTTGTATCAGTTTCAGAAGCAGAGTTGAACTAGCAATGGTCCATATGTGTAGGAAACACCATTCTTTTGTTCTGACCACAGCCACGTTTCCTGCTGTATTAGAGACTCTTAGAAATCAAGAGCGTGCTTCTTGCTCTAAAGCAGAGTGTGTTTCATGGATGAGAACTGTGCTGTGTGTTTCCCTTCAGGAATGGAGTTAAATTCCAGGCTCTGTGTCCTCCTACTTGCAAGACTTTATTTCAGGTATACGCAGTCACTGTTTAGCTCAAATGAATATAAATCGTTTACGAAGCTCACACGTTTCTCGCTCTTAACTACAAAGCATTGGATGTTAGAGGATGTGTGGTTTGTTAATGTTTCAGAAGCAGAGTTGAACTAGCAATTGTCCGTATGTGTAGGAAACACCGTTCTTTTGTTCTGAGCACACTTTCAAGTTTCTGGCTCTATTATAGACTCTAGAAAGCAAGAGCGTGCTTCTTGCTCTAAAGCAGAGTGTGTTTCAAGGATGACAACTGTGCTGTGTGTTTCCCTTCGGAAATGGAGTTAAATGCCCGGCTCTGTGTCTTCCTACAAGCAAGGCATCTTTTCAGGTAAACTCAGTCATTTTTCAGCTCAAAGGAAGCTTCATCATTCATGAAGCTCACACGTTTCTTGCTCTTAAATGGAAAGCATTGCATGTTAGAGGAACTGTGGTTTGTATCAGTTTCAGAAGAAGAGTTGACCTAGATATGGTCCGTATGTGTAGGAAACACCGTTCTTTTGTTCTGACCACAGTCACATTTCCTGCTGTATAGAGACTCTTAGAAAGCAAGAGCGTGATTCTTGCTACAAGGAAAGTGTGTTTCATGGATGAGAACTGTGCTGTGTGTTTCCCTTCAGAAAGGGAGTTAAACTCCATGCTCTGTGTATTCCTACAAGCAAGACATCATTTCAGGTAAACTCAGTCACTTTTCAGCTCAAATGTATATAAATCATTTACGAAACTCACACTTTTCTCGCTCGTAACTGAAAAGCATCGGATGTTAGATGACTTGTGTTTAGTATCAGTTTCAGAAGCAGAGTTGAACTAGCAATGGTCCGTATGTGTAGGAAACACCATTCTTTTGTTCTGAGCACACTTTCAAGTTTCTGGGTCTATTATAGACTCTAGAAAGCAAGAGCGTGCTTCTTGCTCTAAAGCAGAGTGTGTTTCAAGGATGACAACTGTGCTGTGAGTTTCCCTTCAGGAATGGAGTTTAATTCCAGGCTCTGTATCCTCCTACTAGCAAGACTTTATTTCAGGTATATGCAGTCACTTTTCAGCTCAAATGAATATAAATCATTTACGAAGCTCACACGTTTCTCGCTCTTAACTACAAAGCATTGGATGTTAGAGGATCTGTGGTTTCTTAAAGTTTCAGAAGAAGAGTTGACCTAGAAATGGTCTGTCTGTGTAGGCAACACCATTCTTTTGTTCTGAGCACACTCATGTTTTTTGCTTTATTAGAGGCTCTAGAAAGCAAGAGCATGCTTCTTGCTCTAAGGCAGAGTGTGTTTCATGGATGACAACTGTGCTGTGTGTTTCTCTTCAGAAATGGACTTAAATCCCAGGCTCTGTGTCTTCCTACAAGAAGACATCATTTCAGGTAAACGCAGTCACATTTAGCTCAAACGAATATAAATCATTCACAAAGCTCACATGTTTCTAGCTCTTAACTGAAAAGCATTGGATGTTAGAGGACCTGTGGTTTCTATCAGTTTCAGAAGCAGAGTTGAACTAGCAATTGTCCGTATGTGTAGAAAACACCGTTCTTTTGTTCTGAGCACACTTTCAAGTTTCTGGCTCTATTATAGACTCTAGAAAGCAAGAGCGTGCTTCTTGCTCTAAAGCAGAGTGTGTTTCAAGGATGACAACTGTGCTGTGTGTTTCCCTTCTGAAATGGAGTTAAATGCCAGGCTCTGTGTCTTCCTACAAGCAAGGCATCTTTTCAGGTAAACTCAGTCATTTCTCAGCTCAAAGGAAGCTACATCGTTCATGAAGCTCACATGTCTCGCTCTTAAATGGAAAGCATTGCATGTTAGAGGAACTGTGGTTTGTATCAGTTTCAGAAAAAGAGTTGACCTAGATATGGTCCGTATGTGTAGGAAACACCGTTCTTTTGTTCTGACCACAGTCACATTTCCTGCTGTATAGAGACTCTTAGAAAGCAAGAGCATGATTCTTGCTACAAGGAAAGTGTGTTTCATGGATGAGAACTGTGCTGTCTGTTTCCCTTCAGAAAGGGAGTTAAACTCCATGCTCTGTGTATTCCTACAAGCAAGACATCATTTCAGGTAAACTCAGTCACTTTTCAGCTCAAATGTATATAAATCGTTTACGAACCTCACACTTTTCTCGCTCGTAACTGAAAAGCATCGGATGTTAGATGACTTGTGTTTAGTATCAGTTTCAGAAGCAGAGTTGAACTAGCAATGGTCCGTATGTGTAGGAAACACCATTCTTTTGTTCTGAGCACACTTTCAAGTTTCTGGGTCTATTATAGACTCTAGAAAGCAAGAGCGTGCTTCTTGCTCTAAAGCAGAGTTTGTTTCAAGGATGACAACTGTGCTATGAGTTTCCCTTCAGGAATGGAGTTTAATTCCAGGCTCTGTGTCCTCCTACTAGCAAGACTTTATTTCAGGTATACGCAGTCACTTTTCAGCTCAAATGAATATAAATCATTTACGAAGCTCACACGTTTCTCGCTCTTAACTACAAAGCATTGGATGTTAGAGGATCTGTGGTTTCTTAAAGTTTCAGAAGAAGAGTTGACCTAGAAATGCTCTGTCTGTGTAGGCAACACCATTCTTTTGTTCTGAGCACACTCATGTTTTTTGCTTTATTAGAGGCTCTAGAAAGCAAGAGCATGCTTCTTGCTCTAAGGCAGAGTGTGTTTCATGCATGACAACTGTGCTGTGTGTTTCCGTTCAGGAATGGACTTAAATCCCAGGCTCTGTGTCTTCCTACAAGCAAGACATCATTTCTGGTAAACTCAGTCACTTTTCAGCTCAAATGAATATAAATCATTTACGAACCTCACACTTTTCTCGCTCGTAACTGAAAAACATCGGATGTTAGATGACTTGTGTTTAGTATCAGTTTCAGAAGCAGCGTTAAACTAGCAATGGTCCGTATGTGTAGGAAACACCGTCCTTTTGTTCTGAGCACACTCACGTTTCCTGCTGTATTAGAGACTCTAGAGAGCAAGAGCGTGCTTCTTTTCTAAAGCAGAGTGTGTTTCACGGATGACAACTGTGCTCTGTATTTCCCTTCAGACATGGTGTTAAATCCCAGGCTCTGTGTCTTCCTACAGTCAAGATTCGTTTCAGGTAAACTCAGTCTCCTTTCAGCTCAAACAAAGGTACATCGTTTACGTAGCTCACACGTTTCTCGCTCTAACTGAAAAGCATTGGATATTAGAGGAACTGTGGTTTGTATCAATTTCAGAAGCAGAGTTGGTCTACATATGGTCTGTATGTGTAGGAAACACCGTTCTTTTTTCTGAGCACACTCATGTTTCCTGCTGTATTAGGGATTCTAGAAAGCAAGAGCGTGCTTCTTGCTCTAAAGCAGACTGTGTTTCATCGATGAAAACTGTGCTGTGTGTTTCCCTTCAGAAATGGAGTTAAATCCCAGGCTCTGTATCTTCCTACATGCAAGTCATCATGTCATGTAAACGCAGACACTTTTCAGCTCAAATGAATATCAATCATTTACGAAGCTCACACGTTTCTCGCTCTTAACTACAAAGCATTGCATGTTAGAGGATCTGTGGTTTGTTTCAGTTTCAGAAGCAGAGTTGAACTAGCAATGGTCCATATGTGTAAGAAACACCGTTCTTTTGTTCTGAGCACACTCAAGTTTCTTGCTGTTTAGAGACTCTAGAGAGCAAGAGTGTGCTTCTTGCTGTAAAGCAGAGTGTGTTTCATGGATGACAAATGTGCTGTCTGTTTTTCTTCAGAAATGGAGATAAATCCCAGGCTCTGTGTCTTCCTACAGGCAAAACTTCGTTTCAGGTAAACTCAGTCACTTTTCAGCTCAAACAAAGCTACATCGTTCAAGTAGCTCACACGTTTCTTGCTCTTAACTGAAAAGCATTGGATGTTAGATGACTTGTGGTTTGTATCAGTTTCAGAAGCAGAGTTGAACCAGCAATGGTCCGTATGTGTAGGAAACACCGTTATTTTGTTCTGAACACAGTCACGTTTCCTGTTGTATTAGAGTCTCATAGAAAGCTGAACGTGCTTCTTGCTCTAAAGCAGAGTGTGTTTCAGGGAGGAAAACTGTGCTGTGTGTTTCCCTTCAAGAATGGAGTTAAATTCCAGGCTCTGTGCCCTCCTACTTTCAAGACATCATTTCAGGTATATGCAGTCACTTTTCAGCTCAAATGAATATAAATCGTTTACGAAGCTCACACGTTTCTCGCTCTTAACTACAAAGCATTGCATGTTAGAGGATCTGTGGTTTGTATCAGTTTCAGAAGCAGAGTTGAACTAGCAATGGTCCATATGTGTAAGAAACACCGTTCTTTTGTTCTGAGCACACTCACGTTTCCTGCTGTATTAGAGACTCTAGAGAGCAAGAGCGTGCTTCTTGCTGTAAAGCAGAGTGTGTTTCACGGATGACAACTGTGCTGTGTGTTTTCCTTCAGAAATGGAGATAAATCCCAGGCTCTGTGTCTTCCTACAGGCAAAACTTCGTTTCAGGTAAACTCAGTCACCTTTCAGCTCAAACAAAGCTACATCATTCAAGTAGCTCACACGTTTCTTGCTCTAACTGAAAAGCATTGGATATTAGAGAAACTGTGGTTTGTATCAGTTTCAGAAGCAGAGCTGGTCTACATATGGTCTGTATGTGTAGGAAGCACCGTTCTTTTGTTCTGAGCACACTCACGTTTCCTGCTGTATTAGACATTCTAGAAAGCAAGAGCGTGCTTCTTGCTCTAAAGCAGACTGTCTTTCATCGATGAAAACTGTGCTGTGTGTTTCCCTTCAGAAATGGAGTTAAATCCCAGGCTCTGTATCTTCCTACAAGCAAGTCATCATTTCATGTAAATGCAGTCACTGTTCAGCTCAAATGAATATAAATCGTTTATTTAGCTCACACGTTTCTTTCTCTTAACTGAAAAGAATTGGATGTTAGATGACTTGTGGTTTGTATCAGTTTCAGTAGCAGAGTTGAACTAGCAATGGTCCATATGTGTAGGAAACACCATTCTTTTGTTCTGACCACAGCCACGTTTCCTGCTGTATTAGAGACTCTTAGAAATCAAGAGCGTGCTTCTTGCTCTAAAGCAGAGTGTGTTTCATGGATGAGAACTGTGCTGTGTGTTTCCCTTCAGGAATGGAGTTTAATTCCAGGCTCTGTGTCCTCCTACTAGCAAGACTTTATTTCAGGTATACGCAGTCACTGTTCAGCTCAAATGAATATAAATCGTTTACGAAGCTCACACGTTTCTCGCTCTTAACTACAAAGCATTGGATGTTAGAGGATGTGTGGTTTGTTAATGTTTCAGAAGCAGAGTTGAACTAGCAATTGTCCGTATGTGTAGGAAAGACCGTTCTTTTGTTCTGAGCACACTTTCAAGTTTCTGGCTCTATTATAGACTCTAGAAAGCAAGAGCGTGCTTCTTGCTCTAAAGCAGAGTGTGTTTCAAGGATGACAACTGTGCTGTGTGTTTCCCTTCCAAAATGGAGTTAAATGCCAGGCTCTGTGTCTTCCTACAAGCAAGGCATCTTTTCAGGTAAACTCAGTCATTTTTCAGCTCAAAGGAAGCTACATCATTCATGAAGCTCACATGTCTCGCTCTTAAATGGAAAGCATTGCATGTTAGAGGAACTGTGGTTTGTATCAGTTTCAGAAAAAGAGTTGACCTAGATATGGTCCGTATGTGTAGGAAACACCGTTCTTTTGTTCTGACCACAGTCACATTTCCTGCTGTATAGAGACTCTTAGAAAGCAAGAGCATGATTCTTGCTACAAGGAAAGTGTGTTTCATGGATGAGAACTGTGCTGTCTGTTTCCCTTCAGAAAGGGAGTTAAACTCCATGCTCTGTGTATTCCTACAAGCAAGACATCATTTCAGGTAAACTCAGTCACTTTTCAGCTCAAACAAAGCTACATCGTTCAAGTAGCTAACACGTTTCTTGCTCTTAACTGAAAAGCATTGGATGTTAGATGACTTGTGGTTTGTATCTGTTACAGAAGCAGAGTTGAACCAGCAATGGTCCGTATGTGGAGGAAACACCGTTATTTTGTTCTGACCACAGTCACTTTTCCTGCTGTATTAGAGACTCTTAGAAAGCAAGAGCGTGCTTCTTGCTCTAAAGCAGAGTGTGTTTCATGGATGAGAACTGTGCTGTGTATTTCCCTTCAGGAATGGAGTTAAATTCCAGGATCTGTGTCCTCCTACTTTCAAGACATCATTCCAGGTATACGCAGTCACTTTTCAGATCAAATGAATATAAATCGTTTACGAAGCTCACACGTTTCTCGCTCTTAACCACAAAGCATTGCATGTTAGAGGATCTGTGGTTTGTTTCAGTTTCAGAAGCAGAGTTGAACTAGCAATGGTCCATATGTGTAAGAAACACCGTTCTTTTGTTCTGAGCACACTCAAGTTTCCTGCTGTTTAGAGACTCTAGAGAGCAAGATTGTGCTTCTTGCTGTAAAGCAGAGTGTGTTTCATGGATGACAACTGTGCTGTGAGTTTCCCTTCAGGAATGGAGTTTAATTCCAGGCTCTGTGTCCTCCTACTAGCAAGACTTTATTTCAGGTATATGCAGTCACTTTTCAGCTCAAATGAATATAAATCATTTACGAAGCTCACAAGTTTTTCGCTCTTAACTACAAAGCATTGGATGTTAGAGGATCTGTGGTTTCTTAAAGTTTCAGAAGAAGAGTTGACCTAGAAATGGTCTCTATGTGTAGGCAACACCATTCTTTTGTTCTGAGCACACTCATGTTTTTTGCTTTATTAGAGGCTCTAGAAAGCAAGAGCATGCTTCTTGCTCTAAGGCAGAGTGTGTTTCATGGATGACAACTGTGCTGTGTGTTTCTCTTCAGAAATGGACTTAAATCCTAGGCTCTGTGTCTTCCTACAAGAAGACATCATTTCAGGTAAACGCAGTCACATTTAGCTCAAACGAATATAAATCATTCACAAAGCTACATGTTTCTCGCTCTTAACTGAAATGCATTGGATGTTAGAGGACCTGTGGTTTCTATCAGTTTCAGAAGCAGAGTTGAACTAGCAATGGTCCGTATGTGCAGGAAACACCGTTATTTTGTTCTGAGCACACTCACGTTTCCTGCTCTATTAGAGACTATAGAAAGCAAGAGCGTGCTTCTTGCTCTAAAGCAGACTGTGTTTCATCGATGAAAACTGTGCTGTGTGTTTTGCTTCAGAAATGGAGTTAAATCCCAGGCTCTGTATTTTCCTACAAGCAAGTCATCATTTCATGTAAACGCAGTCACTTTTCAGCTCAAATGAATATAAATCATTTACGAAGCTCACACGTTTCTTGCTCTTAAGAGAAAACATTGGATGTTAGATGACTTGTGGTTTGTATCAGTTTCAGAAGCAGAGTTGAACTAGCAATGGTCCATATGTGTAGGAAACACCATTCTTTTGTTCTGACCACAGCCACGTTTCCTGCTGTATTAGAGACTCTTAGAAATCAAGAGCGTGCTTCTTGCTCTAAAGCAGAGTGTGTTTCATGGATGAGAACTGTGCTGTGTGTTTCCCTTCAGGAATGGAGTTAAATTCCAGGCTCTGTGTCCTCCTACTTGCAAGACTTTATTTCAGGTATACGCAGTCACTGTTTAGCTCAAATGAATATAAATCGTTTACGAAGCTCACACGTTTCTTGCTCTTAACTACAAAGCATTGGATGTTAGAGGATGTGTGGTTTGTTAATGTTTCAGAAGCAGAGTTGAACTAGCAATTGTCCGTATGTGTAGGAAACACCGTTCTTTTGTTCTGAGCACACTTTCAAGTTTCTGGCTCTATTATAGACTCTAGAAAGCAAGAGCGTGCTTCTTGCTCTAAAGCAGAGTGTGTTTCAAGGATGACAACTGTGCTGTGTGTTTCCCTTCGGAAATGGAGTTAAATGCCCGGCTCTGTGTCTTCCTACAAGCAAGGCATCTTTTCAGGTAAACTCAGTCATTTTTCAGCTCAAAGGAGGCTTCATCATTCATGAAGCTCACACGTTTCTTGCTCTTAAATGGAAAGCATTGCATGTTAGAGGAACTGTGGTTTGTATCAGTTTCAGAAGAAGAGTTGACCTAGATATGGTCCGTATGTGTAGGAAACACCGTTCTTTTGTTCTGACCACAGTCACATTTCCTGCTGTATAGAGACTCTTAGAAAGCAAGAGCGTGATTCTTGCTACAAGGAAAGTGTGTTTCATGGATGAGAACTGTGCTGTGTGTTTCCCTTCAGAAAGGGAGTTAAACTCCATGCTCTGTGTATTCCTACAAGCAAGACATCATTTCAGGTAAACTCAGTCACTTTTCAGCTCAAATGTATATAAATCATTTACGAAACTCACACTTTTCTCGCTCGTAACTGAAAAGCATCGGATGTTAGATGACTTGTGTTTAGTATCAGTTTCAGAAGCAGAGTTGAACTAGCAATGGTCCGTATGTGTAGGAAACACCATTCTTTTGTTCTGAGCACACTTTCAAGTTTCTGGGTCTATTATAGACTCTAGAAAGCAAGAGCGTGCTTCTTGCTCTAAAGCAGAGTTTGTTTCAAGGATGACAACTGTGCTGTGAGTTTCCCTTCAGGAATGGAGTTTAATTCCAGGCTCTGTGTCCTCCTACTAGCAAGACTTTATTTCAGGTATACGCAGTCACTTTTCAGCTCAAATGAATATAAATCATTTACGAAGCTCACACGTTTCTCGCTCTTAACTACAAAGCATTGGATGTTAGAGGATCTGTGGTTTCTTAAAGTTTCAGAAGAAGAGTTGACCTAGAAATGGTCTGTCTGTGTAGGCAACACCATTCTTTTGTTCTGAGCACACTCATGTTTTTTGCTTTATTAGAGGCTCTAGAAAGCAAGAGCATGCTTCTTGCTCTAAGGCAGAGTGTGTTTCATGCATGACAACTGTGCTGTGTGTTTCCGTTCAGAAATGGACTTAAATCCCAGGCTCTGTGTCTTCCTACAAGCAAGACATCATTTCTGGTAAACTCAGTCACTTTTCAGCTCAAATGAATATAAATCATTTACGAACCTCACACTTTTCTCGCTCGTAACTGAAAAACATCGGATGTTAGATGACTTGTGTTTAGTATCAGTTTCAGAAGCAGCGTTAAACTAGCAATGGTCCGTATGTGTAGGAAACACCGTCCTTTTGTTCTGAGCACACTCACGTTTCCTGCTGTATTAGAGACTCTAGAGAGCAAGAGCGTGCTTCTTTTCTAAAGCAGAGTGTGTTTCACGGATGACAACTGTGCTCTGTATTTCCCTTCAGACATGGTGTTAAATCCCAGGCTCTGTGTCTTCCTACAGTCAAGATTCGTTTCAGGTAAACTCAGTCACCTTTCAGCTCAAACAAAGGTACATCGTTTACGTAGCTCACACGTTTCTCGCTCTAACTGAAAAGCATTGGATATTAGAGGAACTGTGGTTTGTATCAATTTCAGAAGCAGAGTTGGTCTACATATGGTCTGTATGTGTAGGAAACACCGTTCTTTTTTCTGAGCACACTCATGTTTCCTGCTGTATTAGGGATTCTAGAAAGCAAGAGCGTGCTTCTTGCTCTAAAGCAGACTGTGTTTCATCGATGAAAACTGTGCTGTGTGTTTCCCTTCAGAAATGGAGTTAAATCCCAGGCTCTGTATCTTCCTACATGCAAGTCATCATGTCATGTAAACGCAGACACTTTTCAGCTCAAATGAATATCAATCATTTACGAAGCTCACACGTTTCTCGCTCTTAACTACAAAGCATTGCATGTTAGAGGATCTGTGGTTTGTTTCAGTTTCAGAAGCAGAGTTGAACTAGCAATGGTCCATATGTGTAAGAAACACCGTTCTTTTGTTCTGAGCACACTCAAGTTTCTTGCTGTTTAGAGACTCTAGAGAGCAAGAGTGTGCTTCTTGCTGTAAAGCAGAGTGTGTTTCATGGATGACAAATGTGCTGTCTGTTTTTCTTCAGAAATGGAGATAAATCCCAGGCTCTGTGTCTTCCTACAGGCAAAACTTCGTTTCAGGTAAACTCAGTCACTTTTCAGCTCAAACAAAGCTACATCGTTCAAGTAGCTCACACGTTTCTTGCTCTTAACTGAAAAGCATTGGATGTTAGATGACTTGTGGTTTGTATCAGTTTCAGAAGCAGAGTTGAACCAGCAATGGTCCGTATGTGTAGGAAACACCGTTATTTTGTTCTGAACACAGTCACGTTTCCTGTTGTATTAGAGTCTCGTAGAAAGCTGAACGTGCTTCTTGCTCTAAATCAGAGTGTGTTTCAGGGAGGAAAACTGTGCTGTGTGTTTCCCTTCAAGAATGGAGTTAAATTCCAGGCTCTGTGCCCTCCTACTTTCAAGACATCATTTCAGGTATATGCAGTCACTTTTCAGCTCAAATGAATATAAATCGTTTACGAAGCTCACACGTTTCTCGCTCTTAACTACAAAGCATTGCATGTTAGAGGATCTGTGGTTTGTATCAGTTTCAGAAGCAGAGTTGAACTAGCAATGGTCCATATGTGTAAGAAACACCGTTCTTTTGTTCTGAGCACACTCACGTTTCCTGCTGTATTAGAGACTCTAGAGAGCAAGAGCGTGCTTCTTGCTGTAAAGCAGAGTGTGTTTCACGGATGACAACTGTGCTGTGTGTTTTCCTTCAGAAATGGAGATAAATCCCAGGCTCTGTGTCTTCCTACAGGCAAAACTTCGTTTCAGGTAAACTCAGTCACCTTTCAGCTCAAACAAAGCTACATCATTCAAGTAGCTCACACGTTTCTTGCTCTAACTGAAAAGCATTGGATATTAGAGAAACTGTGGTTTGTATCAGTTTCAGAAGCAGAGCTGGTCTACATATGGTCTGTATGTGTAGGAAGCACCGTTCTTTTGTTCTGAGCACACTCACGTTTCCTGCTGTATTAGACATTCTAGAAAGCAAGAGCGTGCTTCTTGCTCTAAAGCAGACTGTCTTTCATCGATGAAAACTGTGCTGTGTGTTTCCCTTCAGAAATGGAGTTAAATCCCAGGCTCTGTATCTTCCTACAAGCAAGTCATCATTTCATGTAAATGCAGTCACTGTTCAGCTCAAATGAATATAAATCGTTTATTTAGCTCACACGTTTCTTTCTCTTAACTGAAAAGAATTGGATGTTAGATGACTTGTGGTTTGTATCAGTTTCAGTAGCAGAGTTGAACTAGCAATGGTCCATATGTGTAGGAAACACCATTCTTTTGTTCTGACCACAGCCACGTTTCCTGCTGTATTAGAGACTCTTAGAAATCAAGAGCGTGCTTCTTGCTCTAAAGCAGAGTGTGTTTCATGGATGAGAACTGTGCTGTGTGTTTCCCTTCAGGAATGGAGTTTAATTCCAGGCTCTGTGTCCTCCTACTAGCAAGACTTTATTTCAGGTATACGCAGTCACTGTTCAGCTCAAATGAATATAAATCGTTTACGAAGCTCACACGTTTCTCGCTCTTAACTACAAAGCATTGGATGTTAGAGGATGTGTGGTTTGTTAATGTTTCAGAAGCAGAGTTGAACTAGCAATTGTCCGTATGTGTAGGAAACACCGTTCTTTTGTTCTGAGCACACTTTCAAGTTTCTGGCTCTATTATAGACTCTAGAAAGCAAGAGCGTGCTTCTTGCTCTAAAGCAGAGTGTGTTTCAAGGATGACAACTGTGCTGTGTGTTTCCCTTCCAAAATGGAGTTAAATGCCAGGCTCTGTGTCTTCCTACAAGCAAGGCATCTTTTCAGGTAAACTCAGTCATTTTTCAGCTCAAAGGAAGCTACATCATTCATGAAGCTCACATGTCTCGCTCTTAAATGGAAAGCATTGCATGTTAGAGGAACTGTGGTTTGTATCAGTTTCAGAAAAAGAGTTGACCTAGATATGGTCCGTATGTGTAGGAAACACCGTTCTTTTGTTCTGACCACAGTCACATTTCCTGCTGTATAGAGACTCTTAGAAAGCAAGAGCATGATTCTTGCTACAAGGAAAGTGTGTTTCATGGATGAGAACTGTGCTGTCTGTTTCCCTTCAGAAAGGGAGTTAAACTCCATGCTCTGTGTATTCCTACAAGCAAGACATCATTTCAGGTAAACTCAGTCACTTTTCAGCTCAAACAAAGCTACATCGTTCAAGTAGCTAACACGTTTCTTGCTCTTAACTGAAAAGCATTGGATGTTAGATGACTTGTGGTTTGTATCTGTTACAGAAGCAGAGTTGAACCAGCAATGGTCCGTATGTGGAGGAAACACCGTTATTTTGTTCTGACCACAGTCACTTTTCCTGCTGTATTAGAGACTCTTAGAAAGCAAGAGCGTGCTTCTTGCTCTAAAGCAGAGTGTGTTTCATGGATGAGAACTGTGCTGTGTATTTCCCTTCAGGAATGGAGTTAAATTCCAGGATCTGTGTCCTCCTACTTTCAAGACATCATTCCAGGTATACGCAGTCACTTTTCAGATCAAATGAATATAAATCGTTTACGAAGCTCACACGTTTCTCGCTCTTAACCACAAAGCATTGCATGTTAGAGGATCTGTGGTTTGTTTCAGTTTCAGAAGCAGAGTTGAACTAGCAATGGTCCATATGTGTAAGAAACACCGTTCTTTTGTTCTGAGCACACTCAAGTTTCCTGCTGTTTAGAGACTCTAGAGAGCAAGATTGTGCTTCTTGCTGTAAAGCAGAGTGTGTTTCATGGATGACAAATGTGCTGTCTCTTTTCCTTCAGAAATGGAGATAAATCCCAGGCTCTGTGTCTTCCTACAGGCAAAACTTCGTTTCAGGTAAACTCAGTCACTTTTCAGCTCAAACAAAGCTACATTGTTCAAGTAGCTCACACGTTTCTTGCTCTTAACTGAAAAGCATTGGATGTTAGATGACTTGTGGTTTGTATCAGTTTCAGAAGCAGAGTTGAACCAGCAATGGTCTGTATGTGTAGGAAACACCGTTAATTTGTTCTGAACACAGTCACGTTTCCTGTTGTATTAGAGACTCGTAGAAAGCTGAACGTGCTTCTTGCTCTAAAACAGAGTGTGTTTCAGGGATGAAAACTGTGCTGTGTGTTTCCCTTCAGGAATGGAGTTAAATTCCAGGCTCTGTGTCCTCCTACTTTCAAGACATCATTTCAGGTATACGCAGTCACTTTTCAGCTCAAATGAATATAAATCATTTACGAAGCTCACATGTTTCTCGCTCTTAACTACAAAGCATTGCATGTTAGAGGATCTGTGGTTTGTTTCAGTTTCAGAAGCAGAGTTGAACTAGCAATGGTCCATATGTGTAAGAAACACCGTTCTTTTGTTCTGAGCACACTCACGTTTCCTGCTGTATTAGAGACTCTAGAGAGCAAGAGCGTGCTTCTTGCTGTAAAGCAGAGTGTGTTTCACGGATGACAACTGTGCTGTGTGTTTTTCTTCAGAAATGGAGATAAATCCCAGGCTCTGTGTCTTCCTACAGGCAAAACTTCGTTTCAGGTAAACTCAGTCACTTTTCAGCTCAAACAAAGCTATATCGTTCAAGTAGCTAACACGTTTCTTGCTCTTAACTGAAAAGCATTGGATGTTAGATGACTTCGGGTTTGTATCAGTTTCAGAAGCAGAGTTGAACCAGCAATGGTCCGTATGTGTAGGAAACACCGTTCTTTTGTTGTGAGCACACTCACGTTTACTGCTGTATTAGAGACTCTAGAGAGCAAGAGCGTGCTTCTTGCTGTAAAGCAGAGTGTGTTTCACAGATGACAATTGTGCTGTGTGTTTTCCTTAAGAAATGGAGATAAATCCCAGGCTCTGTGTCTTCCTACAGGCAAAACTTCGTTTCAGGTAAACTCAGTCACCTTTCAGCTCAAACAAAGCTACATCATTCAAGTAGCTCACACGTATCTTGCTCTAACTGAAAAGCATTGGATATTAGAGAAACTGTGGTTTGTATCAGTTTCAGAAGCAGAGCTGGTCTACATATGGTCTGTATGTGTAGGAATCACCGTTCTTTTGTTCTGAGCACACTCACGTTTCCTGCTGTATTAGAGATTCTAGAAAGCAAGAGCGTGCTTCTTGCTCTAAAGCAGACTGTCTTTCATCGATGAAAACTGTGCTGTGTGTTTCCCTTCAGAAATGGAGTTAAATCCCAGGCTCTGTATCTTCCTACAAGCAAGTCATCATTTCATGTAAATGCAGTCACTGTTCAGCTCAAATGAATATAAATCGTTTATTAAGCTCACACGTTTCTTTCTCTTAACTGAAAAGCATTGGATGTTAGATGACTTGTGTTTAGTATCAGTTTCAGAAGCAGAGTTGAACTAGCAATGGTCCGTATGTGTAGGAAACACCATTCTTTTGTTCTGAGCACACTTTCAAGTTTCTGGGTCTATTATAGACTCTAGAAAGCAAGAGCGTGCTTCTTGCTCTAAAGCAGAGTTTGTTTCAAGGATGACAACTTTGCTGTGAGTTTCCCTTCAGGAATGGAGTTTAATTCCAGGCTCTGTGTCCTCCTACTAGCAAGACTTTATTTCAGGTATACGCAGTCACTTTTCAGCTCAAATGAATATAAATCATTTACGAAGCTCACACGTTTCTCGCTCTTAACTACAAAGCATTGGATGTTAGAGGATCTGTGGTTTCTTAAAGTTTCAGAAGAAGAGTTGACCTAGAAATGCTCTGTCTGTGTAGGCAACACCATTCTTTTGTTCTGAGCACACTCATGTTTTTTGCTTTATTAGAGGCTCTAGAAAGCAAGAGCATGCTTCTTGCTCTAAGGCAGAGTGTGTTTCATGCATGACAACTGTGCTGTGTGTTTCCGTTCAGAAATGGACTTAAATCCCAGGCTCTGTGTCTTCCTACAAGCAAGACATCATTTCTGGTAAACTCAGTCACTTTTCAGCTCAAATGAATATAAATCATTTACGAACCTCACACTTTTCTCGCTCGTAACTGAAAAGCATCGGATGTTAGATGACTTGTGTTTAGTATCAGTTTCAGAAGCAGCGTTAAACTAGCAATGGTCCGTATGTGTAGGAAACACCGTCCTTTTGTTCTGAGCACACTCACGTTTCCTGCTGTATTAGAGACTCTAGAGAGCAAGAGCGTGCTTCTTTTCTAAAGCAGAGTGTGTTTCACGGATGACAACTGTGCTCTGTATTTCCCTTCAGACATGGTGTTAAATCCCAGGCTCTGTGTCTTCCTACAGTCAAGATTCGTTTCAGGTAAACTCAGTCACCTTTCAGCTCAAACAAAGGTACATCGTTTACGTAGCTCACACGTTTCTCGCTCTAACTGAAAAGCATTGGATATTAGAGGAACTGTGGTTTGTATCAATTTCAGAAGCAGAGTTGGTCTACATATGGTCTGTATGTGTAGGAAACACCGTTCTTTTTTCTGAGCACACTCATGTTTCCTGCTGTATTAGGGATTCTAGAAAGCAAGAGCGTGCTTCTTGCTCTAAAGCAGACTGTGTTTCATCGATGAAAACTGTGCTGTGTGTTTCCCTTCAGAAATGGAGTTAAATCCCAGGCTCTGTATCTTCCTACATGCAAGTCATCATGTCATGTAAACGCAGACACTTTTCAGCTCAAATGAATATCAATCATTTACGAAGCTCACACGTTTCTCGCTCTTAACTACAAAGCATTGCATGTTAGAGGATCTGTGGTTTGTTTCAGTTTCAGAAGCAGAGTTGAACTAGCAATGGTCCATATGTGTAAGAAACACCGTTCTTTTGTTCTGAGCACACTCAAGTTTCTTGCTGTTTAGAGACTCTAGAGAGCAAGAGTGTGCTTCTTGCTGTAAAGCAGAGTGTGTTTCATGGATGACAAATGTGCTGTCTGTTTTTTTTCAGAAATGGAGATAAATCCCAGGCTCTGTGTCTTCCTACAGGCAAAACTTCGTTTCAGGTAAACTCAGTCACTTTTCAGCTCAAACAAAGCTACATCGTTCAAGTAGCTCACACGTTTCTTGCTCTTAACTGAAAAGCATTGGATGTTAGATGACTTGTGGTTTGTATCAGTTTCAGAAGCAGAGTTGAACCAGCAATGGTCCGTATGTGTAGGAAACACCGTTATTTTGTTCTGAACACAGTCACGTTTCCTGTTGTATTAGAGTCTCGTAGAAAGCTGAACGTGCTTCTTGCTCTAAAGCAGAGTGTGTTTCAGGGAGGAAAACTGTGCTGTGTGTTTCCCTTCAAGAATGGAGTTAAATTCCAGGCTCTGTGCCCTCCTACTTTCAAGACATCATTTCAGGTATATGCAGTCACTTTTCAGCTCAAATGAATATAAATCGTTTACGAAGCTCACACGTTTCTCGCTCTTAACTACAAAGCATTGCATGTTAGAGGATCTGTGGTTTGTATCAGTTTCAGAAGCAGAGTTGAACTAGCAATGGTCCATATGTGTAAGAAACACCGTTCTTTTGTTCTGAGCACACTCACGTTTCCTGCTGTATTAGAGACTCTAGAGAGCAAGAGCGTGCTTCTTGCTGTAAAGCAGAGTGTGTTTCACGGATGACAACTGTGCTGTGTGTTTTCCTTCAGAAATGGAGATAAATCCCAGGCTCTGTGTCTTCCTACAGGCAAAACTTCGTTTCAGGTAAACTCAGTCACCTTTCAGCTCAAACAAAGCTACATCATTCAAGTAGCTCACACGTTTCTTGCTCTAACTGAAAAGCATTGGATATTAGAGAAACTGTGGTTTGTATCAGTTTCAGAAGCAGAGCTGGTCTACATATGGTCTGTATGTGTAGGAAGCACCGTTCTTTTGTTCTGAGCACACTCACGTTTCCTGCTGTATTAGACATTCTAGAAAGCAAGAGCGTGCTTCTTGCTCTAAAGCAGACTGTCTTTCATCGATGAAAACTGTGCTGTGTGTTTCCCTTCAGAAATGGAGTTAAATCCCAGGCTCTGTATCTTCCTACAAGCAAGTCATCATTTCATGTAAATGCAGTCACTGTTCAGCTCAAATGAATATAAATCGTTTATTAAGCTCACACGTTTCTTTCTCTTAACTGAAAAGCATTGGATGTTAGATGACTTGTGGTTTTTATCAGTTTCAGAAGCAGAGTTGAACTAGCAATGGTCCGTATGTGCAGGAAACACCGTTATTTTGTTCTGAGCACACTCACGTTTCCTGCACTATTAGAGACTCTAGAAAGCAAGAGCGTGCTTCTTGCTCTAAAGCAGACTGTGTTTCATCGATGAAAACTGTGCTGTGTGTTTTGCTTCAGAAATGGAGTTAAATCCCAGGCTCTGTATTTTCCTACAAGCAAGTCATCATTTCATGTAAACGCAGTCACTTTTCAGCTCAAATGAATATAAATCGTTTACGAAGCTCACACGTTTCTTGCTCTTAAGAGAAAACATTAGATGTTAGATGACTTGTGGTTTGTATCAGTTTCAGAAGCAGAGTTGAACTAGCAATGGTCCATATGTGTAGGAAACACCATTCTTTTGTTCTGACCACAGCCACGTTTCCTGCTGTATTAGAGACTCTTAGAAATCAAGAGCGTGCTTCTTACTCTAAAGCAGAGTGTGTTTCATGGATGAGAACTGTGCTGTGTGTTTCCCTTCAGGAATGGAGTTAAATTCCAGGCTCTGTGTCCTCCTAATAGCAAGACTTTATTTCAGGTATACGCAGTGAATTTTCAGCTCAAATGAATATAAATCGTTTACGAAGCTCACACGTTTCTCGCTCTTAACTACAAAGCATTGGATGTTAGAGGATGTGTGGTTTGTTAATGTTTCAGAAGCAGAGTTGAACTAGCAATTGTCCGTATGTGTAGGAAACACCGTTCTTTTGTTCTGAGCACACTTTCAAGTTTCTGGCTCTATTATAGACTCTAGAAAGCAAGAGCGTGCTTCTTTCTCTAAAGCAGAGTGTGTTTCAAGGATGACAACTGTGCTGTGTGTTTCCCTTCCGAAATGGAGTTAAATGCCAGGCTCTGTGTCTTCCTACAAGCAAGGCATCTTTTCAGGTAAACCCAGTCATTTTTCAGCTCAAAGGAAGCTACATCGTTCATGAAGCTCACACGTATCTTGCTCTTAAATGGAAAGCATTGCATGTTAGAGGAACTGTGGTTTGTATCAGTTTCAGAAGAAGAGTTGACCTAGATATGGTCCGTATGTGTAGGAAACACCGTTCTTTTGTTCTGACCACAGTCACATTTCCTGCTGTATAGAGACTCTTAGAAAGCAAGAGCGTGATTCTTGCTACAAGGAAAGTGTGTTTCATGGATGAGAACTGTGCTGTGTGTTTCCCTTCAGAAAGGGAGTTAAACTCCATGCTCTGTGTATTCCTACAAGCAAGACATCATTTCAGGTAAACTCAGTCACTTTTCAGCTCAAATGTATATAAATCGTTTACGAACCTCACACTTTTCTCGCTCGTAACTGAAAAGCATCGCATGTTAGATGACTTGTGTTTAGTATCAGTTTCAGAAGCAGAGTTGAACTAGCAATGGTCCGTATGTGTAGGAAACACCATTCTTTTGTTCTGAGCACACTTTCAAGTTTCTGGGTCTATTATAGACTCTAGAAAGCAAGAGCGTGCTTCTTGCTCTAAAGCAGAGTGTGTTTCAAGGATGACAACTGTGCTGTGAGTTTCCCTTCAGGAATGGAGTTTAATTCCAGGCTCTGTTTCCTCCTACTAGCAAGACTTTATTTCAGGTATACGCAGTCACTTTTCAGCTCAAATGAATATAAATCATTTACGAAGCTCACACGTTTCTCGCTCTTAACTACAAAGCATTGGATGTTAGAGGATCTGTGGTTTCTTAAAGTTTCAGAAGAAGAGTTGACCTAGAAATGGTCTGTCTGTGTAGGCAACACCATTCTTTTGTTCTGAGCACACTCATGTTTTTTGCTTTATTAGAGGCTCTAGAAAGCAAGAGCATGCTTCTTGCTCTAAGGCAGAGTGTGTTTCTTGGATGACAACTGTGCTGTGTGTTTCCGTTCAGAAATGGACTTAAATCCCAGGCTCTGTGTCTTACTACAGGCAAAACTTCGTTTCAGGTAAACTCAGTCACTTTTCAGCTCAAACAAAGCTACATTGTTCAAGTAGCTAACACGTTTCTTGCTCTTAACTGAAAAGCATTGGATGTTAGATGACTTCGGGTTTGTATCAGTTTCAGAAGCAGAGTTGAACCAGCAATGGTCCTTAAGTGTAGGAAACACCATTCTTTTGTTCTGAGCACACTCACGTTTACTGCTGTATTAGAGACTCTAGAGAGCAAGAGCGTGCTTCTTGCTGTAAAGCAGAGTGTGTTTCACAGATGACAATTGTGCTGTGTGTTTTCCTTCAGAAATGGAGATATCCCAGGCTCTGTGTCTTCGTACAGGCAAAACTTCGTTTCAGGTAAACTCAGTCACCTTTCAGCTCAAACAAAGCTACATCATTCAAGTAGCTCACACGTTTCTTGCTCTAACTGAAAAGCATTGGATATTAGAGAAACTGTGGTTTGTATCAGTTTCAGAAGCAGAGCTGGTCTACATATGGTCTGTATGAGTAGGAAACAACGTTCATTTGTTCTGAGCACATTCACGTTTCCTGCTGTATTAGAGATTCTAGAAAGCAATAGCGTGCTTCTTGCTCTAAAGCAGACTGTCTTTCATTGATGAAAACTGTGCTGTGTGTTTCCCTTCAGAAATGGAGTTAAATCCCAGCCTCTGTATTTTCCTACTTGCAAGTCATCATTTCATGTAAACGCAGTCACTTTTCAGCTCAAATGAATATAAATCGTTTACGAAGCTCACACGTTTCTTGCTCTTAAGAGAAAACATTGGATATTAGATGACTTGTGGTTTGTATCAGTTTCAGAAGCAGAGTTGAACTAGCAATGGTCCATATGTGTATGAAACACCATTCTTTTGTTCTGACCACATCCACGTTTCCTGCTGTATTAGAGACTCTTAGAAATCAAGAGCGTGCTTCTTGCTCTAAAGCAGAGTGTGTTTCATGGATGAGAACTGTGCTGTGTGCTTCCCTTCAGCAATGGAGTTAAATTCCAGGCTCTGTGTCCTCCTACTAGCAAGACTTTATTTCAGGTATACGCAGTCACTTTTCAGCTCAAATGAATATAAATCCTTTACGAAGCTCACACGTTTCTCGCTCTTAACTACAAAGCATTGCATGTTAGAGCATCTGTGGTTTGTATCAGTTTCAGAAGCAGAGTTGAACTAGCAATTGTCCGTATGTGTAGGAAACACCGTTCTTTTGTTCTGAGCACACTTTCAAGTTTCTGGCTCTATTATAGACTCTAGAAAGCAAGAGCGTGCTTCTTGGTCTAAAGCAGAGTGTGTTTCAAGGATGACAACTGTGCTGTGTGTTTCCCTTCCAAAATGGAGTTAAATCCCAGGCTCTGTGTCTTCCTACAAGCAAGGCATCTTTTCAGGTAAACCCAGTCATTTTTCAGCTCAAAGGAAGCTACATCGTTCATGAAGCTCACACGTTTCTTGCTCTTAAATGGAAAGCATTGCATGTTAGAGGAACTGTGGTTTGTATCAGTTTCAGAAGAAGAGTTGACCTAGATATGGTCCATATGGGTAGGAAACACCGTTCTTTTGTTCTGACAACAGTCACATTTCCTGCTGTATAGAGACTCTTAGAAAGCAAGAGCGTGATTCTTGCTACAAGGAAAGTGTGTTTCATGGATGAGAACTGTGCTGTCTGTTTCCCTTCAGAAAGGGAGTTAAACTCCATGCTCTGTGTATTCCTACAAGCAAGACATCATTTCAGGTAAACTCAGTCACTTTTCAGCTCAAATGTATATAAATCGTTTACGAACCTCACATTTTCTCGCTCGTAACTGAAAAGCATCGGATGTTAGATGACTTGTGTTTAGTATCGGTTTCAGAAGCAGAGTTGAACTAGCAATGGTCCGTATGTGTAGGAAACACCATTCTTTTGTTCTGAGCACACTTTCAAGTTTCTGGGTCTATTATAGACTCTAGAAAGCAAGAGCGTGCTTCTTGCTCTAAAGCAGAGTGTGTTTCAAGGATGACAACTGTGCTGTGAGTTTCCCTTCAGGAATGGAGTTTAATTCCAGGCTCTGTGTCCTCCTACTAGCAAGACTTTATTTCAGGTATACGCAGTCACTTTTCAGCTCAAATGAATATAAATCATTTACGAAGCTCACACGTTTCTCGCTCTTAACTACAAAGCATTGGATGTTAGAGGATCTGTGGTTTCTTAAAGTTTCAGAGGAAGAGTTGACCTAGAAATGGTCTGTCTGTGTAGGCAACACCATTCTTTTGTTCTGAGCACACTCATGTTTTTTGCTTTATTAGAGGCTCTAGAAAGCAAGAGCATGCTTCTTGCTCTAAGGCAGAGTGTGTTTCATGGATGACAACTGTGCTGTGTGTTTCCCTTCAGAAATGGACTTAAATCCCAGGCTCTGTGTCTTCCTACAAGAAGACATCTTTTCAGGTAAACGCAGTCACATTTAGCTCAAATGAATATAAATCATTCACAAAGCTCACATGTTTCTCGCTCTTAACTGAAAAGCATTGGATGTTAGAGGACCTGTGGTTTCTATCAGTTTCAGAAGCAGAGTTTAACTAGCAATTGTCCGTATGTGTAGGAAACACCGTTCTTTTGTTCGGAGCACACTTTCAAGTTTCTGGCTCTATTATAGACTCTAGAAAGCAAGAGCGTGCTTCTTGCTCTAAAGCAGAGTGTGTTTCAAGGATGACAACTGTGCTGTGTGTTTCCCTTCCAAAATGGAGTTAAATCCCAGGCTCTGTGTCTTCCTACAAGCAAGGCAACTTTTCAGGTATACTCAGTCATTTTTCAGCTCACAGGAAGCTACATCCTTCATGAAGCTCACACGTTTCTCGCTCTTAAATGGAAAGCATTGCATGTTAGAGGAACTGTGGTTTTCATCAGTTTCAGAAGAAGAGTTGACCTAGATATGGTCCGTATGTGTAGGAAACACTGTTCTTTTGTTCTGACCACAGTCACATTTCCTGCTGTATAGAGACTCTAAGAAAGCAAGAGCGTGATTCTTGCTACAAGGAAAGTGTGTTTCATGGATGAGAACTGTGCTGTCTGTTTCCCTTCAGAAAGGGAGTTAAACTCCATGCTCTGTGTATTCCTACAAGCAAGACATCATTTCAGGTAAACTCAGTCACTTTTCAGCTCAAATGAATATAAATCGTTTACAAAACTCACACTTTTCTCGCTCGTAACTGAAAAGCATCGGATGTTAGATGACTTGTGTTTAGTATCAGTTTCAGAAGCAGCGTTGAACTAGAAATCGTCCGTATGTGTAGGAAACACCATTCTTTTGTTCTGAGCACACTCACGTTTCCTGCTGTATTAGAGACTCTAGAGAGCAAGAGCGTGCTTCTTGCTGTAAAGCAGAGTGTGTTTCAAGGATGACAACTGTGCTGTGTGTTTTCCTTCAGAAATGGAGATAAATCCCAGGCTCTGTGTCTTCCTACAGGCAAAACTTCGTTTCAGGTAAACTCAGTCACTTTTCAGCTCAAACAAAGCTACATCGTTCAAGTAGCTAACACGTTTCTTGCTCTTAACTGAAAAGCATTGGATGTTAGATGACTTCGGGTTTGTATCAGTTTCAGAAGCAGAGTTGAACCAGCAATGGTCCTTATGTGTAGGAAACACTGTTCTTTTGTTCTGAACTCACTCACGTTTCCTGCTGTATTAGAGACTCTAGAGAGCAAGAGCCTGCTTCTTGCTGTAAAGCAGAGTGTGTTTCAAGGATGACAACTGTGCTGTGTGTTTTCCTTCAGAAATGGAGATAAATCCCAGGCTCTGTGTCTTCCTACAGGCAAAACTTCGTTTCAGGTAAACTCAGTCACTTTTCAGCTCAAACAAAGCTACATCGTTCAAGTACCTCACACGTTTCTTGCTCTAAAAGAAAAGCATTGGATATTAGAGAAACTGTGGTTTGTATCAGTTTCAGAAGCAGAGCTGGTCTACATATGGTCTGTATGTGTAGGAAACACCGTTCTTTTGTTCTGAGCACACTCACGTTTCCTGCTGTATTAGAGATTCTAGAAAGCAAGAGCGTGCTTCTTGCTCTAAAGCAGACTGTGTTTCATCGATGAAAACTGTGCTGTGTGTTTCCCTTCAGAAATGGAGTTAAATCCCAGGCTCTGTACCTTCCTACAAGCAAGTCATCATTTCATGTAAACGCAGTCACTTTTCAGCTCAAATGAATATAAATCGTTTACGAAGCTCACACGTTTCTTGCTCTTAAGAGAAAACATTGGATGTTAGATGACTTGTGGTTTGTATCAGTTTCAGAAGCAGAATTGAACTAGCAATGGTCCATATGTGTATGAAACACCATTCTTTTGTTCTGACCACAGCCACGTTCCTGCTGTATTAGAGACTCTTAGAAATCAAGAGCGTGCTTCTTGCTCTAAAGCAGAGTGTGTTTCATGGATGAGAACTGTGCTGTGTGCTTCCCTTCAGCAATGGAGTTAAATTCCAGGCTCTGTGTCCTCCTACTTGCAAGACTTTATTTCAGGTATACGCAGTCACTGTTCAGCTCAAATGAATATAAATCGTTTACGAAGCTCACACGTTTCTCGCTCTTAACTTCAAAGCATTGGATGTTAGAGGATGTGTGGTTTGTTAATGTTTCAGAAGCAGAGTTGAACTAGCAATTGTCCGTATGTGTAGGAAACACCGTTCTTTTGTTCTGAGCACACTCACGTTTCCTGCTGTATTAGAGACTCTAGAGAGCAAGAGCGTGCTTCTTGCTCTAAAGCAGAGTGTGTTTCAAGGATGACAACTGTGCTGTGTGTTTCCCTTCCGAAATGGAGTTAAATGCCAGGCTCTGTGTCTTCCTACAAGCAAGGCATCTTTTCAGGTAAACTCAGTCATTTTTCAGCTCAAAGGAAGCTACATCGTTCATGAAGCTCACACGTTTCTTGCTCTTAAATGGAAAGCATTGCATGTTAGAGGAACTGTGGTTTGTATCAGTTTCAGAAGAAGAGTTGACCTAGATATGGTCCGTATGTGTAGGAAACACCGTTCTTTTGTTCTGACCACAGTCACATTTCCTGCTGTATAGAGACTCTTAGAAAGCAAGAGCGTGATTCTTGCTACAAGGAAAGTGTGTTTCATGGATGAGAACTGTGCTGTCTGTTTCCCTTCAGAAATGAGTTAAACTCCATGCTCTGTGTATTCCTACAAGCAAGACATCATTTCAGGTAAACTCAGTCACTTTTCAGCTCAAATGAATATAAATCGTTTACGAACCTCACACTTTTCTCGCTCGTAACTGAAAAGCATCGCATGTTAGATGACTTGTGTTTAGTATCAGTTTCAGAAGCAGAGTTGAACTAGCAATGGTCCATATGTGTAGGAAACACCATTCTTTTGTTCTGAGCACACTTTCAAGTTTCTGGGTCTATTATAGACACTAGAAAGCAAGAGCGTGCTTCTTGCTCTAAAGCAGAGTGTGTTTCAAGGATGACAACTGTGCTGTGAGTTTCCCTTCAGGAATGGAGTTTAATTCCAGGCTCTGTGTCCTCCTACTAGCAACACTTTATTTCAGGTATACGCAGTCACTTTTCAGCTCAAATGAATATAAATCATTTACGAAGCTCACATTTCTTGCTCTTAACTAGAAAGCATTGGATGTTAGAGGATCTGTGGTTTCTTAAAGTTTCAGAAGAAGAGTTGACCTAGAAATGGTCTGTCTGTGTAGGCAACACCATTCTTTTGTTCTGAGCACACTCATGTTTTTTGCTTTATTAGAGGCTCTAGAAAGCAAGAGCATGCTTCTTGCTGTAAGGCAGAGTGTGTTTCATGGATGAAAACTGTGCTGTGTGTTTCCATTCAGAAATAGACTTAAATCCCAGGCTCTGTGTCTTCCTACAAGAGGACATCATTTCAGGTAAACGCAGTCACATTTAGCTCAAACGAATATAAATCATTCACAAAGCTCACATGTTTCTCGTTCTTAACTGAAAAGCATTGGATGTTAGAGGACCTGTGGTTTCTATCAGGTTCAGAAGCAGAGTTGAACTAGCAATTGTACGTATGTGTAGGAAACACCGTTCTTTTGTTCTGAGCACACTTTCAAGTTTCTGGCTCTATTATAGACTCTAGAAAGCAAGAGCGTGCTTCTTGCTCTAAAGCAGAGTGTGTTTCAAGGATGACAACTGTGCTGTGTGTTTCCCTTCCAAAATGGAGTTAAATCCCAGGCTCTGTATCTTCCTACAAGCAAGTCATCATTTCATGTAAATGCAGTCGCTGTTCAGCTCAAATGAATATAAATCGTTTATTAAGCTCACACGTTTCTTTTTCTTAACTGAAAAGCATTGGATGTTAGATCACTTGTGTTTTGTATCAGTTTCAGAAGCAGCGTTGAACTAGCAATGGTCCGTACGTGTAGGAAACACCATTCTTTTGTTCTGACCACAGTCACATTTCCTGCTGTATAGAGACTCTTAGAAAGCAAGAGCGTGATTCTTGCTACAAGGAAAGTGTGTTTCATGGATGAGAACTGTGCTGTCTGTTTCCCTTCAGAAAGGGAGTTAAACTCCATGCTCTGTGTATTCCTACAGTCAAGACTTCGTTTCAGGTAAACTCAGTCACCTTTCAGCTCAAACAAAGCTACATCGTTTACGTAGCTCACAGGTTTGTCGCTCTAACTGAAAAGCATTGGATATTAGAGGAACTGTGGTTTGTATCAGTTTCAGAAGCAGAGTTGGTCTACATATGGTCTGTATGTGTAGGAAACACCGTTCTTTTTTCTGAGCACACTCATGTTTCCTGCTGTATTAGGGATTCTAGAAAGCAAGAGCGTGCTTCTTGCTATAAAGCAGACTGTGTTTCTTCGATGAAAACTGTGCTGTGTGTTTCCCTTCAGAAATAGAGTTAAATCCCAGGCTCTGTATCTTCCTAAAAGCAAGTCATCATGTCATGTAAACGCAGACACTTTTCAGCTCAAATGAATATAAATCGTTTACCAAGCTCACACGTTTCTTTCTCTTAACTGAAAAGCATTGGATGTTAGATGACTTGTGATTTGTATCAGTTTCAGAAGCAGAGTTGAACTAGCAATGGTCCGTACGTTTAGGAAACACCGTTATTTTGTTCTGACCACAGTCACGTTTCCTGCTGTATTAGAGACTCTTAGAAAGCAAGAGCGTGCTTCTTGCTCTAAAGCAGAGTGTGTTTCATGGATGAGAACTGTGCTGTGTGTTTCCCTTCAGGAATGGAGTTAAATTCCAGGCTCTGTGTCCTCCTACTAACAGGACATCATTTCAGGTATACGCAGTCAAATTTCAGCTCAAATGAATATAAATCGTTTAAGAAGCTCACACGTTTCTCGCTCTTAACTGCAAAGCATTGGATGTTAGATGACTTGTGGTTTGTATCAGTTTCAGAAGCAGCGTTGAACTAGCAATGGTCCATATGTGTAGGAAACACCGTTCTTTTGTTATGAGCACACTCACCTTTCCTGATGTATTAGAGACTCTAGAAAGCAAGAGCGTGCTTCTTGCTCTAAAGCAGAGTGTGTTTGAAGGATGACAACTGTGCTCTGTGTTTCCCTTCAGACATGGTGTTAAATCCCAGGCTCTGTGTCTTCCTACAGGCATGACTTCATTTCAGGTAAACTCAGTCACCTTTCAGCTCAAACAAAGCTACATCGTTTACATAGCTCACACGTTTCTCGCTCTAACTGAAAATGATTGGATATTAGAGGAACTGTGGTTTGTATCAATATCAGAAGCAGAGTTGGTCTACATATGGTGTGCATGTGTAGGAAACACCGTTCATTTTTCTGAGCACACTAAAGTTTCCTGCTGTATTAGAGATTCTATAAAGCAAGAGTGTGCTTCTTGCTCTAAAGCAGACTGTCTTTCATCGATGAAAACTGTGCTGTGTGTTTCCCTTCAGAAATGGAGTTAAATCCCAGGCACTGTATCTTCCTACATGCAAGTCATCATGTCATGTAAACGCGGACACTTTTCAGCTCAAATGAATATAAATCGTATACGAAGCTCACACGTTACTTGCTCTTAATTGAAAAGCATTGGATGTTAGATGACTTGTGATTTGTATCAGTTTCAGAAGCAGATTTGAACTAGCAATGGTCCGTATGTGTAGGAAACACCGTTATTTTTTTTCTGACCACAGTCACTTTCCTGCTGTATTAGAAACTCTTAGAAAGCAAGAGCGTGCTTCTTGCTCTAAAGCAGAGTGTGTTTCATGGATGAAAACTGTGCTGTGTGTTTCCCTTCAGGAATGGAGTTAAATTCCAGGATCTGTGTCCTCCTACTTTCAAGACATCATTCCTGGTATACGCAGTCACTTTTCAGGTCAAATGAATATAAATCGTTTACGAATCTCACAAGTTTCTCGCTCTTAAATACAAAGCATTGCATGTTAGAGGATCTGTGGTTTGTTTCAGTTTCAGAAGAAGAGTTGAACTAGCAATGGTCCATATGTGTAAGAAACACCGTTCTTTTGTTCTGAGCACACTCATGTTTCCTGCTGTATTAGAGACTCTAGAGAGCAAGAGCGTGCTTCTTGCTGTAAAGCAGAGTGTGTTTCACGGATGACAACTGTGCTGTGTGTTTTCCTTCAGAAATGGAGATAAATCACAGGCTCTGTGTCTTCCTACAGGCAAAACTTCGTTTCAGGTAAACTCAGTCACTTTTCAGCTCAAACAAAGCTACATCGTTCAAGTAGCTCACACGTTTCTTGCTCTTAACTGAAAAGCATTGGATGTTAGATGACTTCGGGTTTGTATCAGTTTCAGAAGCAGAGTTGAACCAGCAATGGTCCGTATGTGTAGGAAACACCGTTCTTTTGTTCTGAGCACACTCATGTTTACTGCTGTATTAGAGACTCTAGAGAACAAGAGCGTGCTTCTTGCTGTAAAGCAGAGTGTGTTTCGCAGATGACAATTGTGCTGTGTGTTTTCCTTAAGAAATGGAGATAAATCCCAGACTCTGTGTCTTCCTACAGGCAATACTTCGTTTCAGGTAAACTCAGTCACCTTTCAGCTCAAACAAAGCTACATCATTCAAGTAGCTCACACGTTTCTTGCTCTAACTGAAAAGCATTGGATATTAGAGAAACTGTGGTTTGTATCAGTTTCAGAAGCAGAGCTGGTCTACATATGGTCTGTATGTGTAGGAAACACCGTTCTTTTCTTCTGAGCACACTCACGTTTCCTGATGTATTAGAGATTCTAGAAAGCAAGAGTGTGCTTCTTGCTATAAAGCAGACTGTCTTTCATCGATGAAAACTGTGCTGTGTGTTTCCCTTCAGAAATGGAGTTAAATCCCAGGCTCTTTATCTTCCTACAAGCAAGTCATCATTTCATGTAAATGCAGTCACTGTTCAGCTCAAATGAATATAAATCGTTTATTAAGCTCACACGTTTCTTTCTCTTACCAGAAAAGCATTGGATGTTAGATGACTTGTGGTTTTTATCAGTTTCAGAAGCAGAGTTGAACTAGCAATGGTCCGTATGTGCAGGAAACACCGTTATTTTGTTCTGAGCACACTCACGTTTCCTGCTGTATTAGAGACTCTAGAAAGCAAGAGCGTGCTTCTTGCTCTAAAGCAGAATGTGTTTCATCGATGAAAACTGTGCTGTGTGTTTCCCTTCAGAAATGGAGTTAAATCCCATGCTCTGTGTATTCCTACAAGCAAGACATCATTTCAGGTAAACTCAGTCACTTTTCAGCTCAAATGAATATAAATCGTTTACGAACCTCACACTTTTCTCGCTCGTACCTGAAAAGCATCGGATGTTAGATAACTTGTGTTTAGTATCAGTTTCAGAAGCAGAGTTGAACTAGCAATGGTCCGTATGTGTAGGAAACACCATTCTTTTGTTCTGAGCACACTTTCAAGTTTCTGGCTCTATTATAGACTCTAGAAAGAAAGAGTGTGCTTCTTGCTCTAAAGCAGAGTGTGTTTCAAGGATAACAACTGTGCTGTGAGTTTCCCTTCAGGAATGGAGTTTAATCCCAGGCTCTGTGTCTTCCTACAAGAAGACATCATTTCAGGTAAACGCAGTCACATTTAGCTCAAACGAATATAAATCATTCACAAAGCTCACATGTTTCTCGCTCTTAACTGAAAAGCATTGGAAGTTAGAGGACCTGTGGTTTCTATCAGTTTCAGAAGCAGAGTTGAACTACCAATTGTCCATATGTGTAGGAAACACCGTTCTTTTGTTCTGAGCACACTTTCAAGTTTCTGGCTCTATTATAGACTCTAGAAAGCAAGAGCGTGCTTCTTGCTCTAAAGCAGAGTGTGTTTCAAGGATGACAACTGTGCTGTGTGTTTCCCTTCCAAAATGGAGTTAAATCCCAGGCTCTGTGTCTTCCTACAAGCAAGGCATCTTTTCAGGTATACTCAGTCATTTTTCAGCTCAAAGGAAGCTACATCCTTCATGAAGCTCACACGTTTCTCGCTCTTAAATGGAAAGCATTGCATGTTAGAGGAACTGTAGTTTGCATCAGTTTCAGAAGAAGAGTTGACCTAGATATGGTCCGTATGTGTAGGAAACACCATTCTTTTGTTCTGACCACAGTCACATTTCCTGCTGTATAGAGACTCTTAGAAAGCAAGAGCGTGATTCTTGCTAAAAGGAAAGTGTGTTTCATGGATGAGAACTGTGCTGTCTGTTTCCCTTCAGAAAGGGAGTTAAACTCCATGCTCTGTGTATTCCTACAAGCAAGACATCATTTCAGGTAAACTCAGTCACTTTTCAGCTCAAATGAATATAAATCGTTTACGAAACTCACACTTTTCTCGCTCGTAACTGAAAAGCATCGGATGTTAGATGACTTGTGTTTAGTATCAGTTTCAGAAGCAACGTTGAACTAGAAATCGTCCGTATGTGTAGGAAACACCATTCTTTTGTTCTGAGCACACTCACGTTTCCTGCTGTATTAGAGACTCTAGAGAGCAAGAGCGTGCTTCTTGCTGTAAAGCAGAGTGTGTTTCAAGGATGACAACTGTGCTGTGTGTTTTCCTTCAGAAATGGAGATAAATCCCAGGCTCTGTGTCTTCCTACAGGCAAAACTTCGTTTCAGGTAAACTCAGTCACTTTTCAGCTCAAACAAAGCTACATCGTTCAAGTAGCTAACACGTTTCTTGCTCTTAACTGAAAAGCATTGGATGTTAGATGACTTCGGGTTTGTATCAGTTTCAGAAGCAGAGTTGAACCAGCAATGGTCCTTATGTGTAGGAAACACTGTTCTTTTGTTCTGAACACACTCACGTTTCCTGCTGTATTAGAGACTCTAGAGAGCAAGAGCGTGCTTCTTGCTGTAAAGCAGAGTGTGTTTCAAGGATGACAACTGTGCTGTGTGTTTTCCTTCAGAAATGGAGATAAATCCCAGGCTCTGTGTCTTCCTACAGGCAAAACTTCGTTTCAGGTAAACTCAGTCACTTTTCAGCTCAAACAAAGCTACATCGTTCAAGTACCTCACACGTTTCTTGCTCTAAATGAAAAGCATTGGATATTAGAGAAACTGTGGTTTGTATCAGTTTCAGAAGCAGAGCTGGTCTACATATGGTCTGTATGTGTAGGAAACACCGTTCTTTTGTTCTGAGCACACTCACGTTTCCTGCTGTATTAGAGATTCTAGAAGGCAAGAGCGTGCTTCTTGCTCTAAAGCAGACTGTGTTTCATCGATGAAAACTGTGCTGTGTGTTTCCCTTCAGAAATGGAGTTAAATCCCAGGCTCTGTACCTTCCTACAAGCAAGTCATCATTTCATGTAAACGCAGTCACTTTTCAGCTCAAATGAATATAAATCGTTTACGAAGCTCACACGTTTCTTGCTCTTAAGAGAAAACATTGGATGTTAGATGACTTGTGGTTTGTATCAGTTTCAGAAGCAGAGTTGAACTAGCAATGGTCCATATGTGTAGGAAACACCATTCTTTTGTTCTGACCACAGCCACGTTCCTGCTGTATTAGAGACTCTTAGAAATCAAGAGCGTGCTTCTTGCTCTAAAGCAGAGTGTGTTTCATGGATGAGAACTGTGCTGTGTGTTTCCCTTCAGGAATGGAGTTAAATTCCAGGCTCTGTGTCCTCCTACTTGCAAGACTTTATTTCAGGTATACGCAGTCACTGTTCAGCTCAAATGAATATAAATCGTTTACGAAGCTCACACGTTTCTCGCTCTTAACTACAAAGCATTGGATGTTAGAGGATGTGTGGTTTGTTAATGTTTCAGAAGCAGAGTTGAACTAGCAATTGTCCATATGTGTAGGAAACACCGTTCTTTTGTTCTGAGCACACTCACGTTTCCTGCTGTATTAGAGACTCTAGAGAGCAAGAGCGTGCTTCTTGCTGTAAAGCAGAGTGTGTTTCAAGGATGACAACTGTGCTGTGTGTTTCCCTTCCGAAATGGAGTTAAATGCCAGGCTCTGTGTCTTCCTACAAGCAAGGCATCTTTTCAGGTAAACTCAGTCATTTTTCAGCTCAAAGGAAGCTACATCGTTCATGAAGCTCACACGTTTCTTGCTCTTAAATGGAAAGCATTGCATGTTAGAGGAACTGTGGTTTGTATCAGTTTCAGAAGAAGAGTTGACCTCGATATGGTCCGTATGTGTAGGAAACACCGTTCTTTGTTCTGACCACAGTCACATTTCCTGCTGTATAGAGACTCTTAGAAAGCAAGAGCGTGATTCTTGCTACAAGGAAAGTGTGTTTCATGGATGAGAACTGTGCTGTCTGTTTCCCTTCAGAAATGAGTTAAACTCCATGCTCTGTGTATTCCTACAAGCAAGACATCATTTCAGGTAAACTCAGTCACTTTTCAGCTCAAATGAATATAAATCGTTTACGAACCTCACACTTATCTCGCTCGTAACTGAAAAGCATCGGATGTTAGATGACTTGTGTTTAGTATCAGTTTCAGAAGCAGAGTTGAACTAGCAATGGTCCATATGTGTAGGAAACACCATTCTTTTGTTCTGAGCACACTTTCAAGTTTCTGGGTCTATTATAGACACTAGAAAGCAAGAGCGTGCTTCTTGCTCTAAAGCAGAGTGTGTTTCAAGGATGACAACTGTGCTGTGAGTTTCCCTTCAGGAATGGAGTTTAATTCCAGGCTCTGTGTCTTCCTACAGGCATGACTTCGTTTCAGGTAAACTCAGTCACCTTTCAGCTCAAACAAAGCTACATCGTTTACGTAGCTCACACGTTTCTCGCTCTAACTGAAAATGATTGGATATTAGAGGAACTGTGGTTTGTATCAATATCAGAAGCAGAGTTGGTCTACATATGGTGTGCATGTGTAGGAAACACCGTTCATTTTTCTGAGCACACTAAAGTTTCCTGCTGTATTAGAGATTCTATAAAGCAAGAGTGTGCTTCTTGCTCTAAAGCAGACTGTCTTTCATCGATGAAAACTGTGCTGTGTGTTTCCCTTCAGAAATGGAGTTAAATCCCAGGCTCTGTATCTTCCTACATGCAAGTCATCATGTCATGTAAACGCGGACACTTTTCAGCTCAAATGAATATAAATTGTATACGAAGCTCACACGTTACTTGCTCTGAATTGAAAAGCATTGGATGTTAGATGACTTGTGATTTGTATCAGTTTCAGAAGCAGATTTGAACTAGCAATGGTCCGTATGTGTAGGAAACACCGTTATTTTTTTTCTGACCACAGTCACTTTCCTGCTGTATTAGAAACTCTTAGAAAGCAAGAGCGTGCTTCTTGCTCTAAAGCAGAGTGTGTTTCATGGATGAAAACTGTGCTGTGTGTTTCCCTTCAGGAATGGAGTTAAATTCCAGGATCTGTGTCCTCCTACTTTCAAGACATCATTCCTGGTATACGCAGTCACTTTTCAGGTCAAATGAATATAAATCGTTTACGAATCTCACAAGTTTCTCGCTCTTAAATACAAAGCATTGCATGTTAGAGGATCTGTGGTTTGTTTCAGTTTCAGAAGGAGAGTTGAACTAGCAATGGTCCATATGTGTAAGAAACACCGTTCTTTTGTTCTGAGCACACTCAAGTTTCCTGCTGTTTAGTGACTCTAGAGAGCAAGAGTGCGCTTCTTGCTGTAAAGTAGAGTGTTTCATGGATGACAACTGTGCTGTCTGTTTTCCTTCAGAAATGGAGGTAAATCCCAGGCTCTGTGTCTTCCTACAGGCAAAACTTCGTTTCAGGTAAACTCAGTCACTTTTCAGCTCAAACAAAGCTACATCGTTCAAGTAGCTCACACGTTTCTTGCTCTTAACTGAAAAGCATTGGATGTTAGATG
Source organism: Onychomys leucogaster (assembly GCA_949786385.1). NCBI lineage: Eukaryota > Metazoa > Chordata > Mammalia > Rodentia > Cricetidae > Onychomys > Onychomys leucogaster. The sequence continues at coordinate 338,497 of CATKUP010000271.1, forward strand.
ACTTGTGGTTTGTATCAGTTTCAGAAGCAGAGTTGAACCAGCAATGGTCTGTATGTGCAGGAAACACCGTTATTTTGTTCTGAACACAGTCACGTTTCCTGTTTTATTAGAGACTCGTAGAAAGCAAGAGCGTGCTTCTTGCTCTAAAGCAGAGTGTGTTTTAGGGATGAAATCTGTGCTGTGTGTTTCCCTTCAGGAATGGAGTTAAATTCCAGGCTCTGTGTCCTCCTAGTAGCAAGACATCATTTCATGTATACACAGTCACTTTTCACCTCAAATGAATATAAATCGTTTAATAAGCTCACACGTTTCTCGCTCTTAACTACAAAGCATTGCATGTTAGAGGATCTGTGGTTTGTTTCAGTTTCAGAAGAAGAGTTGAACTAGCAATGGTCCATATGTGTAAGAAACACCGTTCTTTTGTTCTGAGCACACTCATGTTTCCTGCTGTATTAGAGACTCTAGAGAGCAAGAGCGTGCTTCTTGCTGTAAAGCAGAGTGTGTTTCACGGATGACAACTGTGCTGTGTGTTTTCCTTCAGAAATGGAGATAAATCACAGGCTCTGTGTCTTCCTACAGGCAAAACTTCGTTTCAGGTAAACTCAGTCACTTTTCAGCTCAAACAAAGCTACATCGTTCAAGTAGCTCACACGTTTCTTGCTCTTAACTGAAAAGCATTGGATGTTAGATGACTTCGGGTTTGTATCAGTTTCAGAAGCAGAGTTGAACCAGCAGTGGTCCGTATGTGTAGGAAACACCGTTCTTTTGTTCTGAGCACACTCATGTTTCCTGCTGTATTAGAGACTCTAGAGAGCAAGAGCGTGCTTCTTGCTGTAAAGCAGAGTGTGTTTCACAGATGACAATTGTGCTGTGTGTTTTCCTTAAGAAATGGAGATAAATCCCAGACTCTGTGTCTTCCTACAGGCAAAACTTCGTTTCAGGTAAACTCAGTCACCTTTCAGCTCAAACAAAGCTACATCATTCAAGTAGCTCACACGTTTCTTGCTCTAACTGAAAAGCATTGGATATTAGAGAAACTGTGGTTTGTATCAGTTTCAGAAGCAGAGCTGGTCTACATATGGTCTGTATGTGTAGGAAACACCGTTCTTTTCTTCTGAGCACACTCACGTTTCCTGATGTATTAGAGATTCTAGAAAGCAAGAGTGTGCTTCTTGCTATAAAGCAGACTGTCTTTCATCGATGAAAACTGTGCTGTGTGTTTCCCTTCAGAAATGGAGTTAAATCCCAGGCTCTTTATCTTCCTACAAGCAAGTCATCATTTCATGTAAATGCAGTCACTGTTCAGCTCAAATGAATATAAATCGTTTATTAAGCTCACACGTTTCTTTCTCTTACCTGAAAAGCATTGGATGTTAGATGACTTGTGGTTTTTATCAGTTTCAGAAGCAGAGTTGAACTAGCAATGGTCCGTATGTGCAGGAAACACCGTTATTTTGTTCTGAGCACACTCACGTTTCCTGCTGTATTAGAGACTCTAGAAAGCAAGAGCGTGCTTCTTGCTCTAAAGCAGAATGTGTTTCATCGATGAAAACTGTGCTGTGTGTTTCCCTTCAGAAATGGAGTTAAATCCCATGCTCTGTGTATTCCTACAAGCAAGACATCATTTCAGGTAAACTCAGTCACTTTTCAGCTCAAATGAATATAAATCGTTTACGAACCTCACACTTTTCTCGCTCGTACCTGAAAAGCATCGGATGTTAGATAACTTGTGTTTAGTATCAGTTTCAGAAGCAGAGTTGAACTAGCAATGGTCCGTATGTGTAGGAAACACCATTCTTTTGTTCTGAGCACACTTTCAAGTTTCTGGCTCTATTATAGACTCTAGAAAGAAAGAGCGTGCTTCTTGCTCTAAAGCAGAGTGTGTTTCAAGGATAACAACTGTGCTGTGAGTTTCCCTTCAGGAATGGAGTTTAATCCCAGGCTCTGTGTCTTCCTACAAGAAGACATCATTTCAGGTAAACGCAGTCACATTTAGCTCAAACGAATATAAATCATTCACAAAGCTCACATGTTTCTCGCTCTTAACTGAAAAGCATTGGATGTTAGAGGACCTGTGGTTTCTATCAGTTTCAGAAGCAGAGTTGAACTACCAATTGTCCATATGTGTAGGAAACACCGTTCTTTTGTTCTGAGCACACTTTCAAGTTTCTGGCTCTATTATAGACTCTAGAAAGCAAGAGCGTGCTTCTTGCTCTAAAGCAGAGTGTGTTTCAAGGATGACAACTGTGCTGTGTGTTTCCCTTCCAAAATGGAGTTAAATCCCAGGCTCTGTGTCTTCCTACAAGCAAGGCATCTTTTCAGGTATACTCAGTCATTTTTCAGCTCAAAGGAAGCTACATCCTTCATGAAGCTCACACGTTTCTCGCTCTTAAATGGAAAGCATTGCATGTTAGAGGAACTGTAGTTTGCATCAGTTTCAGAAGAAGAGTTGACCTAGATATGGTCCGAATGTGTAGGAAACACCATTCTTTTGTTCTGACCACAGTCACATTTCCTGCTGTATAGAGACTCTTAGAAAGCAATAGCGTGATTCTTGCTAAAAGGAAAGTGTGTTTCATGGATGAGAACTGTGCTGTCTGTTTCCCTTCAGAAAGGGAGTTAAACTCCATGCTCTGTGTATTCCTACAAGCAAGACATCATTTCAGGTAAACTCAGTCACTTTTCAGCTCAAATGAATATAAATCGTTTACGAAACTCACACTTTTCTCGCTCGTAACTGAAAAGCATCGGATGTTAGATGACTTGTGTTTAGTATCAGTTTCAGAAGCAGCGTTGAACTAGAAATCGTCCGTATGTGTAGGAAACACCATTCTTTTGTTCTGAGCACACTCACGTTTCCTGCTGTATTAGAGACTCTAGAGAGCAAGAGCGTGCTTCTTGCTGTAAAGCAGAGTGTGTTTCAAGGATGACAACTGTGCTGTGTGTTTTCCTTCAGAAATGGAGATAAATCCCAGGCTCTGTGTCTTCCTACAGGCAAAACTTCGTTTCAGGTAAACTCAGTCACTTTTCAGCTCAAACAAAGCTACATCGTTCAAGTAGCTAACACGTTTCTTGCTCTTAACTGAAAAGCATTGGATGTTAGATGACTTCGGGTTTGTATCAGTTTCAGAAGCAGAGTTGAACCAGCAATGGTCCTTATGTGTAGGAAACACCGTTCTTTTGTTCTGAACACACTCACGTTTCCTGCTGTATTAGAGACTCTAGAGAGCAAGAGCGTGCTTCTTGCTGTAAAGCAGAGTGTGTTTCAAGGATGACAACTGTGCTGTGTGTTTTCCTTCAGAAATGGAGATAAATCCCAGGCTCTGTGTCTTCCTACAGGCAAAACTTCGTTTCAGGTAAACTCAGTCACTTTTCAGCTCAAACAAAGCTACATCGTTCAAGTACCTCACAAGTTTCTTGCTCTAAATGAAAAGCATTGGATATTAGAGAAACTGTGGTTTGTATCAGTTTCAGAAGCAGAGCTGGTCTACATATGGTCTGTATGTGTAGGAAACACCGTTCTTTTGTTCTGAGCACACTCACGTTTCCTGCTGTATTAGAGATTCTAGAAAGCAAGAGCGTGCTTCTTGCTCTAAAGCAGACTGTCTTTCATCGATGAAAACTGTGCTGTGTGTTTCCCTTCAGAAATGGAGTTAAATCCCAGGCTCTGTACCTTCCTACAAGCAAGTCATCATTTCATGTAAACGCAGTCACTTTTCAGCTCAAATGAATATAAATCGTTTACGAAGCTCACACGTTTCTTGCTCTTAAGAGAAAACATTGGATGTTAGATGACTTGTGGTTTGTATCAGTTTCAGAAGCAGAGTTGAACTAGCAATGGTCCATATGTGTAGGAAACACCATTCTTTTGTTCTGACCACAGCCACGTTCCTGCTGTATTAGAGACTCTTAGAAATCAAGAGCGTGCTTCTTGCTCTAAAGCAGAGTGTGTTTCATGGATGAGAACTGTGCTGTGTGTTTCCCTTCAGGAATTGAGTTAAATTCCAGGCTCTGTGTCCTCCTACTTGCAAGACTTTATTTCAGGTATACACAGTCACTGTTCAGCTCAAATGAATATAAATCGTTTACGAAGCTCACAGGTTTCTCGCTCTTAACTACAAAGCATTGGATGTTAGAGGATGTGTGGTTTGTTAATGTTTCAGAAGCAGAGTTGAACTAGCAATTGTCCATATGTGTAGGAAACACCGTTCTTTTGTTCTGAGCACACTCACGTTTCCTGCTGTATTAGAGACTCTAGAGAGCAAGAGCGTGCTTCTTGCTGTAAAGCAGAGTGTGTTTCAAGGATGACAACTGTGCTGTGTGTTTCCCTTCCGAAATGGAGTTAAATGCCAGGCTCTGTGTCTTCCTACAAGCAAGGCATCTTTTCAGGTAAACTCAGTCATTTTTCAGCTCAAAGGAAGCTACATCGTTCATGAAGCTCACACGTTTCTTGCTCTTAAATGGAAAGCATTGCATGTTAGAGGAACTGTGGTTTGTATCAGTTTCAGAAGAAGAGTTGACCTCGATATGGTCCGTATGTGTAGGAAACACCGTTCTTTTGTTCTGACCACAGTCACATTTCCTGCTGTATAGAGACTCTTAGAAAGCAAGAGCGTGATTCTTGCTACAAGGAAAGTGTGTTTCATGGATGAGAACTGTGCTGTCTGTTTCCCTTCAGAAATGAGTTAAACTCCATGCTCTGTGTATTCCTACAAGCAAGACATCATTTCAGGTAAACTCAGTCACTTTTCAGCTCAAATGAATATAAATCGTTTACGAACCTCACACTTTTCTCGCTCGTAACTGAAAAGCATCGCATGTTAGATGACTTGTGTTTAGTATCAGTTTCAGAAGCAGAGTTGAACTAGCAATGGTCCGTATGTGTAGGAAACACCATTCTTTTGTTCTGAGCACACTTTCAAGTTTCTGGGTCTATTATAGACACTAGAAAGCAAGTGCGTGCTTCTTGCTCTAAAGCAGAGTGTGTTTCAAGGATGACAACTGTGCTGTGAGTTTCCCTTCAGGAATGGAGTTTAATTCCAGGCTCTGTGTCCTCCTACTAGCAACACTTTATTTCAGGTATACGCAGTCACTTTTCAGCTCAAATGAATATAAATCATTTACGAAGCTCACAAGTTTCTCGCTCTTAACTAGAAAGCATTGGATGTTAGAGGATCTGTGGTTTCTTAAAGTTTCAGAAGAAGAGTTGACCTAGAAATGGTCTGTCTGTGTAGGCAACACCATTCTTTTGTTCTGAGCACACTCATGTTTTTTGCTTTATTAGAGGCTCTAGAAAGCAAGAGCATGCTTCTTGCTGTAAGGCAGAGTGTGTTTCATGGATGACAACTGTGCTGTGTGTTTCCATTCAGAAATAGACTTAAATCCCAGGCTCTGTGTCATCCTACAAGAGGACATCATTTCAGGTAAACGCAGTCACATTTAGCTCAAACGAATATAAATCATTCACAAAGCTCACATGTTTCTCGCTCTTAACTGAAAAGCATTGGATGTTAGAGGACCTGTGGTTTCTATCAGGTTCAGAAGCAGAGTTGAACTAGCAATTGTCTGTATGTGTAGGAAACACTGTTCTTTTGTTCTGAGCACACTTTCAAGTTTCTGGCTCTATTATAGACTCTAGAAAGCAAGAGCGTGCTTCTTGCTCTAAAGCAGAGTGTGTTTCAAGGATGACAACTGTGCTGTGTGTTTCCCTTCCAAAATGGAGTTAAATCCCAGGCTCTGTATCTTCCTACAAGCAAGTCATCATTTCATGTAAATGCAGTCGCTGTTCAGCTCAAATGAATATAAATCGTTTATTAAGCTAACACGTTTCTTTTTCTTAACTGAAAAGCATTGGATGTTAGATCACTTGTGTTTTGTATCAGTTTCAGAAGCAGCGTTGAACTAGCAATGGTCCGTATGTGTAGGAAACACCATTCTTTTGTTCTGACCACAGTCACATTTCCTGCTGTATAGAGACTCTTAGAAAGCAAGAGCGTGATTCTTGCTACAAGGAAAGTGTGTTTCATGGATGAGAACTGTGCTGTCTGTTTCCCTTCAGAAAGGGAGTTAAACTCCATGCTCTGTGTATTCCTACAGTCAAGACTTCGTTTCAGGTAAACTCAGTCACCTTTCAGCTCAAACAAAGCTACATCGTTTACGTAGCTCACAGGTTTGTCGCTCTAACTGAAAAGCATTGGATATTAGAGGAACTGTGGTTTGTATCAGTTTCAGAAGCAGAGTTGGTCTACATATGGTCTGTATGTGTAGGAAACACCGTTCTTTTTTCTGAGCACACTCATGTTTCCTGCTGTATTAGGGATTCTAGAAAGCAAGAGCATGCTTCTTGCTATAAAGCAGACTGTGTTTCTTCGATGAAAACTGTGCTGTGTGTTTCCCTTCAGAAATAGAGTTAAATCCCAGGCTCTGTATCTTCCTAAAAGCAAGTCATCATGTCATGTAAACGCAGACACTTTTCAGCTCAAATGAATATAAATCGTTTACCAAGCTCACACGTTTCTTGCTCTTAACTGAAAAGCATTGGATGTTAGATGACTTGTGATTTGTATCAGTTTCAGAAGCAGAGTTGAACTAGCAATGGTCCGTACGTTTAGGAAACACCGTTATTTTGTTCTGACCACAGTCACGTTTCCTGCTGTATTAGAGACTCTTAGAAAGCAAGAGCGTGCTTCTTGCTCTAAAGCAGAGTGTGTTTCATGGATGAGAACTGTGCTGTGTGTTTCCCTTCAGGAATGGAGTTAAATTCCAGGCTCTGTGTCCTCCTACTTGCAAGACTTTATTTCAGGTATACACAGTCACTGTTCAGCTCAAATGAATATAAATCGTTTACGAAGCTCACAGGTTTCTCGCTCTTAACTACAAAGCATTGGATGTTAGAGGATGTGTGGTTTGTTAATGTTTCAGAAGCAGAGTTGAACTAGCAATTGTCCATATGTGTAGGAAACACCGTTCTTTTGTTCTGAGCACACTCACGTTTCCTGCTGTATTAGAGACTCTAGAGAGCAAGAGCGTGCTTCTTGCTGTAAAGCAGAGTGTGTTTCAAGGATGACAACTGTGCTGTGTGTTTCCCTTCCGAAATGGAGTTAAATGCCAGGCTCTGTGTCTTCCTACAAGCAAGGCATCTTTTCAGGTAAACTCAGTCATTTTTCAGCTCAAAGGAAGCTACATCGTTCATGAAGCTCACACGTTTCTTGCTCTTAAATGGAAAGCATTGCATGTTAGAGGAACTGTGGTTTGTATCAGTTTCAGAAGAGGAGTTGACCTCGATATGGTCCGTATGTGTAGGAAACACCGTTCTTTTGTTCTGACCACAGTCACATTTCCTGCTGTATAGAGACTCTTAGAAAGCAAGAGCGTGATTCTTGCTACAAGGAAAGTGTGTTTCATGGATGAGAACTGTGCTGTCTGTTTCCCTTCAGAAATGAGTTAAACTCCATGCTCTGTGTATTCCTACAAGCAAGACATCATTTCAGGTAAACTCAGTCACTTTTCAGCTCAAATGAATATAAATCGTTTACGAACCTCACACTTTTCTCGCTCGTAACTGAAAAGCATCGCATGTTAGATGACTTGTGTTTAGTATCAGTTTCAGAAGCAGAGTTGAACTAGCAATGGTCCGTATGTGTAGGAAACACCATTCTTTTGTTCTGAGCACACTTTCAAGTTTCTGGGTCTATTATAGACTCTAGAAAGCAAGAGCGTGCTTCTTGCTCTAAAGCAGAGTTTGTTTCAAGGATGACAACTGTGCTGTGAGTTTCCCTTCAGGAATGGAGTTTAATTCCAGGCTCTGTGTCCTCCTACTAGCAAGACTTTATTTCAGGTATACGCAGTCACTTTTCAGCTCAAATGAATATAAATCATTTACGAAGCTCACACGTTTCTCGCTCTTAACTACAAAGCATTGGATGTTAGAGGATCTGTGGTTTCTTAAAGTTTCAGAAGAAGAGTTGACCTAGAAATGGTCTGTCTGTGTAGGCAACACCATTCTTTTGTTCTGAGCACACTCATGTTTTTTGCTTTATTAGAGGCTCTAGAAAGCAAGAGCATGCTTCTTGCTGTAAGGCAGAGTGTGTTTCATGGATGACAACTGTGCTGTGTGTTTCCATTCAGAAATAGACTTAAATCCCAGGCTCTGTGTCATCCTACAAGAGGACATCATTTCAGGTAAACGCAGTCACATTTAGCTCAAACGAATATAAATCATTCACAAAGCTCACATGTTTCTCGCTCTTAACTGAAAAGCATTGGATGTTAGAGGACCTGTGGTTTCTATCAGGTTCAGAAGCAGAGTTGAACTAGCAATTGTCCGTATGTGTAGGAAACACTGTTCTTTTGTTCTGAGCACACTTTCAAGTTTCTGGCTCTATTATAGACTCTAGAAAGCAAGAGCGTGCTTCTTGCTCTAAAGCAGAGTGTGTTTCAAGGATGACAACTGTGCTGTGTGTTTCCCTTCCAAAATGGAGTTAAATCCCAGGCTCTGTATCTTCCTACAAGCAAGTCATCATTTCATGTAAATGCAGTCGCTGTTCAGCTCAAATGAATATAAATCGTTTATTAAGCTCACACGTTTCTTTTTCTTAACTGAAAAGCATTGGATGTTAGATCACTTGTGTTTTGTATCAGTTTCAGAAGCAGCGTTGAACTAGCAATGGTCCGTATGTGTAGGAAACACCATTCTTTTGTTCTGACCACAGTCACATTTCCTGCTGTATAGAGACTCTTAGAAAGCAAGAGCGTGATTCTTGCTACAAGGAAAGTGTGTTTCATGGATGAGAACTGTGCTGTCTGTTTCCCTTCAGAAAGGGAGTTAAACTCCATGCTCTGTGTATTCCTACAGTCAAGACTTCGTTTCAGGTAAACTCAGTCACCTTTCAGCTCAAACAAAGCTACATCGTTTACGTAGCTCACAGGTTTGTCGCTCTAACTGAAAAGCATTGGATATTAGAGGAACTGTGGTTTGTATCAGTTTCAGAAGCAGAGTTGGTCTACATATGGTCTGTATGTGTAGGAAACACCGTTCTTTTTTCTGAGCACACTCATGTTTCCTGCTGTATTAGGGATTCTAGAAAGCAAGAGCGTGCTTCTTGCTATAAAGCAGACTGTGTTTCTTCGATGAAAACTGTGCTGTGTGTTTCCCTTCAGAAATAGAGTTAAATCCCAGGCTCTGTATCTTCCTAAAAGCAAGTCATCATGTCATGTAAACGCAGACACTTTTCAGCTCAAATGAATATAAATCGTTTACCAAGCTCACACGTTTCTTGCTCTTAACTGAAAAGCATTGGATGTTAGATGACTTGTGATTTGTATCAGTTTCAGAAGCAGAGTTGAACTAGCAATGGTCCGTACGTTTAGGAAACACCGTTATTTTGTTCTGACCACAGTCACGTTTCCTGCTGTATTAGAGACTCTTAGAAAGCAAGAGCGTGCTTCTTGCTCTAAAGCAGAGTGTGTTTCATGGATGAGAACTGTGCTGTGTGTTTCCCTTCAGGAATGGAGTTAAATTCCAGGCTCTGTGTCCTCCTACTAACAGGACATCATTTCAGGTATACGCAGTCAAATTTCAGCTCAAATGAATATAAATCGTTTAAGAAGCTCACACGTTTCTCGCTCTTAACTGCAAAGCATTGGATGTTAGATGGCTTGTGGTTTGTATCAGTTTCAGAAGCAGCGTTGAACTAGCAATGGTCCATATGTGTAGGAAACACCGTTCTTTTGTTATGAGCACACTCACCTTTCCTGATGTATTAGAGACTCTAGAAAGTAAGAGTGTGCTTCTTGCTCTAAAGCAGAGTGTGTTTCACGGATGACAACTGTGCTCTGTGTTTCCCTTCAGACATGGTGTTAAATCCCAGGCTCTGTGTCTTCCTACAGGCATGACTTCGTTTCAGGTAAACTCAGTCACCTTTCAGCTCAAACAAAGCTACATCGTTTACGTAGCTCACACGTTTCTCGCTCTAACTGAAAATGATTGGATATTAGAGGAACTGTGGTTTGTATCAATATCAGAAGCAGAGTTGGTCTACATATGGTGTGCATGTGTAGGAAACACCGTTCATTTTTCTGAGCACACTAAAGTTTCCTGCTGTATTAGAGATTCTATAAAGCAAGAGTGTGCTTCTTGCTCTAAAGCAGACTGTCTTTCATCGATGAAAACTGTGCTGTGTGTTTCCCTTCAGAAATGGAGTTAAATCCCAGGCTCTGTATCTTCCTACATGCAAGTCATCATGTCATGTAAACGCGGACACTTTTCAGCTCAAATGAATATAAATTGTATACGAAGCTCACACGTTACTTGCTCTGAATTGAAAAGCATTGGATGTTAGATGACTTGTGATTTGTATCAGTTTCAGAAGCAGATTTGAACTAGCAATGGTCCGTATGTGTAGGAAACACCGTTATTTTTTTTCTGACCACAGTCACTTTCCTGCTGTATTAGAAACTCTTAGAAAGCAAGAGCGTGCTTCTTGCTCTAAAGCAGAGTGTGTTTCATGGATGAAAACTGTGCTGTGTGTTTCCCTTCAGGAATGGAGTTAAATTCCAGGATCTGTGTCCTCCTACTTTCAAGACATCATTCCTGGTATACGCAGTCACTTTTCAGGTCAAATGAATATAAATCGTTTACGAATCTCACAAGTTTCTCGCTCTTAAATACAAAGCATTGCATGTTAGAGGATCTGTGGTTTGTTTCAGTTTCAGAAGGAGAGTTGAACTAGCAATGGTCCATATGTGTAAGAAACACCGTTCTTTTGTTCTGAGCACACTCAAGTTTCCTGCTGTTTAGTGACTCTAGAGAGCAAGAGTGCGCTTCTTGCTGTAAAGTAGAGTGTGTTTCATGGATGACAACTGTGCTGTCTGTTTTCCTTCAGAAATGGAGGTAAATCCCAGGCTCTGTGTCTTCCTACAGGCAAAACTTCGTTTCAGGTAAACTCAGTCACTTTTCAGCTCAAACAAAGCTACATCGTTCAAGTAGCTCACACGTTTCTTGCTCTTAACTGAAAAGCATTGGATGTTAGATGACTTGTGGTTTGTATCAGTTTCAGAAGCAGAGTTGAACCAGCAATGGTCCGTATGTGCAGGAAACACCGTTATTTTGTTCTGAACACAGTCACGTTTCCTGTTTTATTAGAGACTCGTAGAAAGCAAGAGCGTGCTTCTTGCTCTAAAGCAGAGTGTGTTTCAGGGATGAAAACTGTGCTGTGTGTTTCCCTTCAGGAATGGAGTTAAATTCCAGGCTCTGTGTCCTCCTAGTAGCAAGACATCATTTCATGTATACACAGTCACTTTTCACCTCAAATGAATATAAATCGTTTAATAAGCTCACACGTTTCTCGCTCTTAACTACAAAGCATTGCATGTTAGAGGATCTGTGGTTTGTTTCAGTTTCAGAAGAAGAGTTGAACTAGCAATGGTCCATATGTGTAAGAAACACCGTTCTTTTGTTCTGAGCACACTCATGTTTCCTGCTGTATTAGGGACTCTAGAGAGCAAGAGCGTGCTTCTTGCTGTAAAGCAGAGTGTGTTTCACGGATGAAAACTGTGCTGTGAGTTTTCCTTCAGAAATGGAGATAAATCACAGGCTCTGTGTCTTCCTACAGGCAAAACTTCGTTTCAGGTAAACTCAGTCACTTTTCAGCTCAAACAAAGCTACATCGTTCAAGTAGCTAACACGTTTCTTGCTCTTAACTGAAAAGCATTGGATGTTAGATGACTTCGGGTTTGTATCAGTTTCAGAAGCAGAGTTGAACCAGCAGTGGTCCGTATGTGTAGGAAACACCGTTCTTTTGTTCTGAGCACACTCATGTTTACTGCTGTATTAGAGACTCTAGAGAGCAAGAGCGTGCTTCTTGCTGTAAAGCAGAGTGTGTTTCACAGATGACAATTGTGCTGTGTGTTTTCCTTAAGAAATGGAGATAAATCCCAGACTCTGTGTCTTCCTACAAGCAAGGCATCTTTTCAGGTATACTCAGTCATTTTTCAGCTCAAAGGAAGCTACATCCTTCATGAAGCTCACACGTTTCTCGCTCTTAAATGGAAAGCATTGCATGTTAGAGGAACTGTAGTTTGCATCAGTTTCAGAAGAAGAGTTGACCTAGATATGGTCCGTATGTGTAGGAAACACCATTCTTTTGTTCTGACCACAGTCACATTTCCTGCTGTATAGAGACTCTTAGAAAGCAAGAGCGTGATTCTTGCTAAAAGGAAAGTGTGTTTCATGGATGAGAACTGTGCTGTCTGTTTCCCTTCAGAAAGGGAGTTAAACTCCATGCTCTGTGTATTCCTACAAGCAAGACATCATTTCAGGTAAACTCAGTCACTTTTCAGCTCAAATGAATATAAATCGTTTACGAACCTCACACTTTCCTCGCTCGTAACTGAAAAGCATCAGATGTTAGATGACTTGTGTTTAGTATCAGTTTCAGAAGCAGAGTTGAACTAGCAATGGTCCGTATGTGTAGGAAACACCGTTCTTTGGTTCTGAGCACACTCACATTTCCTGCTGTATTAGAGACTGTAGTGAGCAAGAGCGTGCTTCTTGCTGTATAGCAGAGTGTTTTTCAAGGATGACAACTGTGCTGAGTGGTTTCCTTCAGAAATGGAGATAAATCCCAGGCTCTGTGTCTTCCTACAGGCAAAACTTTGTTTCAGGTAAACTCAGTCACTTTTCACCTCAAACAAAGCTACATCATTCAAGTAGCTCACACGTTTCTTGCTCTTAACTGAAAAGCATTGGATGTTAGATGACTTGTGGTTTGTATCAGTTTCAGAAGCAGAGTTGAACCAGCAATGGTCCGTATGTGGAGGAAACTCCTTTATTTTGTTCTCACCACAGTCACATTTCATGCTGTATTAGAGACTCTTAGAAAGCAAGAGGGTGCTTCTTGCTCTAAAGCAGAGTGTGTTTCATGAATGAGAACTGTGCTGTGTATTTCCCTTCAGGAATGGAGTTAAATTCCAGGCTCTGTGTCCTCCTCCTAGCAAGACCTCATTTCAGGTAAACGCAGTCACTTTTCAGCTCAAATGAATATAAATCATTTATGAAGCTCACACGTTTCTTGCTCTTAACTGAAAAGCATTGGATGTTAGATGACTTGGGGTTTGTTTCAGTTTCAGAAGCAGCGTTGAACTAGCAATGGTCCGTACGTGTAGGAAACACCGTTCTTATGTTATGAGCACACTCAAGTTTCCAGATGTATTAGAGACTCTAGAAAGCAAGACCGTGCTTCTTATTCTAAAGCAGAGTGTTTCACGAATGACAACTGTCCTCAGTGTTTAGCTTCAGACATGGTGTTAAATCCCAAGCTCTGTGTCTTCCTACAGTCAAGACTTCGTTTCAGGTAAACTCAGTCACCTTTCAGATCAAACAAAGCTACATCGTTTACGTAGCTCACACGTTTCTCGCTCTAACTGAAATGCATTGGATATTAGAGGAACTGTGGTTTGTATCAATTTCAGAAGCAGAGTTGGTCTACATATGGTCTCTATGTGTAGGAAACACCGTTCTTTTTTCTGAGCACACTCACGTTTCCTGCTATATTAGAGATTCTATAAAGCAAGAGCGTGCTTCTTGCTCTAAAGCAGACTGTGTTTCATCGATGAAAACTGTGCTGTGTGTTTACCTTCAGAAATGGAGTTAAATCCCAGGCTCTGTATCTTCCTACAAGCAAGGCATCTTTTCAGGTATACTCAGTCATTTTTCAGCTCAAAGGAAGCTACATCCTTCATGAAGCTCACACGTTTCTCGCTCTTAAATGGAAAGCATTGCATGTTAGAGGAACTGTAGTTTGCATCAGTTTCAGAAGAAGAGTTGACCTAGATATGGTCCGTATGTGTAGGAAACACCATTCTTTTGTTCTGACCACAGTCACATTTCCTGCTGTATAGAGACTCTTAGAAAGCAAGAGCGTGATTCTTGCTAAAAGGAAAGTGTGTTTCATGGATGAGAACTGTGCTGTCTGTTTCCCTTCAGAAAGGGAGTTAAACTCCATGCTCTGTGTATTCCTACAAGTAAGACATCATTTCAGGTAAACTCAGTCACTTTTCAGCTCAAATGAATATAAATCGTTTACGAACCTCACACTTTCCTCGCTCGTAACTGAAAAGCATCAGATGTTAGATGACTTGTGTTTAGTATCAGTTTCAGAAGCAGAGTTGAACTAGCAATGGTCCGTATGTGTAGGAAACACCGTTATTTTGTTCTGAGCACACTCACATTTCCTGCTGTATTAGAGACTGTAGTGAGCAAAAGCGTGCTTCTTGCTGTATAGCAGAGTGTTTTTCAAGGACGACAACTGTGCTGAGTGGTTTCCTTCAGAAATGGAGATAAATCCCAGGCTCTGTGTCTTCCTACAGGCAAAACTTTGTTTCAGGTAAACTCAGTCACTTTTCACCTCAAACAAAGCTACATCATTCAAGTAGCTCACACGTTTCTTGCTCTTAACTGAAAAGCATTGGATGTTAGATGACTTGTGGTTTGTATCAGTTTCAGAAGCAGAGTTGAACCAGCAATGGTCCGTATGTGGAGGAAACTCCTTTATTTTGTTCTCACCACAGTCACATTTCATGCTGTATTAGAGACTCTTAGAAAGCAAGAGGGTGCTTCTTGCTCTAAAGCAGAGTGTGTTTCATGAATGAGAACTGTGCTGTGTATTTCCCTTCAGGAATGGAGTTAAATTCCAGGCTCTGTGTCCTCCTCCTAGCAAGACCTCATTTCAGGTAAACGCAGTCACTTTTCAGCTCAAATGAATATAAATCATTTATGAAGCTCACACGTTTCTTGCTCTTAACTGAAAAGCATTGGATGTTAGATGACTTGTGATTTGTATCAGTTTCAGAAGCAGCGTTGAACTAGCAATGGTCCGTACGTGTAGGAAACACCGTTCTTATGTTATGAGCACACTCAAGTTTCCAGATGTATTAGAGACTCTAGAAAGCAAGAGCGTGCTTCTTATTCTAAAGCAGAGTGTTTCACGAATGACAACTGTCCTCAGTGTTTAGCTTCAGACATGGTGTTAAATCCCAAGCTCTGTGTCTTCCTACAGTCAAGACTTCGTTTCAGGTAAACTCAGTCACCTTTCAGCTCAAACAAAGCTACATCGTTTACGTAGCTCACACGTTTCTCGCTCTAACTGAAATGCATTGGATATTAGAGGAACTGTGGTTTGTATCAATTTCAGAAGCAGAGTTGGTCTACATATGGTCTCTATGTGTAGGAAACACCGTTCTTTTTTCTGAGCACACTCACGTTTCCTGCTGTATTAGAGATTCTATAAAGCAAGAGCGGGCTTCTTGCTCTAAAGCAGACTGTGTTTCATCGATGAAAACTGTGCTGTGTGTTTACCTTCAGAAATGGAGTTAAATCCCAGGCTCTGTATCTTCCTACATGCAAGTCATCATGTCATGTAAACACAGACACTTTTCAGCTCAAATGAATATAAATCGTATACGAAGCTCACACGTTACTTGCTCTGAATTGAAAAGCATTGGATGTTAGATGACTTGTGATTTGTATCAGTTTCAGAAGCAGAGTTGAACTAGCAATGAACCGTATGTGTAGGAAACACCGTTATTTTTTTCTGACCACAGTCACGTTTCCTGCTGTATTAGAGACTCTTAGAAAGCAAGAGGGTGCTTCTTGCTCTAAAGCAGAGTGTGTTTCATGGATGAGAACTGTGCTGTGTGTTTCCCTTCAGGAATGGAGTTAAATTCCAGGCTCTGTGTCCTCCTACTTTCAAGACATCATTCCAGGTATACGCAGTCACTTTTCAGGTCAAATGAATATAAATCGTTTACGAAGCTCACACGTTTCTCGCTCTTAACTACAAAGCATTGCATGTTAGAGGATCTGTGGTTTGTTTCAGTTTCAGAAGCAGAGTTGAACTAGCAATGGTCCATATGTGTAAGAAACACCGTTCTTTTGTTCTGAGCACACTCAAGTTTCCTGCTGTTTAGAGACACTAGAGAGCAAGAGCGTGCTTCTTGCTGTAAAGCAGAGTGTGTTTCAAGGATGACAATGGTGCTGTGTGTTTTCCTTCAGAAATGGAGATAAATCCCAGTCTCTGTGTCTTCCTACAGGCAAAACTTCGTTTCAGGTAAACTCAGACACTTTTCACCTCAAACAAAGCTACATCATTCAAGTAGCTCACACGTTTCTTGCTCTTAACTGAAAAGCATTGGATGTTAGATGACTTGTGATTTGTATCAGTTTCAGAAGCAGAGTTGAACTAGCAATGGTCCGTACGTGTAGAAAACACCGTTATTTTGTTCTGAGCACACTCACATTTCCTGCTGTATTAGAGACTGTAGTGAGCAAGAGCGTGCTTCTTGCTGTATAGCAGAGTGTTTTTCAAGGATGACAACTGTGCTGAGTGGTTTCCTTCAGAAATGGAGATAAATCCCAGGCTCTGTGTCTTCCTACAGGCAAAACTTTGTTTCAGGTAAACTCAGTCACTTTTCACCTCAAACAAAGCTACATCATTCAAGTAGCTCACACGTTTCTTGCTCTTAACTGAAAAGCATTGGATGTTAGATGACTTGTGGTTTGTATCAGTTTCAGAAGCAGAGTTGAACCAGCAATGGTCCGTATGTGGAGGAAACTCCTTTATTTTGTTCTCACCACAGTCACATTTCATGCTGTATTAGAGACTCTTAGAAAGCAAGAGGGTGCTTCTTGCTCTAAAGCAGAGTGTGTTTCATGAATGAGAACTGTGCTGTGTATTTCCCTTCAGGAATGGAGTTAAATTCCAGGCTCTGTGTCCTCCTCCTAGCAAGACCTCATTTCAGGTAAACGCAGTCACTTTTCAGCTCAAATGAATATAAATCATTTATGAAGCTCACACGTTTCTTGCTCTTAACTGAAAAGCATTGGATGTTAGATGACTTGGGGTTTGTTTCAGTTTCAGAAGCAGCGTTGAACTAGCAATGGTCCGTACGTGTAGGAAACACCGTTCTTATGTTATGAGCACACTCAAGTTTCCAGATGTATTAGAGACTCTAGAAAGCAAGAGCGTGCTTCTTATTCTAAAGCAGAGTGTTTCACGAATGACAACTGTCCTCAGTGTTTAGCTTCAGACATGGTGTTAAATCCCAAGCTCTGTGTCTTCCTACAGTCAAGACTTCGTTTCAGGTAAACTCAGTCACCTTTCAGCTCAAACAAAGCTACATCGTTTACGTAGCTCACACGTTTCTCGCTCTAACTGAAATGCATTGGATATTAGAGGAACTGTGGTTTGTATCAATTTCAGAAGCAGAGTTGGTCTACATATGGTCTCTATGTGTAGGAAACACCGTTCTTTTTTCTGAGCACACTCACGTTTCCTGCTGTATTAGAGATTCTATAAAGCAAGAGCGGGCTTCTTGCTCTAAAGCAGACTGTGTTTCATCGATGAAAACTGTGCTGTGTGTTTACCTTCAGAAATGGAGTTAAATCCCAGGCTCTGTATCTTCCTACATGCAAGTCATCATGTCATGTAAACGCAGACACTTTTCAGCTCAAATGAATATAAATCGTATACGAAGCTCACACGTTACTTGCTCTGAATTGAAAAGCATTGGATGTTAGATGACTTGTGATTTGTATCAGTTTCAGAAGCAGAGTTGAACTAGCAATGAACCGTATGTGTAGGAAACACCGTTATTTTTTTCTGACCACAGTCACGTTTCCTGCTGTATTAGAGACTCTTAGAAAGCAAGAGGGTGCTTCTTGCTCTAAAGCAGAGTGTGTTTCATGGATGAGAACTGTGCTGTGTGTTTCCCTTCAGGAATGGAGTTAAATTCCAGGCTCTGTGTCCTCCTACTTTCAAGACATCATTCCAGGTATACGCAGTCACTTTTCAGGTCAAATGAATATAAATCGTTTACGAAGCTCACACGTTTCTCGCTCTTAACTACAAAGCATTGCATGTTAGAGGATCTGTGGTTTGTTTCAGTTTCAGAAGCAGAGTTGAACTAGCAATGGTCCATATGTGTAAGAAACACCGTTCTTTTGTTCTGAGCACACTCAAGTTTCCTGCTGTTTAGAGACACTAGAGAGCAAGAGCGTGCTTCTTGCTGTAAAGCAGAGTGTGTTTCAAGGATGACAATGGTGCTGTGTGTTTTCCTTCAGAAATGGAGATAAATCCCAGTCTCTGTGTCTTCCTACAGGCAAAACTTCGTTTCAGGTAAACTCAGACACTTTTCACCTCAAACAAAGCTACATCATGCAAGTAGCTCACACGTTTCTTGCTCTTAACTGAAAAGCATTGGATGTTAGATGACTTGTGATTTGTATCAGTTTCAGAAGCAGAGTTGAACTAGCAATGGTCCGTACGTGTAGAAAACACCGTTATTTTGTTCTGAGCACACTCACATTTCCTGCTGTATTAGAGACTGTAGTGAGCAAGAGCGTGCTTCTTGCTGTATAGCAGAGTGTTTTTCAAGGATGACAACTGTGCTGAGTGGTTTCCTTCAGAAATGGAGATAAATCCCAGGCTCTGTGTCTTCCTACAGGCAAAACTTTGTTTCAGGTAAACTCAGTCACTTTTCACCTCAAACAAAGCTACATCATTCAAGTAGCTCACACGTTTCTTGCTCTTAACTGAAAAGCATTGGATGTTAGATGACTTGTGGTTTGTATCAGTTTCAGAAGCAGAGTTGAACCAGCAATGGTCCGTATGTGGAGGAAACTCCTTTATTTTGTTCTCACCACAGTCACATTTCATGCTGTATTAGAGACTCTTAGAAAGCAAGAGGGTGCTTCTTGCTCTAAAGCAGAGTGTGTTTCATGAATGAGAACTGTGCTGTGTATTTCCCTTCAGGAATGGAGTTAAATTCCAGGCTCTGTGTCCTCCTCCTAGCAAGACCTCATTTCAGGTAAACGCAGTCACTTTTCAGCTCAAATGAATATAAATCATTTATGAAGCTCACACGTTTCTTGCTCTTAACTGAAAAGCATTGGATGTTAGATGACTTGGGGTTTGTTTCAGTTTCAGAAGCAGCGTTGAACTAGCAATGGTCCGTACGTGTAGGAAACACCGTTCTTATGTTATGAGCACACTCAAGTTTCCAGATGTATTAGAGACTCTAGAAAGCAAGAGTGTGCTTCTTATTCTAAAGCAGAGTGTTTCACGAATGACAACTGTCCTCAGTGTTTAGCTTCAGACATGGTGTTAAATCCCAAGCTCTGTGTCTTCCTACAGTCAAGACTTCGTTTCAGGTAAACTCAGTCACCTTTCAGCTCAAACAAAGCTACATCGTTTACGTAGCTCACACGTTTCTCGCTCTAACTGAAATGCATTGGATATTAGAGGAACTGTGGTTTGTATCAATTTCAGAAGCAGAGTTGGTCTACATATGGTCTCTATGTGTAGGAAACACCGTTCTTTTTTCTGAGCACACTCACGTTTCCTGCTGTATTAGAGATTCTATAAAGCAAGAGCGTGCTTCTTGCTCTAAAGCAGACTGTGTTTCATCGATGAAAACTGTGCTGTGTGTTTACCTTCAGAAATGGAGTTAAATCCCAGGCTCTGTATCTTCCTACATGCAAGTCATCATGTCATGTAAACGCAGACACTTTTCAGTTCAAATGAATATAAATCGTATACGAAGCTCACACGTTACTTGCTCTGAATTGAAAAGCATTGGATGTTAGATGACTTGTGATTTGTATCAGTTTCAGAAGCAGAGTTGAACTAGCAATGAACCGTATGTGTAGGAAACACCGTTATTTTTTTCTGACCACAGTCACGTTTCCTGCTGTATTAGAGACTCTTAGAAAGCAAGAGGGTGCTTCTTGCTCTAAAGCAGAGTGTGTTTCATGGATGAGAACTGTGCTGTGTGTTTCCCTTCAGGAATGGAGTTAAATTCCAGGCTCTGTGTCCTCCTACTTTCAAGACATCATTCCAGGTATACGCAGTCACTTTTCAGGTCAAATGAATATAAATCGTTTACGAAGCTCACACGTTTCTCGCTCTTAACTACAAAGCATTGCATGTTAGAGGATCTATGGTTTGTTTCAGTTTCAGAAGCAGAGTTGAACTAGCAATGGTCCATATGTGTAAGAAACACCGTTCTTTTGTTCTGAGCACACTCAAGTTTCCTGCTGTTTAGAGACACTAGAGAGCAAGAGCGTGCTTCTTGCTGTAAAGCAGAGTGTGTTTCAAGGATGACAATGGTGCTGTGTGTTTTCCTTCAGAAATGGAGATAAATCCCAGTCTCTGTGTCTTCCTACAGGCAAAACTTCGTTTCAGGTAAACTCAGACACTTTTCACCTCAAACAAAGCTACATCATTCAAGTAGCTCACACGTTTCTTGCTCTTAACTGAAAAGCATTGGATGTTAGATGACTTGTGATTTGTATCAGTTTCAGAAGCAGAGTTGAACTAGCAATGGTCCGTACGTGTAGAAAACACCGTTATTTTGTTCTGAGCACACTCACATTTCCTGCTGTATTAGAGACTGTAGTGAGCAAGAGCGTGCTTCTTGCTGTATAGCAGAGTGTTTTTCAAGGATGACAACTGTGCTGAGTGGTTTCCTTCAGAAATGGAGATAAATCCCAGGCTCTGTGTCTTCCTACAGGCAAAACTTTGTTTCAGGTAAACTCAGTCACTTTTCACCTCAAACAAAGCTACATCATTCAAGTAGCTCACACGTTTCTTGCTCTTAACTGAAAAGCATTGGATGTTAGATGACTTGTGGTTTGTATCAGTTTCAGAAGCAGAGTTGAACCAGCAATGGTCCGTATGTGGAGGAAACTCCTTTATTTTGTTCTCACCACAGTCACATTTCATGCTGTATTAGAGACTCTTAGAAAGCAAGAGGGTGCTTCTTGCTCTAAAGCAGAGTGTGTTTCATGAATGAGAACTGTGCTGTGTATTTCCCTTCAGGAATGGAGTTAAATTCCAGGCTCTGTGTCCTCCTCCTAGCAAGACCTCATTTCAGGTAAACGCAGTCACTTTTCAGCTCAAATGAATATAAATCATTTATGAAGCTCACACGTTTCTTGCTCTTAACTGAAAAGCATTGGATGTTAGATGACTTGGGGTTTGTTTCAGTTTCAGAAGCAGCGTTGAACTAGCAATGGTCCGTACGTGTAGGAAACACCGTTCTTATGTTATGAGCACACTCAAGTTTCCAGATGTATTAGAGACTCTAGAAAGCAAGAGCGTGCTTCTTATTCTAAAGCAGAGTGTTTCACGAATGACAACTGTCCTCAGTGTTTAGCTTCAGACATGGTGTTAAATCCCAAGCTCTGTGTCTTCCTACACTCAAGACTTCGTTTCAGGTAAACTCAGTCACCTTTCAGCTCAAACAAAGCTACATCGTTTACGTAGCTCACACGTTTCTCGCTCTAACTGAAATGCATTGGATATTAGAGGAACTGTGGTTTGTATCAATTTCAGAAGCAGAGTTGGTCTACATATGGTCTCTATGTGTAGGAAACACCGTTCTTTTTTCTGAGCACACTCACGTTTCCTGCTGTATTAGAGATTCTATAAAGCAAGAGCGTGCTTCTTGCTCTAAAGCAGACTGTGTTTCATCGATGAAAACTGTGCTGTGTGTTTACCTTCAGAAATGGAGTTAAATCCCAGGCTCTGTATCTTCCTACATGCAAGTCATCATGTCATGTAAACGCAGACACTTTTTAGCTCAAATGAATATAAATCGTATACGAAGCTCACACGTTACTTGCTCTGAATTGAAAAGCATTGGATGTTAGATGACTTGTGATTTGTATCAGTTTCAGAAGCAGAGTTGAACTAGCAATGAACCGTATGTGTAGGAAACACCGTTATTTTTTTCTGACCACAGTCACGTTTCCTGCTGTATTAGAGACTCTTAGAAAGCAAGAGGGTGCTTCTTGCTCTAAAGCAGAGTGTGTTTCATGGATGAGAACTGTGCTGTGTGTTTCCCTTCAGGAATGGAGTTAAATTCCAGGCTCTGTGTCCTCCTACTTTCAAGACATCATTCCAGGTATACGCAGTCACTTTTCAGGTCAAATGAATATAAATCGTTTACGAAGCTCACACGTTTCTCGCTCTTAACTACAAAGCATTGCATGTTAGAGGATC
The DNA here is from genome assembly GCA_949786385.1 of Onychomys leucogaster. Classification (NCBI taxonomy): domain Eukaryota; kingdom Metazoa; phylum Chordata; class Mammalia; order Rodentia; family Cricetidae; genus Onychomys; species Onychomys leucogaster. Next base: position 360,558 of record CATKUP010000271.1, read on the forward strand.
TGTGGTTTGTTTCAGTTTCAGAAGCAGAGTTGAACTAGCAATGGGCCATATGTGTAAGAAACACCGTTCTTTTGTTCTGAGCACACTCAAGTTTCCTGCTGTTTAGAGACACTAGAGAGCAAGAGCATGCTTCTTGCTGTAAAGCAGAGTGTGTTTCAAGGATGACAATGGTGCTGTGTGTTTTCCTTCAGAAATGGAGATAAATCCCAGTCTCTGTGTCTTCCTACAGGCAAAACTTCGTTTCAGGTAAACTCAGACACTTTTCACCTCAAACAAAGCTACATCATTCAAGTAGCTCACACGTTTCTTGCTCTTAACTGAAAAGCATTGGATGTTAGATGACTTGTGATTTGTATCAGTTTCAGAAGCAGAGTTGAACTAGCAATGGTCCGTACGTGTAGGAAACACCGTTATTTTGTTCTGACCACAATCACGTTTCCTGCTGTATTAGAGACTCTTAGAAAGCAAGAGCGTGCTTCTTGCTCTAAAGCAGAGTGTGTTTCATGGATGAGAACTGTGCTGTGTGTTTCCCTTCAGGAATGGAGTTAAATTCCAGGCTCTGTGTCCTCCTACTAGCAAGACATCATTTCAGGTATACGCAGTCAATTTTCAGCTCAAATGAATATAAATCGTTTAGGAAGCTCACACGTTTCTCGCTCTTAACTGGAAAGCATTGGATGTTAGATGACTTGTGGTTTGTATCAGTTTCAGAAGCAGCGTTGAACTAGCAATGGTCCATATGTGTAGGAAACACCGTTCTTTTGTTCTGAGCACACTCACGTTTCCTGATGTATTAGAGATCCTAGAAAGCAAGAGCGTGCTTCTTGCTCTATAGCATAGTGTGTTTCAGGGATGACAACTGTGCTGTGTGTTTTCCTTCAGAAATTGAGATAAATCCCAGGCTCTGTGTCTTCCTACAGGCAAACTTCATTTCAGGTAAACTCAGTCACTTTTCACCTCAAAAAAAGCTACATCATTCAAGTAGCTCACACGTTTCTTGCTCTTAACTGAAAAGCATTGGATGTTAGATGACTTGTGGTTTGTATCAGTTTCAGAAGCAGAGTTGAACCAGCAATGGTCCTTATGTGGAGGAAACTCCTTTATTTTGTTCTGACCATAGTCACATTTCATGCTGTATTAGAGACACTTAGAAAGCAAGAGCGTGCTTCTTGCTCTAAAGCAGAGTGTGTTTCACGGATGACAACTGTGCTCTGTATTTCCCATCAGACATGGTGTTAAATCCCAGGCTCTGTGTCTTCCTACAGTCAAGATTCGTTTCAGGTAAACTCAGTCACCTTTCAGCTCAAACAAAGGTACATCGTTTACGTAGCTCACACGTTTCTCGCTCTAACTGAAAAGCATTGGATATTAGAGGAACTGTGGTTTGTATCAATTTCAGAAGCAGAGTTGGTCTACATATGGTCTGTATGTGTAGGATACACCGTTCTTTTTTCTGAGCACACTCATGTTTCCTGCTGTATTAGGGATTCTAGAAAGCAAGAGCGTGCTTCTTGCTCTAAAGCAGACTGTGTTTCATCGACGAAAACTGTGCTGTGTGTTTCCCTTCAGAAATGGAGTTAAATCCCAGGCTCTGTATCTTCCTACATGCAAGTCATCATGTCATGTAAACGCAGACACTTTTCAGCTCAAATGAATATCAATCGTTTACGAAGCTCACACGTTTTTTGCTCTTAACTACAAAGCATTGCATGTTAGAGGATCTGTGGTTTGTTTCAGTTTCAGAAGCAGAGTTGAACTAGCAATGGTCCATATGTGTAAGAAACACCGTTCTTTTGTTCTGAGCACACTCAAGTTTCTTGCTCTTTAGAGACTCTAGAGAGCAAGAGTGTGCTTCTTGCTGTAAAGCAGAGTGTGTTTCATGGATGACAAATGTGCTGTCTGTTTTTCTTCAGAAATGGAGATAAATCCCAGGCTCTGTGTCTTCCTACAGGCAAAACTTCGTTTCAGGTAAACTCAGTCACTTTTCAGCTCAAACAAAGCTACATCGTTCAAGTAGCTCACACGTTTCTTGCTCTTAACTGAAAAGCATTGGATGTTAGATGACTTGTGGTTTGTATCAGTTTCAGAAGCAGAGTTGAACCAGCAATGGTCCGTATGTGTAGGAAACACCGTTATTTTGTTCTGAACACAGTCACGTTTCCTGTTGTATTAGAGTTTCGTAGAAAGCTGAACGTGCTTCTTGCTCTAAAGCAGAGTGTGTTTCAGGGAGGAAAACTGTGCTGTGTGTTTCCCTTCAAGAATGGAGTTAAATTCCAGGCTCTGTGTCCTCCTACTTTCAAGACATCAATTCAGGTATATGCAGTCACTTTTCAGCTCAAATGAATATAAATCGTTTACGAAGCTCACACGTTTCTCGCTCTTAACTACAAAGCATTGCATGTTAGAGGATCTGTGGTTTGTATCAGTTTCAGAAGCAGAGTTGAACTAGCAATGGTCCATATGTGTAAGAAACACCGTTCTTTTGTTCTGAGCAAACTCACGTTTCCTGCTGTATTAGAGACTCTAGAGAGCAAGAGCGTGCTTCTTGCTGTAAAGCAGAGTGTGTTTCACGGATGACAACTGTGCTGTGTGTTTACCTTCAGAAATGGAGATAAATCCCAGGCTCTGTGTCTTCCTACAGGCAATACTTCGTTTCAGGTAAACTCAGTCACTTTTCAGCTCAAACAAAGCTACATCGTTCAAGTAGCTAACACTTTTTTTGTCTTAACTGAAAAGCATTGGATGTTAGATGACTTCGGGTTTGTATCAGTTTCAGAAGCAGAGTTGAACCAGCAATGGTCCGTATGTGGAGGAAACACCGTTCTTTTGTTCTGAGCACACTCACGTTACTGCTGTATTAGAGACTCTAGAGAGCAAGAGCGTGCTTCTTGCTGTAAAGCAGAGTGTGTTTCACAGATGACAATTGTGCTGTGTGTTTTCCTTAAGAAATGGAGATAAATCCCAGGCTCTGTGTCTTCCTACATGCAAAACTTCGTTTCAGGTAAACTCAGTCACCTTTCAGCTCAAACAAAGCTACATCATTCAAGTAGCTCACACGTTTCTTGCTCTAACTGAAAAGCATTGGATATTAGAGAAACTGTGGTTTGTATCAGTTTCAGAAGCAGAGCTGGTCTACATATGGTCTGTATGTGTAGGAAACACCGTTCTTTTGTTCTGAGCACACTCACGTTTCCTGCTGTATTAGAGATTCTAGAAAGCAAGAGCGTGCTTCTTGCTCTAAAGTAGACTGTCTTTCATCGAAGAAAACTGTGCTGTGTGTTTCCCTTCAGAAATGGAGTTAAATCCCAGGCTCTGTATCTTCCTACAAGCAAGTCATCATTTCATGTAAATGCAGTCACTGTTCATCTCAAATGAATATAAATCGTTTATTAAGCTCACACGTTTCTTTCTCTTAACTGAAAAGCATTGGATGTTAGATGACTTGTGGTTTTTATCAGTTTCAGAAGCAGAGTTGAACTAGCAATGGTCCGTATGTGCAGGAAACACCGTTATTTTGTTCTGAGCACACTCACGTTTCCTGCTCTATTAGAGACTCTAGAAAGCAAGAGCGTGCTTCTTGCTCTAAAGCAGACTGTGTTTCATCGATGAAAATTGTGCTGTGTGTTTTGCTTCAGAAATGGAGTTAAATCCCAGGCTCTGTATTTTCCTACAAGCAAGTCATCATTTCATGTAAACGCAGTCACTTTTCAGCTCAAATGAATATAAATCGTTTACGAAGCTCACACGTTTCTTGCTCTTAAGAGAAAACATTAGATGTTAGATGACTTGTGGTTTGTATCAGTTTCAGAAGCAGAGTTGAACTAGCAATGGTCCATATGTGTAGGAAACACCATTCATTTGTTCTGACCACAGCCACATTTCCTGCTGGATTAGAGACTCTTAGAAATCAAGAGCGTGCTTCTTGCTCTAAAGCAGAGTGTGTTTCATGGATGAGAACTGTGCTGTGTGTTTCCCTTCAGGAATGGAGTTAAATTCCAGGCTCTGTGTCCTCCTACTAGGAAGACTTTATTTCAGGTATACGCAGTCACTTTTCAGCTCAAATGAATATAAATCGTTTACGAAGCTCACACGTTTCTCGCTCTTAACTACAAAGCATTGGATGTTAGAGGATGTGTGGTTTGTTAATGTTTCAGAAGCAGAGTTGAACTAGCAATTGTCCGTATGTGTAGGAAACACCGTTCTTTTGTTCTGAGCACACTTTCAAGTTTCTGGCTCTATTATAGACTCTAGAAAGCAAGAGCGTGCTTCTTTCTCTAAAGCAGAGTGTGTTTCAAGGATGACAACTGTGCTGTGTGTTTCCCTTCCGAAATGGAGTTAAATGCCAGGCTCTGTGTCTTCCTACAAGCAAGGCATCTTTTCAGGTAAACCCAGTCATTTTTCAGCTCAAAGGAAGCTACATCGTTCATGAAGCTCACACGTATCTTGCTCTTAAATGGAAAGCATTGCATGTTAGAGGAACTGTGGTTTGTATCAGTTTCAGAAGAAGAGTTGACCTAGATATGGTCCGTATGTGTAGGAAACACCGTTCTTTTGTTCTGACCACAGTCACATTTCCTGCTGTATAGAGACTCTTAGAAAGCAAGAGCGTGATTCTTGCTACAAGGAAAGTGTGTTTCATGGATGAGAACTGTGCTGTGTGTTTCCCTTCAGAAAGGGAGTTAAACTCCATGCTCTGTGTATTCCTACAAGCAAGACATCATTTCAGGTAAACTCAGTCACTTTTCAGCTCAAATGTATATAAATCGTTTACGAACCTCACACTTTTCTCGCTCGTAACTGAAAAGCATCGCATGTTAGATGACTTGTGGTTAGTATCAGTTTCAGAAGCAGAGTTGAACTAGCAATGGTCCGTATGTGTAGGAAACACCATTCTTTTGTTCTGAGCACACTTTCAAGTTTCTGGGTCTATTATAGACTCTAGAAAGCAAGAGCGTGCTTCTTGCTCTAAAGCAGAGTGTGTTTCAAGGATGACAACTGTGCTGTGAGTTTCCCTTCAGGAATGGAGTTTAATTCCAGGCTCTGTGTCCTCCTACTAGCAAGACTTTATTTCAGGTATACGCAGTCACTTTTCAGCTCAAATGAATATAAATCATTTACGAAGCTCACACGTTTCTCGCTCTTAACTACAAAGCATTGGATGTTAGAGGATCTGTGGTTTCTTAAAGTTTCAGAAGAAGAGTTGACCTAGAAATGGTCTGTCTGTGTAGGCAACACCATTCTTTTGTTCTGAGCACACTCATGTTTTTTGCTTTATTAGAGGCTCTAGAAAGCAAGAGCATGCTTCTTGCTCTAAGGCAGAGTGTGTTTCTTGGATGACAACTGTGCTGTGTGTTTCCGTTCAGAAATGGACTTAAATCCCAGGCTCTGTGTCTTCCTACAAGCAAGACATCATTTCTGGTAAACTCAGTCACTTTTCAGCTCAAATGAATATAAATCATTTACGAACCTCACACTTTTCTCGCTCGTAACTGAAAAGCATCGGATGTTAGATGACTTGTGTTTAGTATCAGTTTCAGAAGCAGCGTTGAACTAGCAATGGTCCGTATGTGTAGGAAACACCGTCCTTTTGTTCTGAGCACACTCACGTTTCCTGCTGTATTAGAGACTCTAGAGAGCAAGAGCGTGCTTCTTGCTTTAAAGCAGAGTGTGTTTCAAGGATGACAACTGTGCTGTGTGTTTTCCTTCAGAAATGGAGATAAATCCCAGGCTCTGTGTCTTCCTACAGGCAAAACTTCGTTTCAGGTAAACTCAGTCACTTTTCAGCTCAAACAAAGCTACATCATTCAAGTAGCTCACACGTTTCTTGCTCTAACTGAAAAGCATTGGATATTAGAGAAACTGTGGTTTGTATCAGTTTCAGAAGCAGAGCTGGTCTACATATGGTCTGTATGTGTAGGAAACACCGTTCTTTTGTTCTGAGAACACTCACGTTTCCTGCTGTATTAGAGATTCTAGAAAGCAATAGCGTGCTTCTTGCTCTAAAGCAGACTGTCTTTCATCGATGAAAACGGTGCTGTGTGTTTCCCTTCAGAAATGGAGTTAAATCCCAGGCTCTGTATCTTCCTACAAGCAAGTCATCATTTCATGTAAATGCAGTCACTGTTCAGCTCAAATGAATATAAATCGTTTATTAAGCTCACACGTTTCTTTCACTTAACTGAAAAGCATTGGATGTTAGATGACTTGTGGTTTTTATCAGTTTCAGAAGCAGAGTTGAACTAGCAATGGTCCGTATGTGCAGGAAACACCGTTATTTTGTTCTGAGCACACTCACGTTTCCTGCTCTATTAGAGACTCTCGAAAGCAAGAGCGTGCTTCTTGCTCTAAAGCAGACTGTGTTTCATCGATGAAAACCGTGCTGTGAGTTTCGCTTCAGAAATGGAGTTAAATCCCAGCCTCTGTATTTTCCTACTTGCAAGTCATCATTTCATGTAAACGCAGTCACTTTTCAGCTCAAATGAATATAAATCGTTTACGAAGCTCACACTTTTCTTGCTCTTAAGAGAAAACATTGGATGTTAGATGACTTGTGGTTTGTATCAGTTTCAGAAGCAGAGTTGAACTAGCAATGGTCCATATGTGTAGGAAACACCATTCTTTTGTTCTGACCACAGCCACGTTTCCTGGTGTATTAGAGACTCTTAGAAATCAAGAGCGTGCTTCTTGCTCTAAAGCAGAGTGTGTTTCATGGATGAGAACTGTGCTGTGTGTTTCCCTTCAGGAATGGAGTTAAATTCCAGGCTCTGTGTCCTCCTACTAGCAAGACTTTATTTCAGGTATACACAGTCACTTTTCAGCTCAAATGAATATAAATCGTTTACAAAGCTCACACGTTTCTCGCTCTTAACTACAAAGCATTGGATGTTAGAGGATGTGTGGTTTGTTAATGTTTCAGAAGCAGAGTTGAACTAGCAATTGTCCGTATGTGTAGGAAACACCGTTCTTTTGTTCTGAGCACACTTTCAAGTTTCTGGCTCTATTATAGACTCTAGAAAGCAAGAGCGTGCTTCTTGCTCTAAAGCAGAGTGTGTTTCAAGGATGACAACTGTGCTGTGTGTTTCCCTTCCAAAATGGAGTTAAATGCCAGGCTCTGTGTCTTCCTACAAGCAAGGCAACTTTTCAGGTATACTCAGTCATTTTTCAGCTCACAGGAAGCTACATCCTTCATGAAGCTCACACGTTTCTCGCTCTTAAATGGAAAGCATTGCATGTTAGAGGAACTGTGGTTTTTATCAGTTTCAGAAGAAGAGTTGACCTAGATATGGTCCGTATGTGTAGGAAACACCATTCTTTTGTTCTGACCACAGTCACATTTCCTGCTGTATAGAGACTCTTAGAAAGCAAGAGCGTGATTCTTGCTACAAGGAAAGTGTGTTTCATGGATGAGAACTGTGCTGTCTGTTTCCCTTCAGAAAGGGAGTTAAACTCCATGCTCTGTGTATTCCTACAAGCAAGACATCATTTGAGGTAAACTCAGTCACTTTTCAGCTCAAATGAATATAAATCGTTTACAAAACTCACACTTTTCTCGCTCGTAACTGAAAAGCATCGGATGTTAGATGACTTGTGTTTAGTATCAGTTTCAGAAGCAGCGTTGAACTAGAAATCGTCCGTATGTGTAGGAAACACCATTCTTTTGTTCTGAGCACACTCACGTTTCCTGCTGTATTAGAGACTCTAGAGAGCAAGAGCGTGCTTCTTGCTGTAAAGCAGAGTGTGTTTCAAGGATGACAACTGTGCTGTGTGTTTTCCTTCAGAAATGGAGATAAATCCCAGGCTCTGTGTCTTCCTACAGGCAAAACTTCGTTTCAGGTAAACTCAGTCACTTTTCAGCTCAAACAAAGCTACATCGTTCAAGTAGCTAACACGTTTCTTGCTCTTAACTGAAAAGCATTGGATGTTAGATGACTTCGGGTTTGTATCAGTTTCAGAAGCAGAGTTGAACCAGCAATGGTCCTTATGTGTATGAAACACTGTTCTTTTGTTCTGAACACACTCACGTTTCCTGCTGTATTAGAGACTCTAGAGAGCAAGAGCGTGCTTCTTGCTGTAAAGCAGAGTGTGTTTCAAGGATGACAACTGTGCTGTGTGTTTTCTTTCAGAAATGGAGATAAATCCCAGGCTCTGTGTCTTCCTACAGGCAAAACTTCGTTTCAGGTAAACTCAGTCACTTTTCAGCTCAAACAAAGCTACATCGTTCAAGTACCTCACACGTTTCTTGCTCTAAATGAAAAGCATTGGATATTAGAGAAACTGTGGTTTGTATCAGTTTCAGAAGCAGAGCTGGTCTACATATGGTCTGTATGTGTAGGAAACACCGTTCTTTTGTTCTGAGCACACTCACGTTTCCTGCTGTATTAGAGATTCTAGAAAGCAAGAGCGTGCTTCTTGCTCTAAAGCAGACTGTGTTTCATCGATGAAAACTGTGCTGTGTGTTTCCCTTCAGAAATGGAGTTAAATCCCAGGCTCTGTACCTTCCTACAAGCAAGTCATCATTTCATGTAAACGCAGTCACTTTTCAGCTCAAATGAATATAAATCGTTTACGAAGCTCACACGTTTCTTGCTCTTAAGAGAAAACATTGGATGTTAGATGACCTGTGGTTTGTATCAGTTTCAGAAGCAGAGTTGAACTAGCAATGGTCCATATGTGTAGGAAACACCATTCTTTTGTTCTGACCACAGCCACGTTCCTGCTGTATTAGAGACTCTTAGAAATCAAGAGCGTGCTTCTTGCTCTAAAGCAGAGTGTGTTTCAAGGATGAGAACTGTGCTGTGTGTTTCCCTTCAGGAATGGAGTTAATTCCAGGCTCTGTGTCCTCCTACTTGCAAGACTTTATTTCAGGTATACGCAGTCACTGTTCAGCTCAAATGAATATAAATCCTTTACGAAGCTCACACGTTTCTCGCTCTTAACTACAAAGCATTGCATGTTAGAGCATCTGTGGTTTGTATCAGTTTCAGAAGCAGAGTTGAACTAGCAATTGTCCGTATGTGTAGGAAACACCGTTCTTTTGTTCTGAGCACACTCACGTTTCCTGCTGTATTAGAGACTCTAGAGAGCAAGAGCGTGCTTCTTGCTGTAAAGCAGAGTGTGTTTCAAGGATGACAACTGTGCTGTGTGTTTCCCTTCCGAAATGGAGTTAAATGCCAGGCTCTGTGTCTTCCTACAAGCAAGGCATCTTTTCAGGTAAACTCAGTCATTTTTCAGCTCAAAGGAAGCTACATCGTTCATGAAGCTCACACGTTTCTTGCTCTTAAATGGAAAGCATTGCATGTTAGAGGAACTGTGGTTTGTATCAGTTTCAGAAGAAGAGTTGACCTAGATATGGTCCGTATGTGTAGGAAACACCGTTCTTTTGTTCTGACCACAGTCACATTTCCTGCTGTATAGAGACTCTTAGAAAGCAAGAGCGTGATTCTTGCTACAAGGAAAGTGTGTTTCATGGATGAGAACTGTGCTGTCTGTTTCCCTTCAGAAATGAGTTAAACTCCATGCTCTGTGTATTCCTACAAGCAAGACATCATTTCAGGTAAACTCAGTCACTTTTCAGCTCAAATGAATATAAATCGTTTACGAACCTCACACTTTTCTCGCTCGTAACTGAAAAGCATCGCATGTTAGATGACTTGTGTTTAGTATCAGTTTCAGAAGCAGAGTTGAACTAGCAATGGTCCGTATGTGTAGGAAACACCATTCTTTTGTTCTGAGCACACTTTCAAGTTTCTGGGTCTATTATAGACACTAGAAAGCAAGAGCGTGCTTCTTGCTCTAAAGCAGAGTGTGTTTCAAGGATGACAACTGTGCTGTGAGTTTCCCTTCAGGAATGGAGTTTAATTCCAGGCTCTGTGTCCTCCTACTAGCAACACTTTATTTCAGGTATACGCAGTCACTTTTCAGCTCAAATGAATATAAATCATTTACGAAGCTCACAAGTTTCTCGCGCTTAACTAGAAAGCATTGGATGTTAGAGGATCTGTGGTTTCTTAAAGTTTCAGAAGAAGAGTTGACCTAGAAATGGTCTGTCTGTGTAGGCAACACCATTCGTTTGTTCTGAGCACACTCATGTTTTTTGCTTTATTAGAGGCTCTAGAAAGCAAGAGCATGCTTCTTGCTGTAAGGCAGAGTGTGTTTCATGGATGAAAACTGTGCTGTGTGTTTCCATTCAGAAATAGACTTAAATCCCAGGCTCTGTGTCTTCCTACAAGAGGACATCATTTCAGGTAAACGCAGTCACATTTAGCTCAAACGAATATAAATCATTCACAAAGCTCACATGTTTCTCGTTCTTAACTGAAAAGCATTGGATGTTAGAGGACCTGTGGTTTCTATCAGGTTCAGAAGCAGAGTTGAACTAGCAATTGTACGTATGTGTAGGAAACACCGTTCTTTTGTTCTGAGCACACTTTCAAGTTTCTGGCTCTATTATAGACTCTAGAAAGCAAGAGCGTGCTTCTTGCTCTAAAGCAGAGTGTGTTTCAAGGATGACAACTGTGCTGTGTGTTTCCCTTCCAAAATGGAGTTAAATCCCAGGCTCTGTATCTTCCTACAAGCAAGTCATCATTTCATGTAAATGCAGTCGCTGTTCAGCTCAAATGAATATAAATCGTTTATTAAGCTCACACGTTTCTTTTTCTTAACTGAAAAGCATTGGATGTTAGATCACTTGTGTTTTGTATCAGTTTCAGAAGCAGCGTTGAACTAGCAATGGTCCGTACGTGTAGGAAATACCATTCTTTTGTTCTGACCACAGTCACATTTCCTGCTGTATAGAGACTCTTAGAAAGCAAGAGCGTGATTCTTGCTACAAGGAAAGTGTGTTTCATGGATGAGAACTGTGCTGTCTGTTTCCCTTCAGAAAGGGAGTTAAACTCCATGCTCTGTGTATTCCTACAGTCAAGACTTCGTTTCAGGTAAACTCAGTCACCTTTCAGCTCAAACAAAGCTACATCGTTTACGTAGCTCACAGGTTTGTCGCTCTAACTGAAAAGCATTGGATATTAGAGGAACTGTGGTTTGTATCAGTTTCAGAAGCAGAGTTGGTCTACATATGGTCTGTATGTGTAGGAAACACCGTTCTTTTTTCTGAGCACACTCATGTTTCCTGCTGTATTAGGGATTCTAGAAAGCAAGAGCGTGCTTCTTGCTATAAAGCAGACTGTGTTTCTTCGATGAAAACTGTGCTGTGTGTTTCCCTTCAGAAATAGAGTTAAATCCCAGGCTCTGTATCTTCCTAAAAGCAAGTCATCATGTCATGTAAACGCAGACACTTTTCAGCTCAAATGAATATAAATCGTTTACCAAGCTCACACGTTTCTTTCTCTTAACTGAAAAGCATTGAATGTTAGATGACTTGTGATTTGTATCAGTTTCAGAAGCAGAGTTGAACTAGCAATGGTCCGTACGTTTAGGAAACACCGGTATTTTGTTCTGACCACAGTCACGTTTCCTGCTGTATTAGAGACTCTTAGAAAGCAAGAGCGTGCTTCTTGCTCTAAAGCAGAGTGTGTTTCATGGATGAGAACTGTGCTGTGTGTTTCCCTTCAGGAATGGAGTTAAATTCCAGGCTCTGTGTCCTCCTACTAACAGGACATCATTTCAGGTATACGCAGTCAAATTTCAGCTCAAATGAATATAAATCGTTTAAGAAGCTCACACGTTTCTCGCTCTTAACTGCAAACCATTGGATGTTAGATGACTTGTGGTTTGTATCAGTTTCAGAAGCAGCGTTGAACTAGCAATGGTCCATATGTGTAGGAAACACCGTTCTTTTGTTATGAGCACACTCACCTTTCCTGATGTATTAGAGACTCTAGAAAGCAAGAGCGTGCTTCTTGCTCTAAAGCAGAGTGTGTTTCACGGATGACAACTGTGCTCTGTGTTTCCCTTCAGACATGGTGTTAAGTCCCAGGCTCTGTGTCTTCCTACAGGCATGACTTCGTTTCAGGTAAACTCAGTCACCTTTCAGCTCAAACAAAGCTACATCGTTTACGTAGCTCACACGTTTCTCGCTCTAACTGAAAATGATTGGATATTAGAGGAACTGTGGTTTGTATCAATATCAGAAGCAGAGTTGGTCTACATATGGTGTGCATGTTTAGGAAACACCGTTCATTTTTCTGAGCACACTAAAGTTTCCTGCTGTATTAGAGATTCTATAAAGCAAGAGTGTGCTTCTTGCTCTAAAGCAGAATGTGTTTCATCGATGAAAACTGTGCTGTGTGTTTCCCTTCAGAAATGGAGTTAAATCCCAGGCTCTGTATCTTCCTACATGCAAGTCATCATGTCATGTAAACGCGGACACTTTTCAGCTCAAATGAATATAAATCGTATACGAAGCTCACACGTTACTTGCTCTTAATTGAAAAGCATTGGATGTTAGATGAATTGTGGTTTGTATCAGTTTCAAGAGCAGATTTGAACTAGCAATGGTCCGTATGTGTAGGAAACACCGTTATTTTTTTTCTGACCACAGTCACTTTCCTGCTGTATTAGAGACTCTTAGAAAGCAAGAGCGTGCTTCTTGCTCTAAAGCAGAGTGTGTTTCATGGATGAAAACTGTGCTGTGTGTTTCCCTTCAGGAATGGAGTTAAATTCCAGGATCTGTGTCCTCCTACTTTCAAGACATCATTCCTGGTATACGCAGTCACTTTTCAGGTCAAATGAATATAAATCGTTTACGAATCTCACAAGTTTCTCGCTCTTAAATACAAAGCATTGCATGTTAGAGGATCTGTGGTTTGTTTCATTTTCAGAAGGAGAGTTGAACTAGCAATGGTCCATATGTGTAAGAAACACCGTTCTTTTGTTCTGAGCACACTCAAGTTTCCTGCTGTTTAGTGACTCTAGAGAGCAAGAGTGCGCTTCTTGCTGTAAAGTAGAGTGTGTTTCATGGATGACAACTGTGCTGTCTGTTTTCCTTCAGAAATGGAGGTAAATCCCAGGCTCTGTGTCTTCCTACAGGCAAAACTTCGTTTCAGGTAAACTCAGTCACTTTTCAGCTCAAACAAAGCTACATCGTTCAAGTAGCTCACACGTTTCTTGCTCTTAACTGAAAAGCATTGGATGTTAGATGACTTGTGGTTTGTATCAGTTTCAGAAGCAGAGTTGAACCAGCAATGGTCCGTATGTGCAGGAAACACCGTTATTTTGTTCTGAACACAGTCACATTTCCTGTTTTATTAGAGACTCGTAGAAAGCAAGAGCGTGCTTCTTGCTCTAAAGCAGAGTGTGTTTCAGGGATGAAAACTGTGCTGTGTGTTTCCCTTCAGGAATGGAGTTAAATTCCAGGCTCTGTGTCCTCCTAGTAGCAAGACATCATTTCATGTATACACAGTCACTTTTCACCTCAAATGAATATAAATCGTTTAATAAGCTCACACGTTTCTCGCTCTTAACTACAAAGCATTGCATGTTAGAGGATCTGTGGTTTGTTTCAGTTTCAGAAGAAGAGTTGAACTAGCAATGGTCCATATGTGTAAGAAACACCGTTCTTTTGTTCTGAGCACACTCATGTTTCCTGCTGTATTAGAGACTCTAGAGAGCAAGAGCGTGCTTCTTGCTGTAAAGCAGAGTGTGTTTCACGGATGACAACTGTGCTGTGTGTTTTCCTTCAGAAATGGAGATAAATCACAGGCTCTGTGTCTTCCTACAGGCAAAACTTCGTTTCACGTAAACTCAGTCACTTTTCAGCTCAAACAAAGCTACATCGTTCAAGTAGCTAACACGTTTCTTGCTCTTAACTGAAAAGCATTGGATGTTAGATGACTTCGGGTTTGTATCAGTTTCAGAAGCAGAGTTGAACCAGCAATGGTCCGTATGTGTAGGAAACACCGTTCTTTTGTTCTGAGCACACTCATGTTTACTGCTGTATTAGAGACTCTAGAGAGCAAGAGCGTGCTTCTTGATGTAAAGCAGAGTGTGTTTCACAGATGACAATTGTGCTGTGTGTTTTCCTTAAGAAATGGAGATAAATCCCAGACTCTGTGTCTTCCTACAGGCAAAACTTCGTTTCAGGTAAACTCAGTCACCTTTCAGCTCAAACAAAGCTACATCATTCAAGTAGCTCACACGTTTCTTGCTCTAACTGAAAAGCATTGGATATTAGAGAAACTGTGGTTTGTATCAGTTTCAGAAGCAGAGCTGGTCTACATATGGTCTGTATGTGTAGGAAACACCGTTCTTTTCTTCTGAGCACACTCACGTTTCCTGATGTATTAGAGATTCTAGAAAGCAAGAGTGTGCTTCTTGCTATAAAGCAGACTGTCTTTCATCGATGAAAACTGTGCTGTGTGTTTCCCTTCAGAAATGGAGTTAAATCCCAGGCTCTTTATCTTCCTACAAGCAAGTCATCATTTCATGTAAATGCAGTCACTGTTCAGCTCAAATGAATATAAATCGTTTATTAAGCTCACACGTTTCTTTCTCTTACCTGAAAAGCATTGGATGTTAGATGACTTGTGGTTTTTATCAGTTTCAGAAGCAGAGTTGAACTAGCAATGGTCCGTATGTGCAGGAAACACCGTTATTTTGTTCTGAGCACACTCACGTTTCCTGCTGTATTAGAGACTCTAGAAAGCAAGAGTGTGCTTCTTGCTCTAAAGCAGAATGTGTTTCATCGATGAAAACTGTGCTGTGTGTTTCCCTTCAGAAATGGAGTTAAATCCCATGCTCTGTGTATTCCTGCAAGCAAGACATCATTTCAGGTAAACTCAGTCACTTTTCAGCTCAAATGAATATAAATCGTTTACGAACCTCACACTTTTCTCGCTCGTACCTGAAAAGCATCGGATGTTAGATAACTTGTGTTTAGTATCAGTTTCAGAAGCAGAGTTGAACTAGCAATGGTCCGTATGTGTAGGAAACACCATTCTTTTGTTCTGAGCACACTTTCGAGTTTCTGGCTCTATTATAGACTCTAGAAAGAAAGAGCGTGCTTCTTGCTCTAAAGCAGAGTGTGTTTCAAGGATAACAACTGTGCTGTGAGTTTCCCTTCAGGAATGGAGTTTAATCCCAGGCTCTGTGTCTTCCTACAAGAAGACATCATTTCAGGTAAACGCAGTCACATTTAGCTCAAACGAATATAAATCATTCACAAAGCTCACATGTTTCTCGCTCTTAACTGAAAAGCATTGGATGTTAGAGGACCTGTGGTTTCTATCAGTTTCAGAAGCAGAGTTGAACTACCAATTGTCCATATGTGTAGGAAACACCGTTCTTTTGTTCTGAGCACACTTTCAAGTTTCTGGCTCTATTATAGACTCTAGAAAGCAAGAGCGTGCTTCTTGCTCTAAAGCAGAGTGTGTTTCAAGGATGACAACTGTGCTGTGTGTTTCCCTTCCAAAATGGAGTTAAATCCCAGGCTCTGTGTCTTCCTACAAGCAAGGCATCTTTTCAGGTATACTCAGTCATTTTTCAGCTCAAAGGAAGCTACATCCTTCATGAAGCTCACACGTTTCTCGCTCTTAAATGGAAAGCATTGCATGTTAGAGGAACTGTAGTTTGCATCAGTTTCAGAAGAAGAGCTGACCTAGATATAGTCCGTATGTGTAGGAAACACCATTCTTTTGTTCTGACCACAGTCACATTTCCTGCTGTATAGAGACTCTTAGAAAGCAAGAGCGTGATTCTTGCTAAAAGGAAAGTGTGTTTCATGGATGAGAACTGTGCTGTCTGTTTCCCTTCAGAAAGGGAGTTAAACTCCATGCTCTGTGTATTCCTACAAGCAAGACATCATTTCAGGTAAACTCAGTCACTTTTCAGCTCAAATGAATATAAATCGTTTACGAAACTCACACTTTTCTCGCTCGTAACTGAAAAGCATCGGATGTTAGATGACTTGTGTTTAGTATCAGTTTCAGAAGCAGCGTTGAACTAGAAATCGTCCGTATGTGTAGGAAACACCATTCTTTTGTTCTGAGCACACTCACGTTTCCTGCTGTATTAGAGACTCTAGAGAGCAAGAGCGTGCTTCTTGCTGTAAAGCAGAGTGTGTTTCAAGGATGACAACTGTGCTGTGTGTTTTCCTTCAGAAATGGAGATAAATCCCAGGCTCTGTGTCTTCCTACAGGCAAAACTTCGTTTCAGGTAAACTCAGTCACTTTTCAGCTCAAACAAAGCTACATCGTTCAAGTAGCTAACACGTTTCTTGCTCTTAACTGAAAAGCATTGGATGTTAGATGACTTCGGGTTTGTATCAGTTTCAGAAGCAGAGTTGAACCAGCAATGGTCCTTATGTGTATGAAACACTGTTCTTTTGTTCTGAACACACTCACGTTTCCTGCTGTATTAGAGACTCTAGAGAGCAAGAGCGTGCTTCTTGCTGTAAAGCAGAGTGTGTTTCAAGGATGACAACTGTGCTGTGTGTTTTCCTTCAGAAATGGAGATAAATCCCAGGCTCTGTGTCTTCCTACAGGCAAAACTTCGTTTCAGGTAAACTCAGTCACTTTTCAGCTCAAACAAAGCTACATCGTTCAAGTACCTCACACGTTTCTTGCTCTAAATGAAAAGCATTGGATATTAGAGAAACTGTGTTTTGTATCAGTTTCAGAAGCAGAGCTGGTCTACATATGGTCTGTATGTGTAGGAAACACCGTTCTTTTGTTCTGAGCACACTCACGTTTCCTGCTGTATTAGAGATTCTAGAAGGCAAGAGCGTGCTTCTTGCTCTAAAGCAGACTGTCTTTCATCGATGAAAACTGTGCTGTGTGTTTCCCTTCAGAAATGGAGTTAAATCCCAGGCTCTGTACCTTCCTACAAGCAAGTCATCATTTCATGTAAACGCAGTCACTTTTCAGCTCAAATGAATATAAATCGTTTACGAAGCTCACACGTTTCTTGCTCTTAAGAGAAAACATTGGATGTTAGATGACTTGTGGTTTGTATCAGTTTCAGAAGCAGAGTTGAACTAGCAATGGTCCATATGTGTAGGAAACACCATTCTTTTGTTCTGACCACAGCCACGTTCCTGCTGTATTAGAGACTCTTAGAAATCAAGAGCGTGCTTCTTGCTCTAAAGCAGAGTGTGTTTCATGGATGAGAACTGTGCTGTGTGTTTCCCTTCAGGAATGGAGTTAAATTCCAGGCTCTGTGTCCTCCTACTTGCAAGACTTTATTTCAGGTATACGCAGTCACTGTTCAGCTCAAATAAATATAAATCGTTTACGAAGCTCACACGTTTCTCGCTCTTAACTACAAAGCATTGGATGTTAGAGGATGTGTGGTTTGTTAATGTTTCAGAAGCAGAGTTGAACTAGCAATTGTCCGTATGTGTAGGAAACACCGTTCTTTTGTTCTGAGCACACTCACGTTTCCTGCTGTATTAGAGACTCTAGAGAGCAAGAGCGTGCTTCTTGCTGTAAAGCAGAGTGTGTTTCAAGGATGACAACTGTGCTGTGTGTTTCCCTTCCGAAATGGAGTTAAATGCCAGGCTCTGTGTCTTCCTACAAGCAAGGCATCTTTTCAGGTAAACTCAGTCATTTTTCAGCTCAAAGGAAGCTACATCGTTCATGAAGCTCACACGTTTCTTGCTCTTAAATGGAAAGCATTGCATGTTAGAGGAACTGTGGTTTGTATCAGTTTCAGAAGAAGAGTTGACCTCGATATGGTCCGTATGTGTAGGAAACACCGTTCTTTTGTTCTGACCACAGTCACATTTCCTGCTGTATAGAGACTCTTAGAAAGCAAGAGCGTGATTCTTGCTACAAGGAAAGTGTGTTTCATGGATGAGAACTGTGCTGTCTGTTTCCCTTCAGAAATGAGTTAAACTCCATGCTCTGTGTATTCCTACAAGCAAGACATCATTTCAGGTAAACTCAGTCACTTTTCAGCTCAAATGAATATAAATCGTTTACGAACCTCACACTTTTCTCGCTCGTAACTGAAAAGCATCGCATGTTAGATGACTTGTGTTTAGTATCAGTTTCAGAAGCAGAGTTGAACTAGCAATGGTCCGTATGTGTAGGAAACACCATTCTTTTGTTCTGAGCACACTTTCAAGTTTCTGGCTCTATTATAGACACTAGAAAGCAAGAGCGTGCTTCTTGCTCTAAAGCAGAGTGTGTTTCAAGGATGACAACTGTGCTGTGAGTTTCCCTTCAGGAATGGAGTTTAATTCCAGGCTCTGTGTCCTCCTACTAGCAACACTTTATTTCAGGTATACGCAGTCACTTTTCAGCTCAAATGAATATAAATCATTTACGAAGCTCACAAGTTTCTCGCTCTTAACTAGAAAGCATTGGATGTTAGAGGATCTGTGGTTTCTTAAAGTTTCAGAAGAAGAGTTGACCTAGAAATGGTCTGTCTGTGTAGGCAACACCATTCTTTTGTTCTGAGCACACTCATGTTTTTTGCTTTATTAGAGGCTCTAGAAAGCAAGAGCATGCTTCTTGCTGTAAGGCAGAGTGTGTTTCATGGATGACAACTGTGCTGTGTGTTTCCATTCAGAAATAGACTTAAATCCCAGGCTCTGTGTCTTCCTACAAGAGGACATCATTTCAGGTAAACGCAGTCACATTTAGCTCAAACGAATATAAATCATTCACAAAGCTCACATGTTTCTCGCTCTTAACTGAAAAGCATTGGATGTTAGAGGACCTGTGGTTTCTATCAGGTTCAGAAGCAGAGTTGAACTAGCAATTGTCCGTATGTGTAGGAAACACCGTTCTTTTGTTCTGAGCACACTTTCAAGTTTCTGGCTCTATTATAGACTCTAGAAAGCAAGAGCGTGCTTCTTGCTCTAAAGCAGAGTGTGTTTCAAGGATGACAACTGTGCTGTGTGTTTCCCTTCCAAAATGGAGTTAAATCCCAGGCTCTGTATCTTCCTACAAGCAAGTCATCATTTCATGTAAATGCAGTCGCTGTTCAGCTCAAATGAATATAAATCGTTTATTAAGCTCACACGTTTCTTTTTCTTAACTGAAAAGCATTGGATGTTAGATCACTTGTGTTTTGTATCAGTTTCAGAAGCAGCGTTGAACTAGCAATGGTCCGTATGTGTAGGAAACACCATTCTTTTGTTCTGACCACAGTCACATTTCCTGCTGTATAGAGACTCTTAGAAAGCAAGAGCGTGATTCTTGCTACAAGGAAAGTGTGTTTCATGGATGAGAACTGTGCTGTCTGTTTCCCTTCAGAAAGGGAGTTAAACTCCATGCTCTGTGTATTCCTACAGTCAAGACTTCGTTTCAGGTAAACTCAGTCACCTTTCAGCTCAAACAAAGCTACATCGTTTACGTAGCTCACAGGTTTGTCGCTCTAACTGAAAAGCATTGGATATTAGAGGAACTGTGGTTTGTATCAGTTTCAGAAGCAGAGTTGGTCTACATATGGTCTGTATGTGTAGGAAACACCGTTCTTTTTTCTGAGCACACTCATGTTTCCTGCTGTATTAGGGATTCTAGAAAGCAAGAGCGTGCTTCTTGCTATAAAGCAGACTGTGTTTCTTCGATGAAAACTGTGCTGTGTGTTTCCCTTCAGAAATAGAGTTAAATCCCAGGCTCTGTATCTTCCTAAAAGCAAGTCATCATGTCATGTAAACGCAGACACTTTTCAGCTCAAATGAATATAAATCGTTTACCAAGCTCACACGTTTCTTTCTCTTAACTGAAAAGCATTGGATGTTAGATGACTTGTGATTTGTATCAGTTTCAGAAGCAGAGTTGAACTAGCAATGGTCCGTACGTTTAGGAAACACCGTTATTTTGTTCTGACCACAGTCACGTTTCCTGCTGTATTAGAGACTCTTAGAAAGCAAGAGCGTGCTTCTTGCTCTAAAGCAGAGTGTGTTTCATGGATGAGAACTGTGCTGTGTGTTTCCCTTCAGGAATGGAGTTAAATTCCAGGCTCTGTGTCCTCCTACTAACAGGACATCATTTCAGGTATACGCAGTCAAATTTCAGCTCAAATGAATATAAATCGTTTAAGAAGCTCACACGTTTCTCGCTCTTAACTGCAAAGCATTGGATGTTAGATGACTTGTGGTTTGTATCAGTTTCAGAAGCAGCGTTGAACTAGCAATGGTCCATATGTGTAGGAAACACCGTTCTTTTGTTATGAGCACACTCACCTTTCCTGATGTATTAGAGACTCTAGAAAGCAAGAGCGTGCTTCTTGCTCTAAAGCAGAGTGTGTTTCACGGATGACAACTGTGCTCTGTGTTTCCCTTCAGACATGGTGTTAAATCCCAGGCTCTGTGTCTTCCTACAGGCATGACTTCGTTTCAGGTAAACTCAGTCACCTTTCAGCTCAAACAAAGCTACATCGTTTACGTAGCTCACACGTTTCTCGCTCTAACTGAAAATGATTGGATATTAGAGGAACTGTGGTTTGTATCAATATCAGAAGCAGAGTTGGTCTACATATGGTGTGCATGTGTAGGAAACACGGTTCATTTTACTGAGCACACTAAAGTTTCCTGCTGTATTAGAGATTCTATAAAGCAAGAGTGTGCTTCTTGCTCTAAAGCAGACTGTCTTTCATCGATGAAAACTGTGCTGTGTGTTTCCCTTCAGAAATGGAGTTAAATCCCAGGCTCTGTATCTTCCTACATGCAAGTCATCATGTCATGTAAACGCGGACACTTTTCAGCTCAAATGAATATAAATCGTATACGAAGCTCACACGTTACTTGCTCTTAATTGAAAAGCATTGGATGTTAGATGACTTGTGATTTGTATCAGTTTCAGAAGCAGATTTGAACTAGCAATGGTCCGTATGTGTAGGAAACACCGTTATTTTTTTTCTGACCACAGTCACTTTCCTGCTGTATTAGAAACTCTTAGAAAGCAACAGCGTGCTTCTTGCTCTAAAGCAGAGTGTGTTTCATGGATGAAAACTGTGCTGTGTGTTTCCCTTCAGGAATGGAGTTAAATTCCAGGATCTGTGTCCTCCTACTTTCAAGACATCATTCCTGGTATACGCAGTCACTTTTCAGGTCAAATGAATATAAATCGTTTACGAATCTCACAAGTTTCTCGCTCTTAAATACAAAGCATTGCATGTTAGAGGATCTGTGGTTTGTTTCAGTTTCAGAAGGAGAGTTGAACTAGCAATGGTCCATATGTGTAAGAAACACCGTTCTTTTGTTCTGAGCACACTCAAGTTTCCTGCTGTTTAGTGACTCTAGAGAGCAAGAGTGCGCTTCTTGCTGTAAAGTAGAGTGTGTTTCATGGATGACAACTGTGCTGTCTGTTTTCCTTCAGAAATGGAGGTAAATCCCAGGCTCTGTGTCTTCCTACAGGCAAAACTTCGTTTCAGGTAAACTCAGTCACTTTTCAGCTCAAACAAAGCTACATCGTTCAAGTAGCTCACACGTTTCTTGCTCTTAACTGAAAAGCATTGGATGTTAGATGACTTGTGGTTTGTATCAGTTTCAGAAGCAGAGTTGAACCAGCAATGGTCCGTATGTGCAGGAAACACCGTTATTTTGTTCTGAACACAGTCACGTTTCCTGTTTTATTAGAGACTTGTAGAAAGCAAGAGCGTGCTTCTTCCTCTAAAGCAGAGTGTGTTTCAGGGATGAAAACTGTGCTGTGTGTTTCCCTTCAGGAATGGAGTTGAATTCCAGGCTCTGTGTCCTCCTAGTAGCAAGACATCATTTCATGTATACACAGTCACTTTTCACCTCAAATGAATATAAATCGTTTAATAAGCTCACACGTTTCTCGCTCTTAACTACAAAGCATTGCATGTTAGAGGATCTGTGGTTTGTTTCAGTTTCAGAAGAAGAGTTGAACTAGCAATGGTCCATATGTGTAAGAAACACCGTTCTTTTGTTCTGAGCACACTCATGTTTCCTGCTGTATTAGAGACTCTAGAGAGCAAGAGCGTGCTTCTTGCTGTAAAGCAGAGTGTGTTTCACGGATGACAACTGTGCTGTGTGTTTTCCTTCAGAAATGGAGATAAATCACAGGCTCTGTGTCTTCCTACAGGCAAAACTTCGTTTCACGTAAACTCAGTCACTTTTCAGCTCAAACAAAGCTACATCGTTCAAGTAGCTAACACGTTTCTTGCTCTTAACTGAAAAGCATTGGATGTTAGATGACTTCGGGTTTGTATCAGTTTCAGAAGCAGAGTTGAACCAGCAATGGTCCGTATGTGTAGGAAACACCGTTCTTTTGTTCTGAGCACACTCATGTTTACTGCTGTATTAGAGACTCTAGAGAGCAAGAGCGTGCTTCTTGATGTAAAGCAGAGTGTGTTTCACAGATGACAATTGTGCTGTGTGTTTTCCTTAAGAAATGGAGATAAATCCCAGACTCTGTGTCTTCCTACAGGCAAAACTTCGTTTCAGGTAAACTCAGTCACCTTTCAGCTCAAACAAAGCTACATCATTCAAGTAGCTCACACGTTTCTTGCTCTAACTGAAAAGCATTGGATATTAGAGAAACTGTGGTTTGTATCAGTTTCAGAAGCAGAGCTGGTCTACATATGGTCTGTATGTGTAGGAAACACCGTTCTTTTCTTCTGAGCACACTCACGTTTCCTGATGTATTAGAGATTCTAGAAAGCAAGAGTGTGCTTCTTGCTATAAAGCAGACTGTCTTTCATCGATGAAAACTGTGCTGTGTGTTTCCCTTCAGAAATGGAGTTAAATCCCAGGCTCTTTATCTTCCTACAAGCAAGTCATCATTTCATGTAAATGCAGTCACTGTTCAGCTCAAATGAATATAAATCGTTTATTAAGCTCACACGTTTCTTTCTCTTACCTGAAAAGCATTGGATGTTAGATGACTTGTGGTTTTTATCAGTTTCAGAAGCAGAGTTGAACTAGCAATGGTCCTTATGTGCAGGAAACACCGTTATTTTGTTCTGAGCACACTCACGTTTCCTGCTGTATTAGAGACTCTAGAAAGCAAGAGCGTGCTTCTTGCTCTAAAGCAGAATGTGTTTCATCGATGAAAACTGTGCTGTGTGTTTCCCTTCAGAAATGGAGTTAAATCCCATGCTCTGTGTATTCCTACAAGCAAGACATCATTTCAGGTAAACTCAGTCACTTTTCAACTCAAATGAATATAAATCGTTTACGAACCTCACACTTTTCTCGCTCGTACCTGAAAAGCATCGGATGTTAGATAACTTGTGTTTAGTATCAGTTTCAGAAGCAGAGTTGAACTAGCAATGGTCCGTATGTGTAGGAAACACCATTCTTTTGTTCTGAGCACACTTTCAAGTTTCTGGCTCTATTATAGACTCTAGAAAGAAAGAGCGTGCTTCTTGCTCTAAAGCAGAGTGTGTTTCAAGGATAACAACTGTGCTGTGAGTTTCCCTTCAGGAATGGAGTTTAATCCCAGGCTCTGTGTCTTCCTACAAGAAGATATCATTTCAGGTAAACGCAGTCACATTTAGCTCAAACGAATATAAATCATTCACAAAGCTCACATGTTTCTCGCTCTTAACTGAAAAGCATTGGATGTTAGAGGACCTGTGGTTTCTATCAGTTTCAGAAGCAGAGTTGAACTACCAATTGTCCATATGTGTAGGAAACACCGCTCTTTTGTTCTGAGCACACTTTCAAGTTTCTGGCTCTATTATAGACTCTAGAAAGCAAGAGCGTGCTTCTTGCTCTAAAGCAGAGTGTGTTTCAAGGATGACAACTGTGCTGTGTGTTTCCCTTCCAAAATGGAGTTAAATCCCAGGCTCTGTGTCTTCCTACAAGCAAGGCATCTTTTCAGGTATACTCAGTCATTTTTCAGCTCAAAGGAAGCTACATCCTTCATGAAGCTCACACGTTTCTCGCTCTTAAATGGAAAGCATTGCATGTTAGAGGAACTGTAGTTTGCATCAGTTTCAGAAGAAGAGTTGACCTAGATATGGTCCGTATGTGTAGGAAACACCATTCTTTTGTTCTGACCACAGTCACATTTCCTGCTGTATAGAGACTCTTAGAAAGCAAGAGCGTGATTCTTGCTAAAAGGAAAGTGTGTTTCATGGATGAGAACTGTGCTGTCTGTTTCCCTTCAGAAAGGGAGTTAAACTCCATGCTCTGTGTATTCCTACAAGCAAGACATCATTTCAGTAAACTCAGTAACTTTTCAGCTCAAATGAATATAAATCGTTTACGAAACTCACACTTTTCTCGCTCGTAACTGAAAAGCATCGGATGTTAGATGACTTGTGTTTAGTATCAGTTTCAGAAGCAGCGTTGAACTAGAAATCGTCCGTATGTGTAGGAAACACCATTCTTTTGTTCTGAGCACACTCACGTTTCCTGCTGTATTAGAGACTCTAGAGAGCAAGAGCGTGCTTCTTGCTGTAAAGCAGAGTGTGTTTCAAGGATGACAACTGTGCTGTGTGTTTTCCTTCAGAAATGGAGATAAAACCCAGGCTCTGTGTCTTCCTACAGGCAAAACTTCGTTTCAGGTAAACTCAGTCACTTTTCAGCTCAAACAAAGCTACATCGTTCAAGTAGCTAACACGTTTCTTGCTCTTAACTGAAAAGCATTGGATGTTAGATGACTTCGGGTTTGTATCAGTTTCAGAAGCAGAGTTGAACCAGCAATGGTCCTTATGTGTAGGAAACACCGTTCTTTTGTTCTGAACACACTCACGTTTCCTGCTGTATTAGAGACTCTAGAGAGCAAGAGCGTGCTTCTTGCTGTAAAGCAGAGTGTGTTTCAAGGATGACAACTGTGCTGTGTGTTTTCCTTCAGAAATGGAGATAAATCCCAGGCTCTGTGTCTTCCTACAGGCAAAACTTCGTTTCAGGTAAACTCAGTCACTTTTCAGCTCAAACAAAGCTACATCGTTCAAGTACCTCACACGTTTCTTGCTCTAAATGAAAAGCATTGGATATTAGAGACACTGTGGTTTGTATCAGTTTCAGAAGCAGAGCTGGTCTACATATGGTCTGTATGTGTAGGAAACACCGTTCTTTTGTTCTGAGCACACTCACGTTTCCTGCTGTATTAGAGATTCTAGAAAGCAAGAGCGTGCTTCTTGCTCTAAAGCAGACTGTCTTTCATCGATGAAAACTGTGCTGTGTGTTTCCCTTCAGAAATGGAGTTAAATCCCAGGCTCTGTACCTTCCTACAAGCAAGTCATCATTTCATGTAAACGCAGTCACTTTTCAGCTCAAATGGATATAAATCGTTTACGAAGCTCACACGTTTCTTGCTCTTAAGAGAAAACATTGGATGTTAGATGACTTGTGGTTTGTATCAGTTTCAGAAGCAGAGTTGAACTAGCAATGGTCCATATGTGTAGGAAACACCATTCTTTTGTTCTGACCACAGCCACGTTCCTGCTGTATTAGAGACTCTTAGAAATCAAGAGCGTGCTTCTTGCTCTAAAGCAGAGTGTGTTTCATGGATGAGAACTGTGCTGTGTGTTTCCCTTCAGGAATGGAGTTAAATTCCAGGATCTGTGTCCTCCTACTTGCAAGACTTTATTTCAGGTATACGCAGTCACTGTTCAGCTCAAATGAATATAAATCGTTTACGAAGCTCACACGTTTCTCGCTCTTAACTACAAAGCATTGGATGTTAGAGGATGTGTGGTTTGTAAATGTTTCAGAAGCAGAGTTGAACTAGCAATTGTCCGTATGTGTAGGAAACACCGTTCTTTTGTTCTGAGCACACTCACGTTTCCTGCTGTATTAGAGACTCTAGAGAGCAAGAGCGTGCTTCTTGCTGTAAAGCAGAGTGTGTTTCAAGGATGACATCTGTGCTGTGTGTTTCCCTTCCAAAATGGAGTTAAATGCCAGGCTCTGTGTCTTCCTACAAGCAAGGCATCTTTTCAGGTAAACTCAGTCATTTTTCAGCTCAAAGGAAGCTACATCGTTCATGAAGCTCACACGTTTCTTGCTCTTAAATGGAAAGCATTGCATTTTAGAGGAACTGTGGTTTGTATCAGTTTCAGAAGAAGAGTTGACCTCGATATGGTCCGTATGTGTAGGAAACACCGTTCTTTTGTTCTGACCACAGTCACATTTCCTGCTGTATAGAGACTCTTAGAAAGCAAGAGCGTGATTCTTGCTACAAGGAAAGTGTGTTTCATGGATGAGAACTGTGCTGTCTGTTTCCCTTCAGAAATGAGTTAAACTCCATGCTCTGTGTATTCCTACAAGCAAGACATCATTTCAGGTAAACTCAGTCACTTTTCAGCTCAAATGAATATAAATCGTTTACGAACCTCACACTTTTCTCGCTCGTAACTGAAAAGCATCGCATGTTAGATGACTTGTGTTTAGTATCAGTTTCAGAAGCAGAGTTGAACTAGCAATGGTCCGTATGTGTAGGAAACACCATTCTTTTGTTCTGAGCACACTTTCAAGTTTCTGGGTCTATTATAGACACTAGAAAGCAAGAGCGTGCTTCTTGCTCTAAAGCAGAGTGTGTTTCAAGGATGACAACTGTGCTGTGAGTTTCCCTTCAGGAATGGAGTTTAATTCCAGGCTCTGTGTCCTCCTACTAGCAACACTTTATTTCAGGTATACGCAGTCACTTTTCAGCTCAAATGAATATAAATCATTTACGAAGCTCACAAGTTTCTCGCTCTTATCTAGAAAGCATTGGATGTTAGAGGATCTGTGGTTTCTTAAAGTTTCAGGAGAAGAGTTGACCTAGAAATGGTCTGTCTGTGTAGGCAACACCATTCTTTTGTTCTGAGCACACTCATGTTTTTTGCTTTATTAGAGGCTCTAGAAAGCAAGAGCATGCTTCTTGCTGTAAGGCAGAGTGTGTTTCATGGATGACAACTGTGCTGTGTGTTTCCATTCAGAAATAGACTTAAATTCCAGGCTCTGTGTCGTCCTACAAGAGGACATCATTTCATGTAAACGCAGTCACATTTAGCTCAAACGAATATAAATCATTCACAAAGCTCACATGTTTCTCGCTCTTAACTGAAAAGCATTGGATGTTAGAGGACCTGTGGTTTCTATCAGGTTCAGAAGCAGAGTTGAACTAGAAATTGTCCGTATGTGTAGGAAACACCGTTCTTTTGTTCTGAACACACTTTCAAGTTTCTGGCTCTATTATAGACTCTAGAAAGCAAGAGCGTGCTTCTTGCTCTAAAGCAGAGTGTGTTTCAAGGATGACAACTGTGCTGTGTGTTTCCCTTCCAAAATGGAGTTAAATCCCAGGCTCTGTATCTTCCTACAAGCAAGTCATCATTTCATGTAAATGCAGTCGCTGTTCAGCTCAAATGAATATAAATCGTTTATTAAGCTCACACGTTTCTTTTTCTTAACTGAAAAGCATTGGATGTTAGATCACTTGTGTTTTGTATCAGTTTCAGAAGCAGCGTTGAACTAGCAATGGTCCGTATGTGTAGGAAACACCATTCTTTTGTTCTGACCACAGTCACATTTCCTGCTGTATAGAGACTCTTAGAAAGCAAGAGCGTGATTCTTGCTACAAGGAAAGTGTGTTTCATGGATGAGAACTGTGCTGTCTGTTTCCCTTCAGAAAGGGAGTTAAACTCCATGCTCTGTGTATTCCTACAGTCAAGACTTCGTTTCAGGTAAACTCAGTCACCTTTCAGCTCAAACAAAGCTACATCGTTTACGTAGCTCACAGGTTTGTCGCTCTAACTGAAAAGCATTGGATATTAGAGGAACTGTGGTTTGTATCAGTTTCAGAAGCAGAGTTGGTCTACATATGGTCTGTATGTGTAGGAAACACCGTTCTTTTTTCTGAGCACACTCATGTTTCCTGCTGTATTAGGGATTCTAGAAAGCAAGAGCGTGCTTCTTGCTATAAAGCAGACTGTGTTTCTTCGATGAAAACTGTGCTGTGTGTTTCCCTTCAGAAATAGAGTTAAATCCCAGGCTCTGTATCTTCCTAAAAGCAAGTCATCATGTCATGTAAACGCAGACACTTTTCAGCTCAAATGAATATAAATCGTTTACCAAGCTCACACGTTTCTTGCTCTTAACTGAAAAGCATTGGATGTTAGATGACTTGTGATTTGTATCAGTTTCAGAAGCAGAGTTGAACTAGCAATGGTCCGTACGTTTAGGAAACACCGTTATTTTGTTCTGACCACAGTCACGTTTCCTGCTGTATTAGAGACTCTTAGAAAGCAAGAGCGTGCTTCTTGCTCTAAATCAGAGTGTGTTTCATGGATGAGAACTGTGCTGTGTGTTTCCCTTCAGGAATGGAGTTAAATTCCAGGCTCTGTGTCCTCCTACTAACAGGACATCATTTCAGGTATACGCAGTCTAATTTCAGCTCAAATGAATATAAATCGTTTAAGAAGCTCACACGTTTCTCGCTCTTAACTGCAAAGCATTGGATGTTAGATGACTTGTGGTTTGTATCAGTTTCAGAAGCAGCGTTGAACTAGCAATGGTCCATATGTGTAGGAAACACCGTTCTTTTGTTATGAGCACACTCACCTTTCCTGATGTATTAGAGACTCTAGAAAGCAAGAGCGTGCTTCTTGCTCTAAAGCAGAGTGTGTTTCACGGATGACAACTGTGCTCTGTGTTTCCCTTCAGACATGGTGTTAAATCCCAGGCTCTGTGTCTTCCTACAGGCATGACTTCGTTTCAGGTAAACTCAGTCACCTTTCAGCTCAAACAAAGCTACATCGTTTACGTAGCTCACACGTTTCTCGCTCTAACTGAAAATGATTGGATATTAGAGGAACTGTGGTTTGTATCAATATCAGAAGCAGAGTTGGTCTACATATGGTGTGCATGTGTAGGAAACACCGTTCATTTTACTGAGCACACTAAAGTTTCCTGCTGTATTAGAGATTCTATAAAGCAAGAGTGTGCTTCTTGCTCTAAAGCAGACTGTCTTTCATCGATGAAAACTGTGCTGTGTGTTTCCCTTCAGAAATGGAGTTAAATCCCAGGCTCTGTATCTTCCTACATGCAAGTCATCATGTCATGTAAACGCGGACACTTTTCAGCTCAAATGAATATAAATCGTATACGAAGCTCACACGTTACTTGCTCTTAATTGAAAAGCATTGGATGTTAGATGACTTGTGATTTGTATCAGTTTCAGAAGCAGATTTGAACTAGCAATGGTCCGTATGTGTAGGAAACACCGTTATTTTTTTTCTGACCACAGTCACTTTCCTGCTGTATTAGAAACTCTTAGAAAGCAAGAGCGTGCTTCTTGCTCTAAAGCAGAGTGTGTTTCATGGATGAAAACTGTGCTGTGTGTTTCCCTTCAGGAATGGAGTTAAATTCCAGGATCTGTGTCCTCCTACTTTCAAGACATCATTCCTGGTATACGCAGTCACTTTTCAGGTCAAATGAATATAAATCGTTTACGAATCTCACAAGTTTCTCGCTCTTAAATACAAAGCATTGCATGTTAGAGGATCTGTGGTTTGTTTCAGTTTCAGAAGGAGAGTTGAACTAGCAATGGTCCATATGTGTAAGAAACACCGTTCTTTTGTTCTGAGCACACTCAAGTTTCCTGCTGTTTAGTGACTCTAGAGAGCAAGAGTGCGCTTCTTGCTGTAAAGTAGAGTGTGTTTCATGGATGACAACTGTGCTGTCTGTTTTCCTTCAGAAATGGAGGTAAATCCCAGGCTCTGTGTCTTCCTACAGGCAAAACTTCGTTTCAGGTAAACTCAGTCACTTTTCAGCTCAAACAAAGCTACATCGTTCAAGTAGCTCACACGTTTCTTGCTCTTAACTGAAAAGCATTGGATGTTAGATGACTTGTGGTTTGTATCAGTTTCAGAAGCAGAGTTGAACCAGCAATGGTCCGTATGTGCAGGAAACACCGTTATTTTGTTCTGAACACAGTCACATTTCCTGTTTTATTAGAGACTCATAGAAAGCAAGAGCGTGCTTCTTGCTCTAAAGCAGAGTGTGTTTCAGGGATGAAAACTGTGCTGTGTGTTTCCCTTCAGGAATGGAGTTAAATTCCAGGCTCTGTGTCCTCCTAGTAGCAAGACATCATTTCATGTATACACAGTCACTTTTCACCTCAAATGAATATAAATCGTTTAATAAGCTCACACGTTTCTCGCTCTTAACTACAAAGCATTGCATGTTAGAGGATCTGTGGTTTGTTTCAGTTTCAGAAGAAGAGTTGAACTAGCAATGGTCCATATGTGTAAGAAACACCGTTCTTTTGTTCTGAGCACACTCATGTTTCCTGCTGTATTAGAGACTCTAGAGAGCAAGAGCGTGCTTCTTGCTGTAAAGCAGAGTGTGTTTCACGGATGACAACTGTGCTGTGTGTTTTCCTTCAGAAATGGAGATAAATCACAGGCTCTGTGTCTTCCTACAGGCAAAACTTCGTTTCACGTAAACTCAGTCACTTTTCAGCTCAAACAAAGCTACATCGTTCAAGTAGCTAACACGTTTCTTGCTCTTAACTGAAAAGCATTGGATGTTAGATGACTTCGGGTTTGTATCAGTTTCCGAAGCAGAGTTGAACCAGCAATGGTCCGTATGTGTAGGAAACACCGTTCTTTTGTTCTGAGCACACTCATGTTTACTGCTGTATTAGAGACTCTAGAGAGCAAGAGCGTGCTTCTTGCTGTAAAGCAGAGTGTGTTTCACAGATGACAATTGTGCTGTGTGTTTTCCTTAAGAAATGGAGATAAATCCCAGACTCTGTGTCTTCCTACAGGCAAAACTTCGTTTCAGGTAAACTCAGTCACCTTTCAGCTCAAACAAAGCTACATCATTCAAGTAGCTCACACGTTTCTTGCTCTAACTGAAAAGCATTGGATATTAGAGAAACTGTGGTTTGTATCAGTTTCAGAAGCAGAGCTGGTCTACATATGGTCTGTATGTGTAGGAAACACCGTTCTTTTCTTCTGAGCACACTCACGTTTCCTGATGTATTAGAGATTCTAGAAAGCAAGAGTGTGCTTCTTGCTATAAAGCAGACTGTCTTTCATCGATGAAAACTGTGCTGTGTGTTTCCCTTCAGAAATGGAGTTAAATCCCAGGCTCTTTATCTTCCTACAAGCAAGTCATCATTTCATGTAAATGGAGTCACTGTTCAGCTCAAATGAATATAATTCGTTTATTAAGCTCACACGTTTCTTTCTCTTACCTGAAAAGCATTGGATGTTAGATGACTTGTGGTTTTTATCAGTTTCAGAAGCAGAATTGAACTAGCAATGGTCCGTATGTGCAGGAAACACCGTTATTTTGTTCTGAGCACACTCACGTTTCCTGCTGTATTAGAGACTCTAGAAAGCAAGAGCGTGCTTCTTGCTCTAAAGCAGAATGTGTTTCATCGATGAAAACTGTGCTGTGTGTTTCCCTTCAGAAATGGAGTTAAATCCCATGCTCTGTGTATTCCTACAAACAAGACATCATTTCGGGAAAACTCAGTCACCTTTCAGCTCAAATGAATATAAATCGTTTAAGAAGCTCACACGTTTCTCGCTCTTAACTGCAAAGCATTGGATGTTAGATGACTTGTGGTTTGTATCAGTTTCAGAAGCAGCGTTGAACTAGCAATGGTCCATATGTGTAGGAAACACCGTTCTTTTGTTATGAGCACACTCACCTTTCCTGATGTATTAGAGACTCTAGAAAGCAAGAGCGTGCTTCTTGCTCTAAAGCAGAGTGTGTTTCACGGATGACAACTGTGCTCTGTGTTTCCCTTCAGACATGGTGTTAAATCCCAGGCTCTGTGTCTTCCTACAGGCATGACTTCGTTTCAGGTAAACTCAGTCACCTTTCAGCTCAAACAAAGCTACATCGTTTACGTAGCTCACACGTTTCTCGCTCTAACTGAAAATGATTGGATATTAGAGGAACTGTGGTTTGTATCAATATCAGAAGCAGAGTTGGTCTACATATGGTGTGCATGTGTAGGAAACACCGTTCATTTTTCTGAGCACACTAAAGTTTCCTGCTGTATTAGAGATTCTATAAAGCAAGAGTGTGCTTCTTGCTCTAAAGCAGACTGTCTTTCATCGATGAAAACTGTGCTGTGTGTTTCCCTTCAGAAATGGAGTTAAATCCCAGGCTCTGTATCTTCCTACATGCAAGTCATCATGTCATGTAAACGCGGACACTTTTCAGCTCAAATGAATATAAATCGTATACGAAGCTCACACGTTACTTGCTCTTAATTGAAAAGCATTGGATGTTAGATGACTTGTGATTTGTATCAGTTTCAGAAGCAGATTTGAACTAGCAATGGTCCGTATGTGTAGGAAACACCGTTATTTTTTTTCTGACCACAGTCACTTTCCTGCTGTATTAGAAACTCTTAGAAAGCAAGAGGGTGCTTCTTGCTCTAAAGCAGAGTGTGTTTCATGGATGAAAACTGTGCTGTGTGTTTCCCTTCAGGAATGGAGTTAAATTCCAGGATCTGTGTCCTCCTACTTTCAAGACATCATTCCTGGTATACGCAGTCACTTTTCAGGTCAAATGAATATAAATCGTTTACGAATCTCACAAGTTTCTCGCTCTTAAATACAAAGCATTGCATGTTAGAGGATCTGTGGTTTGTTTCAGTTTCAGAAGGAGAGTTGAACTAGCAATGGTCCATATGTGTAAGAAACACCGTTCTTTTGTTCTGAGCACACTCAAGTTTCCTGCTGTTTAGTGACTCTAGAGAGCAAGAGTGCGCTTCTTGCTGTAAAGTAGAGTGTGTTTCATGGATGACAACTGTGCTGTCTGTTTTCCTTCAGAAATGGAGGTAAATCCCAGGCTCTGTTTCTTCCTACAGGCAAAACTTCGTTTCAGGTAAACTCAGTCACTTTTCAGCTCAAACAAAGCTACATCGTTCAAGTAGCTCACACGTTTCTTGCTCTTAACTGAAAAGCATTGGATGTTAGATGACTTGTGGTTTGTATCAGTTTCAGAAGCAGAGTTGAACCAGCAATGGTCCGTATGTGCAGGAAACACCGTTATTTTGTTCTGAACACAGTCACGTTTCCTGTTTTATTAGAGACTCGTAGAAAGCAAGAGCGTGCTTCTTGCTCTAAAGCAGAGTGTGTTTCAGGGATGAAAACTGTGCTGTGTGTTTCCCTTCTGGAATGGAGTTAAATTCCAGGCTCTGTGTCCTCCTAGTAGCAAGACATCATTTCATGTATACACAGTCACTTTTCACCTCAAATGAATATAAATCGTTTAATAAGCTCACACGTTTCTCGCTCTTAACTACAAAGCATTGCATGTTAGAGGATCTGTGGTTTGTTTCAGTTTCAGAAGAAGAGTTGAACTAGCAATGGTCCATATGTGTAAGAAACACCGTTCTTTTGTTCTGAGCACACTCATGTTTCCTGCTGTATTAGAGACTCTAGAGAGCAAGAGCGTGCTTCTTGCTGTAAAGCAGAGTGTGTTTCACGGATGACAACTGTGCTGTGTGTTTTCCTTCAGAAATGGAGATAAATCCCAGGCTCTGTGTCTTCCTACAGGCAAAACTTCGTTTCACGTAAACTCAGTCACTTTTCAGCTCAAACAAAGCTACATCGTTCAAGTAGCTAACACGTTTCTTGCTCTTAACTGAAAAGCATTGGATGTTAGATGACTTCGGGTTTGTATCAGTTTCAGAAGCAGAGTTGAACCAGCAATGGTCCGTATGTGTAGGAAACACCGTTCTTTTGTTCTGAGCACACTCATGTTTACTGCTGTATTAGAGACTCTAGAGAGCAAGAGCGTGCTTCTTGCTGTAAAGCAGAGTGTGTTTCACAGATGACGATTGTGCTGTGTGTTTTCCTTAAGAAATGGAGATAAATACCAGACTCTGTGTCTTCCTACAGGCAAAACTTCGTTTCAGGTAAACTCAGTCACCTTTCAGCTCAAAAAAAACTACATCATTCAAGTAGCTCACACGTTTCTTGCTCTAACTGAAAAGCATTGGATATTAGAGAAACTGTGGTTTGTATCAGTTTCAGAAGCAGAGCTGGTCTACATATGGTCTGTATGTGTAGGAAACACCGTTCTTTTGTTCTGAGCACACTTTCAAGTTTCTGGCTCTATTATAGACTTTAGAAACAAAGAGCGTGCTTCTTGC
Source organism: Onychomys leucogaster (assembly GCA_949786385.1). NCBI lineage: Eukaryota > Metazoa > Chordata > Mammalia > Rodentia > Cricetidae > Onychomys > Onychomys leucogaster. The sequence goes on from CATKUP010000271.1 coordinate 394,484, forward strand.
TCTAAAGCAGAGTGTGTTTCAAGGATAACAACTGTGCTGTGAGTTTCCCTTCAGGAATGGAGTTAAATCCAGGCTCTGTGTCTTCCTACAAGAAGACATCATTTCAGGTAAACGCAGTCACATTTAGCTCAAACGAATATAAATCATTCACAAAGCTCACATGTTTCTCGCTCTTAACTGAAAAGCATTGGATGTTAGAGGACCTGTGGTTTCTATCAGTTTCAGAAGCAGAGTTGAACTACCAATTGTCCATATGTGTAGGAAACACCGTTCTTTTGTTCTGAGCACACTTTCAAGTTTCTGGCTCTATTATAGACTCTAGAAAGCAAGAGCGTGCTTCTTGCTCTAAAGCAGAGTGTGTTTCAAGGATGACAACTGTGCTGTGTGTTTCCCTTCCAAAATGGAGTTAAATCCCAGGCTCTGTGTCTTCCTACAAGCAAGGCATCTTTTCAGGTATACTCAGTCATTTTTCAGCTCAAAGGAAGCTACATCCTTCATGAAGCTCACACGTTTCTCGCTCTTAAATGGAAAGCATTGCATGTTAGAGGAACTGTAGTTTGCATCAGTTTCAGAAGAAGAGTTGACCTAGATATGGTCCGTATGTGTAGGAAACACCATTCTTTTGTTCTGACCACAGTCACATTTCCTGCTGTATAGAGACTCTTAGAAAGCAAGAGCGTGATTCTTGCTAAAAGGAAAGTGTGTTTCATGGATGAGAACTGTGCTGTCTGTTTCCCTTCAGAAAGGGAGTTAAACTCCATGCTCTGTGTATTCCTACAAGCAAGACATCATTTCAGGTAAACTCAGTCACTTTTCAGCTCAAATGAATATAAATCGTTTACGAACCTCACACTTTCCTCGCTCGTAACTGAAAAGCATCAGATGTTAGATGACTTGTGTTTAGTATGAGTTTCAGAAGCAGAGTTGAACTAGCAATGGTCCGTATGTGTAGGAAACACCGTTCTTTGGTTCTGAGCACACTCACATTTCCTGCTGTATTAGAGACTGTAGTGAGCAAGAGCGTGCTTCTTGCTGTATAGCAGAGTGTTTTTCAAGGATGACAACTGTGCTGAGTGGTTTCCTTCAGAAATGGAGATAAATCCCAGGCTCTGTGTCTTCCTACAGGCAAAACTTTGTTTCAGGTAAACTCAGTCACTTTTCACCTCAAACAAAGCTACATCATTCAAGTAGCTAACACGTTTCTTGCTCTTAACTGAAAAGCATTGGATGTTAGATGACTTCGGGTTTGTATCAGTTTCAGAAGCAGAGTTGAACCAGCAATGGTCCTTATGTGTAGGAAACACCGTTCTTTTGTTCTGAGCACACTCACGTTTCCTGCTGTATTAGAGATTCTAGAAAGCAAGAGCGTGCTTCTTGCTCTAAAGCAGACTGTCTTTCATCGATGAAAACTGTGCTGTGTGTTTCCCTTCAGAAATGGAGTTAAATCCCAGGCTCTGTACCTTCCTACAAGCAAGTCATCATTTCATGTAAACGCAGTCACTTTTCAGCTCAAATGAATATAAATCGTTTACGAAGCTCACACGTTTCTTGCTCTTAAGAGAAAACATTGGATGTTAGATGACTTGTGGTTTGTATCAGTTTCAGAAGCAGAGTTGAACTAGCAATGGTCCGTATGTGTAGGAAACACCGTTCTTTGGTTCTGAGCACACTCACATTTCCTGCTGTATTAGAGACTGTAGTGAGCAAGAGCGTGCTTCTTGCTGTATAGCAGAGTGTTTTTCAAGGATGACAACTGTGCTGAGTGGTTTCCTTCAGAAATGGAGATAAATCCCAGGCTCTGTGTCTTCCTACAGGCAAAACTTTGTTTCAGGTAAACTCAGTCACTTTTCACCTCAAACAAAGCTACATCATTCAAGTAGCTCACACGTTTCTTGCTCTTAACTGAAAAGCATTGGATGTTAGATGACTTGTGGTTTGTATCAGTTTCAGAAGCAGAGTTGAACCAGCAATGGTCCGTATGTGGAGGAAACTCCTTTATTTTGTTCTCACCACAGTCACATTTCATGCTGTATTAGAGACTCTTAGAAAGCAAGAGGGTGCTTCTTGCTCTAAAGCAGAGTGTGTTTCATGAATGAGAACTGTGCTGTGTATTTCCCTTCAGGAATGGAGTTAAATTCCAGGCTCTGTGTCCTCCTCCTAGCAAGACCTCATTTCAGGTAAACGCAGTCACTTTTCAGCTCAAATGAATATAAATCATTTATGAAGCTCACACGTTTCTTGCTCTTAACTGAAAAGCATTGGATGTTAGATGACTTGGGGTTTGTTTCAGTTTCAGAAGCAGCGTTGAACTAGCAATGGTCCGTACGTGTAGGAAACACCGTTCTTATGTTATGAGCACACTCAAGTTTCCAGATGTATTAGAGACTCTAGAAAGCAAGAGCGTGCTTCTTATTCTAAAGCAGAGTGTTTCACGAATGACAACTGTCCTCAGTGTTTAGCTTCAGACATGGTGTTAAATCCCAAGCTCTGTGTCTTCCTACAGTCAAGACTTCGTTTCAGGTAAACTCAGTCACCTTTCAGCTCAAACAAAGCTACATCGTTTACGTAGCTCACACGTTTCTCGCTCTAACTGAAATGCATTGGATATTAGAGGAACTGTGGTTTGTATCAATTTCAGAAGCAGAGTTGGTCTACATATGGTCTCTATGTGTAGGAAACACCGTTCTTTTTTCTGAGCACACTCACGTTTCCTGCTGTATTAGAGATTCTATAAAGCAAGAGCGTGCTTCTTGCTCTAAAGCAGACTGTGTTTCATCGATGAAAACTGTGCTGTGTGTTTACCTTCAGAAATGGAGTTAAATCCCAGGCTCTGTATCTTCCTACATGCAAGTCATCATGTCATGTAAACGCAGACACTTTTCAGCTCAAATGAATATAAATCGTATACGAAGCTCACACGTTACTTGCTCTGAATTGAAAAGCATTGGATGTTAGATGACTTGTGATTTGTATCAGTTTCAGAAGCAGAGTTGAACTAGCAATGAACCGTATGTGTAGGAAACACCGTTATTTTTTTCTGACCACAGTCACGTTTCCTGCTGTATTAGAGACTCTTAGAAAGCAAGAGGGTGCTTCTTGCTCTAAAGCAGAGTGTGTTTCATGGATGAGAACTGTGCTGTGTGTTTCCCTTCAGGAATGGAGTTAAATTCCTGGCTCTGTGTCCTCCTACTTTCAAGACATCATTCCAGGTATACGCAGTCACTTTTCAGGTCAAATGAATATAAATAGTTTACGAAGCTCACACGTTTCTCGCTCTTAACTACAAAGCATTGCATGTTAGAGGATCTGTGGTTTGTTTCAGTTTCAGAAGCAGAGTTGAACTAGCAATGGTCCATATGTGTAAGAAACACCGTTCTTTTGTTCTGAGCACACTCAAGTTTCCTGCTCTTTAGAGACACTAGAGAGCAAGAGCGTGCTTCTTGCTGTAAAGCAGAGTGTGTTTCAAGGATGACAATGGTGCTGTGTGTTTTCCTTCAGAAATGGAGATAAATCCCAGTCTCTGTGTCTTCCTACAGGCAAAACTTCGTTTCAGGTAAACTCAGACACTTTTCACCTCAAACAAAGCTACATCATTCAAGTAGCTCACACGTTTCTTGCTCTTAACTGAAAAGCATTGGATGTTAGATGACTTGTGATTTGTATCAGTTTCAGAAGCAGAGTTGAACTAGCAATGGTCCGTACGTGTAGGAAACACCGTTATTTTGTTCTGACCACAATCACGTTTCCTGCTGTATTAGAGACTCTTAGAAAGCAAGAGCGTGCTTCTTGCTCTAAAGCAGAGTGTGTTTCATGGATGAGAACTGTGCTGTGTGTTTCCCTTCAGGAATGGAGTTAAATTCCAGGCTCTGTGTCCTCCTACTAGCAAGACATCATTTCAGGTATACGCAGTCAAATTTCAGCTCAAATGAATATAAATCGTTTAGGAAGCTCACACGTTTCTCGCTCTTAACTGGAAAGCATTGGCTGTTAGATGACTTGCGGTTTGTATCAGTTTCAGAAGCAGCGTTGAACTAGCAATGGTTCATATGTGTAGGAAACACCGTTCTTTTGTTCTGAGCACACTCACATTTCCTGATGTATTAGAGACCCTAGAAAGCAAGAACGTGCTTCTTGCTCTATAGCATAGTGTGTTTCAGGGATGACAACTGTGCTGTGTGTTTTCCTTCAGAAATGGAGATAAATCCCAGGCTCTGTGTCTTCCTACAGGCAAACTTCATTTCAGGTAAACTCAGTCACTTTTCACCTCAAACAAAGCTACATCATTCAAGTAGCTCACACGTTTCTTGCTCTTAACTGAAAAGCATTGGATGTTAGATGACTTGTGGTTTGTATCAGTTTCAGAAGCAGAGTTGAACTAGCAATGGTCCGTATGTGTAGGAAACACCATTCTTTTGTTCTGAGCACACTTTCAAGTTTCTGGCTCTATTATAGACTTTAGAAACAAAGAGCGTGCTTCTTGCTCTAAAGCAGAGTGTGTTTCAAGGATAACAACTGTGCTGTGAGTTTCCCTTCAGGAATGGAGTTTAATCCCAGGCTCTGTGTCTTCCTACAAGAAGACATCATTTCAGGTAAACGCAGTCACATTTAGCTCAAACGAATATAAATCATTCACAAAGCTCACATGTTTCTCGCTCTTAACTGAAAAGCATTGGATGTTAGAGGACCTGTGGTTTCTATCAGTTTCAGAAGCAGAGTTGAACTACCAATTGTCCATATGTGTAGGAAACACCGTTCTTTTGTTCTGAGCACACTTTCAAGTTTCTGGCTCTATTATAGACTCTAGAAAGCAAGAGCGTGCTTCTTGCTCTAAAGCAGAGTGTGTTTCAAGGATGACAACTGTGCTGTGTGTTTCCCTTCCAAAATGGAGTTAAATCCCAGGCTCTGTGTCTTCCTACAAGCAAGGCATCTTTTCAGGTATACTCAGTCATTTTTCAGCTCAAAGGAAGCTACATCCTTCATGAAGCTCACACGTTTCTCGCTCTTAAATGGAAAGCATTGCATGTTAGAGGAACTGTAGTTTGCATCAGTTTCAGAAGAAGAGTTGACCTAGATATGGTCCGTATGTGTAGGAAACACCATTCTTTTGTTCTGACCACAGTCACATTTCCTGCTGTATAGAGACTCTTAGAAAGCAAGAGCATGATTCTTGCTAAAAGGAAAGTGTGTTTCATGGAGGAGAACTGTGCTGTCTGTTTCCCTTCAGAAAGGGAGTTAAACTCCATGCTCTGTGTATTCCTACAAGCAAGACATCATTTCAGGTAAACTCAGTCACTTTTCAGCTCAAATGAATATAAATCGTTTACGAACCTCACACTTTCCTCGCTCGTAACTGAAAAGCACCAGATGTTAGATGACTTGTGTTTAGTATCAGTTTCAGAAGCAGAGTTGAACTAGCAATGGTCCGTATGTGTAGGAAACACCGTTCTTTGGTTCTGAGCACACTCACATTTCCTGCTGTATTAGAGACTGTAGTGAGCAAGAGCGTGCTTCTTGCTGTATAGCAGAGTGTTTTTCAAGGATGACAACTGTGCTGAGTGGTTTCCTTCAGAAATGGAGATAAATCCCAGGCTCTGTGTCTTCCTACAGGCAAAACTTTGTTTCAGGTAAACTCAGTCACTTTTCACCTCAAACAAAGCTACATCATTCAAGTAGCTCACACGTTTCTTGCTCTTAACTGAAAAGCATTGGATGTTAGATGACTTGTGGTTTGTATCAGTTTCAGAAGCAGAGTTGAACCAGCAATGGTCCGTATGTGGAGGAAACTCCTTTATTTTGTTCTCACCACAGTCACATTTCATGCTGTATTAGAGACTCTTAGAAAGCAAGAGGGTGCTTCTTGCTCTAAAGCAGAGTGTGTTTCATGAATGAGAACTGTGCTGTGTATTTCCCTTCAGGAATGGAGTTAAATTCCAGGCTCTGTGTCCTCCTCCTAGCAAGACCTCATTTCAGGTAAACGCAGTCACTTTTCAGCTCAAATGAATATAAATCATTTATGAAGCTCACACGTTTCTTGCTCTTAACTGAAAAGCATTGGATGTTAGATGACTTGGGGTTTGTTTCAGTTTCAGAAGCAGCGTTGAACTAGCAATGGTCCGTACGTGTAGGAAACACCGTTCTTATGTTATGAGCACACTCAAGTTTCCAGATGTATTAGAGACTCTAGAAAGCAAGAGCGTGCTTCTTATTCTAAAGCAGAGTGTTTCACGAATGACAACTGTCCTCAGTGTTTAGCTTCAGACATGGTGTTAAATCCCAAGCTCTGTGTCTTCCTACAGTCAAGACTTCGTTTCAGGTAAACTCAGTCACCTTTCAGCTCAAACAAAGCTACATCGTTTATGTAGCTCACACGTTTCTCGCTCTAACTGAAATGCATTGGATATTAGAGGAACTGTGGTTTGTATCAATTTCAGAAGCAGAGTTGGTCTACATATGGTCTCTATGTGTAGGAAACACCGTTCTTTTTTCTGAGCACACTCACGTTTCCTGCTGTATTAGAGATTCTATAAAGCAAGAGCTTGCTTCTTGCTCTAAAGCAGACTGTGTTTCATCGATGAAAACTGTGCTGTGTGTTTACCTTCAGAAATGGAGTTAAATCCCAGGCTCTGTATCTTCCTACATGCAAGTCATCATGTCATGTAAACGCAGACACTTTTCAGCTCAAATGAATATAAATCGTATACGAAGCTCACACGTTACTTGCTCTGAATTGAAAAGCATTGGATGTTAGATGACTTGTGATTTGTATCAGTTTCAGAAGCAGAGTTGAACTAGCAATGAACCGTATGTGTAGGAAACACCGTTATTTTTTTCTGACCACAGTCACGTTTCCTGCTGTATTAGAGACTCTTAGAAAGCAAGAGGGTGCTTCTTGCTCTAAAGCAGAGTGTGTTTCATGGATGAGAACTGTGCTGTGTGTTTCCCTTCAGGAATGGAGTTAAATTCCAGGCTCTGTGTCCTCCTACTTTCAAGACATCATTCCAGGTATACGCAGTCACTTTTCAGGTCAAATGAATATAAATCGTTTACGAAGCTCACACGTTTCTCGCTCTTAACTACAAAGCATTGCATGTTAGAGGATCTGTGGTTTGTTTCAGTTTCAGAAGCAGAGTTGAACTAGCAATGGTCCATATGTGTAAGAAACACCGTTCTTTTGTTCTGAGCACACTCAAGTTTCCTGCTCTTTAGAGACACTAGAGAGCAAGAGCGTGCTTCTTGCTGTAAAGCAGAGTGTGTTTCAAGGATGACAATGGTGCTGTGTGTTTTCCTTCAGAAATGGAGATAAATCCCAGTCTCTTTGTCTTCCTACAGGCAAAACTTCGTTTCAGGTAAACTCAGACACTTTTCACCTCAAACAAAGCTACATCATTCAAGTAGCTCACACGTTTCTTGCTCTTAACTGAAAAGCATTGGATGTTAGATGACTTGTGATTTGTATCAGTTTCAGAAGCAGAGTTGAACTAGCAATGGTCCGTACGTGTAGGAAACACCGTTATTTTGTTCTGACCACAATCACGTTTCCTGCTGTATTAGAGACTCTTAGAAAGCAAGAGCGTGCTTCTTGCTCTAAAGCAGACTGTGTTTCATCGATGAAAACTGTGCTGTGTGTTTACCTTCAGAAATGGAGTTAAATCCCAGGCTCTGTATCTTCCTACAAGCAAGGCATCTTTTCAGGTATACTCAGTCATTTTTCAGCTCAAAGGAAGCTACATCCTTCATGAAGCTCACACGTTTCTCGCTCTTAAATGGAAAGCATTGCATGTTAGAGGAACTGTAGTTTGCATCAGTTTCAGAAGAAGAGTTGACCTAGATATGGTCCGTATGTGTAGGAAACACCATTCTTTTGTTCTGACCACAGTCACATTTCCTGCTGTATAGAGACTCTTAGAAAGCAAGAGCGTGATTCTTGCTAAAAGGAAAGTGTGTTTCATGGATGAGAACTATGCTGTCTGTTTCCCTTCAGAAAGGGAGTTAAACTCCATGCTCTGTGTATTCCTACAAGCAAGACATCATTTCAGGTAAACTCAGTAACTTTTCAGCTCAAATGAATATAAATCGTTTACGAAACTCATACTTTTCTCGCTCGTAACTGAAAAGCATCGGATGTTAGATGACTTGTGTTTAGTATCAGTTTCAGAAGCAGCGTTGAACTAGAAATCGTCCGTATGTGTAGGAAACACCATTCTTTTGTTCTGAGCACACTCACGTTTCCTGCTGTATTAGAGACTCTAGAGAGCAAGAGCGTGCTTCTTGCTGTAAAGCAGAGTGTGTTTCAAGGATGACAACTGTGCTGTGTGTTTTCCTTCAGAAATGGAGATAAATCCCAGGCTCTGTGTCTTCCTACAGGCAAAACTTCGTTTCAGGTAAACTCAGTCACTTTTCAACTCAAACAAAGCTACATCGTTCAAGTAGCTAACACGTTTCTTGCTCTTAACTGAAAAGCATTGGATGTTAGATGACTTCGGGTTTGTATCAGTTTCAGAAGCAGAGTTGAACCAGCAATGGTCCTTATGTGTAGGAAACACCGTTCTTTTGTTCTGAACACACTCACGTTTCCTGCTGTATTAGAGACTCTAGAGAGCAAGAGCGTGCTTCTTGCTGTAAAGCAGAGTGTGTTTCAAGGATGACAACTGTGCTGTGTGTTTTCCTTCAAAATGGAGATAAATCCCAGGCTCTGTGTCTTCCTACAGGCAAAACTTCGTTTCAGGTAAACTCAGTCACTTTTCAGCTCAAACAAAGCTACATCGTTCAAGTACCTCACACGTTTCTTGCTCTAAATGAAAAGCATTGGATATTAGAGAAACTGTGGTTTGTATCAGTTTCAGAAGCAGAGTTGAACCAGCAATGGTCCTTATGTGTAGGAAACACCGTTCTTTTGTTCTGAGCACACTCACGTTTCCTGCTGTATTAGAGATTCTAGAAAGCAAGAGCGTGCTTCTTGCTCTAAAGCAGACTGTCTTTCATCGATGAAAACTGTGCTGTGTGTTTCCCTTCAGAAATGGAGTTAAATCCCAGGCTCTGTACCTTCCTACAAGCAAGTCATCATTTCATGTAAACGCAGTCACTTTTCAGCTCAAATGAATATAAATCGTTTACGAAGCTCACACGTTTCTTGCTCTTAAGAGAAAACATTGGATGTTAGATGACTTGTGGTTTGTATCAGTTTCAGAAGCAGAGTTGAACTAGCAATGGTCCGTATGTGTAGGAAACACCGTTCTTTGGTTCTGAGCACACTCACATTTCCTGCTGTATTAGAGACTGTAGTGAGCAAGAGCGTGCTTCTTGCTGTATAGCAGAGTGTTTTTCAAGGATGACAACTGTGCTGAGTGGTTTCCTTCAGAAATGGAGATAAATCCCAGGCTCTGTGTCTTCCTACAGGCAAAACTTTGTTTCAGGTAAACTCAGTCACTTTTCACCTCAAACAAAGCTACATCATTCAAGTAGCTCACACGTTTCTTGCTCTTAACTGAAAAGCATTGGATGTTAGATGACTTGTGGTTTGTATCAGTTTCAGAAGCAGAGTTGAACCAGCAATGGTCCGTATGTGGAGGAAACTCCTTTATTTTGTTCTCACCACAGTCACATTTCATGCTGTATTAGAGACTCTTAGAAAGCAAGAGGGTGCTTCTTGCTCTAAAGCAGAGTGTGTTTCATGAATGAGAACTGTGCTGTGTATTTCCCTTCAGGAATGGAGTTAAATTCCAGGCTCTGTGTCCTCCTCCTAGCAAGACCTCATTTCAGGTAAACGCAGTCACTTTTCAGCTCAAATGAATATAAATCATTTATGAAGCTCACACGTTTCTTGCTCTTAACTGAAAAGCATTGGATGTTAGATGACTTGGGGTTTGTTTCAGTTTCAGAAGCAGCGTTGAACTAGCAATGGTCCGTACGTGTAGGAAACACCGTTCTTATGTTATGAGCACACTCAAGTTTCCAGATGTATTAGAGACTCTAGAAAGCAAGAGCGTGCTTCTTATTCTAAAGCAGAGTGTTTCACGAATGACAACTGTCCTCAGTGTTTAGCTTCAGACATGGTGTTAAATCCCAAGCTCTGTGTCTTCCTACAGTCAAGACTTCGTTTCAGGTAAACTCAGTCACCTTTCAGCTCAAACAAAGCTACATCGTTTACGTAGCTCACACGTTTCTCGCTCTAACTGAAATGCATTGGATATTAGAGGAACTGTGGTTTGTATCAATTTCAGAAGCAGAGTTGGTCTACATATGGTCTCTATGTGTAGGAAACACCGTTCTTTTTTCTGAGCACACTCACGTTTCCTGCTGTATTAGAGATTCTATAAAGCAAGAGCGTGCTTCTTGCTCTAAAGCAGACTGTGTTTCATCGATGAAAACTGTGCTGTGTGTTTACCTTCAGAAATGGAGTTAAATCCCAGGCTCTGTATCTTCCTACATGCAAGTCATCATGTCATGTAAACGCAGACACTTTTCAGCTCAAATGAATATAAATCGTATACGAAGCTCACACGTTACTTGCTCTGAATTGAAAAGCATTGGATGTTAGATGACTTGTGATTTGTATCAGTTTCAGAAGCAGAGTTGAACTAGCAATGAACCGTATGTGTAGGAAACACCGTTATTTTTTTCTGACCACAGTCACGTTTCCTGCTGTATTAGAGACTCTTAGAAAGCAAGAGGGTGCTTCTTGCTCTAAAGCAGAGTGTGTTTCATGGATGAGAACTGTGCTGTGTGTTTCCCTTCAGGAATGGAGTTAAATTCCTGGCTCTGTGTCCTCCTACTTTCAAGACATCATTCCAGGTATACGCAGTCACTTTTCAGGTCAAATGAATATAAATCGTTTACGAAGCTCACACGTTTCTCGCTCTTAACTACAAAGCATTGCATGTTAGAGGATCTGTGGTTTGTTTCAGTTTCAGAAGCAGAGTTGAACTAGCAATGGTCCATATGTGTAAGAAACACCGTTCTTTTGTTCTGAGCACACTCAAGTTTCCTGCTCTTTAGAGACACTAGAGAGCAAGAGCGTGCTTCTTGCTGTAAAGCAGAGTGTGTTTCAAGGATGACAATGGTGCTGTGTGTTTTCCTTCAGAAATGGAGATAAATCCCAGTCTCTGTGTCTTCCTACAGGCAAAACTTCGTTTCAGGTAAACTCAGACACTTTTCACCTCAAACAAAGCTACATCATTCAAGTAGCTCACACGTTTCTTGCTCTTAACTGAAAAGCATTGGATGTTAGATGACTTGTGATTTGTATCAGTTTCAGAAGCAGAGTTGAACTAGCAATGGTCCGTACGTGTAGGAAACACCGTTATTTTGTTCTGACCACAATCACGTTTCCTGCTGTATTAGAGACTCTTAGAAAGCAAGAGCGTGCTTCTTGCTCTAAAGCAGAGTGTGTTTCATGGATGAGAACTGTGCTGTGTGTTTCCCTTCAGGAATGGAGTTAAATTCCAGGCTCTGTGTCCTCCTACTAGCAAGACATCATTTCAGGTATACGCAGTCAAATTTCAGCTCAAATGAATATAAATCGTTTAGGAAGCTCACACGTTTCTCGCTCTTAACTGGAAAGCATTGGCTGTTAGATGACTTGCGGTTTGTATCAGTTTCAGAAGCAGCGTTGAACTAGCAATGGTTCATATGTGTAGGAAACACCGTTCTTTTGTTCTGAGCACACTCACATTTCCTGATGTATTAGAGACCCTAGAAAGCAAGAACGTGCTTCTTGCTCTATAGCATAGTGTGTTTCAGGGATGACAACTGTGCTGTGTGTTTTCCTTCAGAAATGGAGATAAATCCCAGGCTCTGTGTCTTCCTACAGGCAAACTTCATTTCAGGTAAACTCAGTCACTTTTCACCTCAAACAAAGCTACATCATTCAAGTAGCTCACACGTTTCTTGCTCTTAACTGAAAAGCATTGGATGTTAGATGACTTGTGGTTTGTATCAGTTTCAGAAGCAGAGTTGAACTAGCAATGGTCCGTATGTGTAGGAAACACCATTCTTTTGTTCTGAGCACACTTTCAAGTTTCTGGCTCTATTATAGACTTTAGAAACAAAGAGCGTGCTTCTTGCTCTAAAGCAGAGTGTGTTTCAAGGATAACAACTGTGCTGTGAGTTTCCCTTCAGGAATGGAGTTTAATCCCAGGCTCTGTGTCTTCCTACAAGAAGACATCATTTCAGGTAAACGCAGTCACATTTAGCTCAAACGAATATAAATCATTCACAAAGCTCACATGTTTCTCGCTCTTAACTGAAAAGCATTGGATGTTAGAGGACCTGTGGTTTCTATCAGTTTCAGAAGCAGAGTTGAACTACCAATTGTCCATATGTGTAGGAAACACCGTTCTTTTGTTCTGAGCACACTTTCAAGTTTCTGGCTCTATTATAGACTCTAGAAAGCAAGAGCGTGCTTCTTGCTCTAAAGCAGAGTGTGTTTCAAGGATGACAACTGTGCTGTGTGTTTCCCTTCCAAAATGGAGTTAAATCCCAGGCTCTGTGTCTTCCTACAAGCAAGGCATCTTTTCAGGTATACTCAGTCATTTTTCAGCTCAAAGGAAGCTACATCCTTCATGAAGCTCACACGTTTCTCGCTCTTAAATGGAAAGCATTGCATGTTAGAGGAACTGTAGTTTGCATCAGTTTCAGAAGAAGAGTTGACCTAGATATGGTCCGTATGTGTAGGAAACACCATTCTTTTGTTCTGACCACAGTCACATTTCCTGCTGTATAGAGACTCTTAGAAAGCAAGAGCATGATTCTTGCTAAAAGGAAAGTGTGTTTCATGGAGGAGAACTGTGCTGTCTGTTTCCCTTCAGAAAGGGAGTTAAACTCCATGCTCTGTGTATTCCTACAAGCAAGACATCATTTCAGGTAAACTCAGTCACTTTTCAGCTCAAATGAATATAAATCGTTTACGAACCTCACACTTTCCTCGCTCGTAACTGAAAAGCACCAGATGTTAGATGACTTGTGTTTAGTATCAGTTTCAGAAGCAGAGTTGAACTAGCAATGGTCCGTATGTGTAGGAAACACCGTTCTTTGGTTCTGAGCACACTCACATTTCCTGCTGTATTAGAGACTGTAGTGAGCAAGAGCGTGCTTCTTGCTGTATAGCAGAGTGTTTTTCAAGGATGACAACTGTGCTGAGTGGTTTCCTTCAGAAATGGAGATAAATCCCAGGCTCTGTGTCTTCCTACAGGCAAAACTTTGTTTCAGGTAAACTCAGTCACTTTTCACCTCAAACAAAGCTACATCATTCAAGTAGCTCACACGTTTCTTGCTCTTAACTGAAAAGCATTGGATGTTAGATGACTTGTGGTTTGTATCAGTTTCAGAAGCAGAGTTGAACCAGCAATGGTCCGTATGTGGAGGAAACTCCTTTATTTTGTTCTCACCACAGTCACATTTCATGCTGTATTAGAGACTCTTAGAAAGCAAGAGGGTGCTTCTTGCTCTAAAGCAGAGTGTGTTTCATGAATGAGAACTGTGCTGTGTATTTCCCTTCAGGAATGGAGTTAAATTCCAGGCTCTGTGTCCTCCTCCTAGCAAGACCTCATTTCAGGTAAACGCAGTCACTTTTCAGCTCAAATGAATATAAATCATTTATGAAGCTCACACGTTTCTTGCTCTTAACTGAAAAGCATTGGATGTTAGATGACTTGGGGTTTGTTTCAGTTTCAGAAGCAGCGTTGAACTAGCAATGGTCCGTACGTGTAGGAAACACCGTTCTTATGTTATGAGCACACTCAAGTTTCCAGATGTATTAGAGACTCTAGAAAGCAAGAGCGTGCTTCTTATTCTAAAGCAGAGTGTTTCACGAATGACAACTGTCCTCAGTGTTTAGCTTCAGACATGGTGTTAAATCCCAAGCTCTGTGTCTTCCTACAGTCAAGACTTCGTTTCAGGTAAACTCAGTCACCTTTCAGCTCAAACAAAGCTACATCGTTTATGTAGCTCACACGTTTCTCGCTCTAACTGAAATGCATTGGATATTAGAGGAACTGTGGTTTGTATCAATTTCAGAAGCAGAGTTGGTCTACATATGGTCTCTATGTGTAGGAAACACCGTTCTTTTTTCTGAGCACACTCACGTTTCCTGCTGTATTAGAGATTCTATAAAGCAAGAGCTTGCTTCTTGCTCTAAAGCAGACTGTGTTTCATCGATGAAAACTGTGCTGTGTGTTTACCTTCAGAAATGGAGTTAAATCCCAGGCTCTGTATCTTCCTACATGCAAGTCATCATGTCATGTAAACGCAGACACTTTTCAGCTCAAATGAATATAAATCGTATACGAAGCTCACACGTTACTTGCTCTGAATTGAAAAGCATTGGATGTTAGATGACTTGTGATTTGTATCAGTTTCAGAAGCAGAGTTGAACTAGCAATGAACCGTATGTGTAGGAAACACCGTTATTTTTTTTCTGACCACAGTCACGTTTCCTGCTGTATTAGAGACTCTTAGAAAGCAAGAGGGTGCTTCTTGCTCTAAAGCAGAGTGTGTTTCATGGATGAGAACTGTGCTGTGTGTTTCCCTTCAGGAATGGAGTTAAATTCCAGGCTCTGTGTCCTCCTACTTTCAAGACATCATTCCAGGTATACGCAGTCACTTTTCAGGTCAAATGAATATAAATAGTTTACGAAGCTCACACGTTTCTCGCTCTTAACTACAAAGCATTGCATGTTAGAGGATCTGTGGTTTGTTTCAGTTTCAGAAGCAGAGTTGAACTAGCAATGGTCCATATGTGTAAGAAACACCGTTCTTTTGTTCTGAGCACACTCAAGTTTCCTGCTCTTTAGAGACACTAGAGAGCAAGAGCGTGCTTCTTGCTGTAAAGCAGAGTGTGTTTCAAGGATGACAATGGTGCTGTGTGTTTTCCTTCAGAAATGGAGATAAATCCCAGTCTCTTTGTCTTCCTACAGGCAAAACTTCGTTTCAGGTAAACTCAGACACTTTTCACCTCAAACAAAGCTACATCATTCAAGTAGCTCACACGTTTCTTGCTCTTAACTGAAAAGCATTGGATGTTAGATGACTTGTGATTTGTATCAGTTTCAGAAGCAGAGTTGAACTAGCAATGGTCCGTACGTGTAGGAAACACCGTTATTTTGTTCTGACCACAATCACGTTTCCTGCTGTATTAGAGACACTTAGAAAGCAAGAGCGTGCTTCTTGCTCTAAAGCAGAGTGTGTTTCATGGATGAGAACTGTGCTGTGTGTTTCCCTTCAGGAATGGAGTTAAATTCCAGGCTCTGTGTCCTCCTACTAGCAAGACATCATTTCAGGTATACGCAGTCAATTTTCAGCTCAAATGAATATAAATCGTTTAGGAAGCTCACACGTTTCTCGCTCTTAACTGGAAAGCATTGGATGTTAGATGACTTGCGGTTTGTATCAGTTTCAGAAGCAGCGTTGAACTAGCAATGGTCCATATGTGTAGGAAACACCGTTCTTTTGTTCTGAGCACACTCACGTTTCCTGATGTATTAGAGACCCTAGAAAGCAAGAGCGTGCTTCTTGCTCTATAGCATAGTGTGTTTCAGGGTTGACAACTGTGCTGTGTGTTTTCCTTCAGAAATGGAGATAAATCCCAGGCTCTGTGTCTTCCTACAGGCAAACTTCATTTCAGGTAAACTCAGTCACTTTTCACCTCAAACAAAGCTACATCATTCAAGTAGCTCACACGTTTCTTGCTCTTAACTGAAAAGCATTGGATGTTAGATGACTTGTGGTTTGTATCAGTTTCAGAAGCAGAGTTGAACCAGCAATGGTCCTTATGTGGAGGAAACTCCTTTATTTTGTTCTGACCATAGTCACATTTCATGCTGTATTAGAGACTCTTAGAAAGCAAGAGCGTGCTTCTTGCTCTAAAGCAGAGTGTGTTTCATGGATGACAACTGTGCTGTCTGTTTTCCTTCAGAAATGGAGATAAATCCCAGGCTCTGTGTCTTCCTACAGGCAAAACTTCGTTTCAGGTAAACTCAGTCACTTTTCACCTCAAACAAAGCTACATCATTCAAGTAGCTCACACGTTTCTTGCTCTTAACTGAAAAGCATTGGATGTTAGATGACTTGTGGTTTGTATCAGTTTCAGAAGCAGAGTTGAACTAGCAATGGTCCGTATGTGTAGGAAACACCGTTATTTTGTTCTGAACACAGTCACATTTCCTGTTGTATTAGAGACTCGTAGAAAGCAAGAGCGTGCTTCTTGCTCTAAAGCAGAGTGTGTTTCAGGGATGAAAACTGTGCTGTGTGTTTCCCTTCAGGAATGGAGTAAAATTCCAGGCTCTGTGTCCTCCTACTTTCAAGACATCATTTCAGGTATACGCAGTCACTTTTCAGCTCAAATGAATATAAATCGTTTACCAAGCTCACACGTTTCTTTCTCTTAACTGAAAAGCATTGGATGTTAGATGACTTGTGATTTGTATCAGTTTTAGAAGCAGAGTTGAACTAGCAATGGTCCGTACATGTAGGAAACACCGTTATTTTGTTCTGACCACAGTCACGTTTCCTACTGTATTAGAGACTCTTAGAAAGCAAGAGCGTGCTTCTTGCTCTAAAGCAGAGTGTGTTTCACGGATGACAACTGTGCTCTGTGTTTAGCTTCAGACATGGTGTTAAATCCCAGGCTCTGAGTCTTCCTACAGGCAAAACTTCGTTTCAGGTAAACTCAGTCACATTTCAGCTCAAACAAAGCTACATCGTTCAAGTAGCTAACACGTTTCTTGCTCTTAACTGAAAATCATTGGATGTTAGATGACTTCGGGTTTGTATCAGTTTCAGAAGCAGAGTTGAACCAGCAATGGTCCGTATGTGTAGGAAACACCATTCTTTTGTTCTGAGCACACTCACGTTTCCTGATGTATTAGAGACCATAGAAAGCAAGAGCGTGCTTCTTGCTCTATAGCATAGTGTGTTTCAGGGATGACAACTGTGCTGTGTGTTTTCCTTCAGAAATGGAGATAAATCCCAGGCTCTGTGTCTTCCTACAGGCAAACTTCATTTCAGTTAAACTCAGTCACTTTTCACCTCAAACAAAGCTACATCATTCAAGTAGCTCACACGTTTCTTGCTCTTAACTGAAAAGCATTGGATGTTAGATGACTTGTGGTTTGTATCAGTTTCAGAAGCAGAGTTGAACCAGCAATGGTCCGTATGTGTAGGAAACACCATTCTTTTGTTCTGACCACAGTCACATTTCCTGCTGTATAGAGACTCTTAGAAAGCAAGAGCGTGATTCTTGCTAAAAGGAAAGTGTGTTTCATGGATGAGAACTGTGCTGTCTGTTTCCCTTCAGAAAGGGAGTTAAACTCCATGCTCTGTGTATTCCTACAAGCAAGACATCATTTCAGGTAAACTCAGTCACTTTTCAGCTCAAATGAATATAAATCGTTTACGAACCTCACACTTTCCTCGCTCGTAACTGAAAAGCATCAGATGTTAGATGACTTGTGTTTAGTATCAGTTTCAGAAGCAGAGTTGAACTAGCAATGGTCCGTATGTGTAGGAAACACCGTTCTTTGGTTCTGAGCACACTCACATTTCCTGCTGTATTAGAGACTGTAGTGAGCAAGAGCGTGCTTCTTGGTGTATAGCAGAGTGTTTTTCAAGGATGACAACTGTGCTGAGTGGTTTCCTTCAGAAATGGAGATAAATCCCAGGCTCTGTGTCTTCCTACAGGCAAAACTTTGTTTCAGGTAAACTCAGTCACTTTTCACCTCAAACAAAGCTACATCATTCAAGTAGCTCACACGTTTCTTGCTCTTAACTGAAAAGCATTGGATGTTAGATGACTTGTGGTTTGTATCAGTTTCAGAAGCAGAGTTGAACCAGCAATGGTCCGTATGTGGAGGAAACTCCTTTATTTTGTTCTCACCACAGTCACATTTCATGCTGTATTAGAGACTCTTAGAAAGCAAGAGGGTGCTTCTTGCTCTAAAGCAGAGTGTGTTTCATGAATGAGAACTGTGCTGTGTATTTCCCTTCAGGAATGGAGTTAAATTCCAGGCTCTGTGTCCTCCTCCTAGCAAGACCTCATTTCAGGTAAACGCAGTCACTTTTCAGCTCAAATGAATATAAATCATTTATGAAGCTCACACGTTTCTTGCTCTTAACTGAAAAGCATTGGATGTTAGATGACTTGGGGTTTGTTTCAGTTTCAGAAGCAGCGTTGAACTAGCAATGGTCCGTACGTGTAGGAAACACCGTTCTTATGTTATGAGCACACTCAAGTTTCCAGATGTATTAGAGACTCTAGAAAGCAAGAGCGTGCTTCTTATTCTAAAGCAGAGTGTTTCACGAATGACAACTGTCCTCAGTGTTTAGCTTCAGACATGGTGTTAAATCCAAAGCTCTGTGTCTTCCTACAGTCAAGACTTCGTTTCAGGTAAACTCAGTCACCTTTCAGCTCAAACAAAGCTACATCGTTTACGTAGCTCACACGTTTCTCGCTCTAACTGAAACGCATTGGATATTAGAGGAACTGTGGTTTGTATCAATTTCAGAAGCAGAGTTGGTCTACATATGGTCTCTATGTGTAGGAAACACCGTTCTTTTTTCTGAGCACACTCACGTTTCCTGCTGTATTAGAGATTCTATAAAGCAAGAGCGTGCTTCTTGCTCTAAAGCAGACTGTGTTTCATCGATGAAAACTGTGCTGTGTGTTTACCTTCAGAAATGGAGTTAAATCCCAGGCTCTGTATCTTCCTACAAGCAAGGCATCTTTTCAGGTATACTCAGTCATTTTTCAGCTCAAAGGAAGCTACATCCTTCATGAAGCTCACACGTTTCTCGCTCTTAAATGGAAAGCATTGCATGTTAGAGGAACTGTAGTTTGCATCAGTTTCAGAAGAAGAGTTGACCTAGATATGGTCCGTATGTGTAGGAAACACCATTCTTTTGTTCTGACCACAGTCACATTTCCTGCTGTATAGAGACTCTTAGAAAGCAAGAGCGTGATTCTTGCTAAAAGGAAAGTGTGTTTCATGGATGAGAACTATGCTGTCTGTTTCCCTTCAGAAAGGGAGTTAAACTCCATGCTCTGTGTATTCCTACAAGCAAGACATCATTTCAGGTAAACTCAGTAACTTTTCAGCTCAAATGAATATAAATCGTTTACGAAACTCACACTTTTCTCGCTCGTAACTGAAAAGCATCGGATGTTAGATGACTTGTGTTTAGTATCAGTTTCAGAAGCAGCGTTGAACTAGAAATCGTCCGTATGTGTAGGAAACACCATTCTTTTGTTCTGAGCACACTCACGTTTCCTGCTGTATTAGAGACTCTAGAGAGCAAGAGCGTGCTTCTTGCTGTAAAGCAGAGTGTGTTTCAAGGATGACAACTGTGCTGTGTGTTTTCCTTCAGAAATGGAGATAAATCCCAGGCTCTGTGTCTTCCTACAGGCAAAACTTCGTTTCAGGTAAACTCAGTCACTTTTCAACACAAACAAAGCTACATCGTTCAAGTAGCTAACACGTTTCTTGCTCTTAACTGAAAAGCATTGGATGTTAGATGACTTCGGGTTTGTATCAGTTTCAGAAGCAGAGTTGAACCAGCAATGGTCCTTATGTGTAGGAAACACCGTTCTTTTGTTCTGAACACACTCACGTTTCCTGCTGTATTAGAGACTCTAGAGAGCAAGAGCGTGCTTCTTGCTGTAAAGCAGAGTGTGTTTCAAGGATGACAACTGTGCTGTGTGTTTTCCTTCAAAATGGAGATAAATCCCAGGCTCTGTGTCTTCCTACAGGCAAAACTTCGTTTCAGGTAAACTCAGTCACTTTTCAGCTCAAACAAAGCTACATCGTTCAAGTACCTCACACGTTTCTTGCTCTAAATGAAAAGCATTGGATATTAGAGAAACTGTGGTTTGTATCAGTTTCAGAAGCAGAGCTGGTCTACATATGGTCTGTATGTGTAGGAAACACCGTTCTTTTGTTCTGAGCACACTCACGTTTCCTGCTGTATTAGAGATTCTAGAAAGCAAGAGCGTGCTTCTTGCTCTAAAGCAGACTGTCTTTCATCGATGAAAACTGTGCTGTGTGTTTCCCTTCAGAAATGGAGTTAAATCCCAGGCTCTGTACCTTCCTACAAGCAAGTCATCATTTCATGTAAACGCAGTCACTTTTCAGCTCAAATGAATATAAATCGTTTACGAAGCTCACACGTTTCTTGCTCTTAAGAGAAAATATTGGATGTTAGATGACTTGTGGTTTGTATCAGTTTCAGAAGCAGAGTTGAACTAGCAATGGTCCGTATGTGTAGGAAACACCGTTCTTTGGTTCTGAGCACACTCACATTTCCTGCTGTATTAGAGACTGTAGTGAGCAAGAGCGTGCTTCTTGCTGTATAGCAGAGTGTTTTTCAAGGATGACAACTGTGCTGAGTGGTTTCCTTCAGAAATGGAGATAAATCCCAGGCTCTGTGTCTTCCTACAGGCAAAACTTTGTTTCAGGTAAACTCAGTCACTTTTCACCTCAAACAAAGCTACATCATTCAAGTAGCTCACACGTTTCTTGCTCTTAACTGAAAAGCATTGGATGTTAGATGACTTGTGGTTTGTATCAGTTTCAGAAGCAGAGTTGAACCAGCAATGGTCCGTATGTGGAGGAAACTCCTTTATTTTGTTCTCACCACAGTCACATTTCATGCTGTATTAGAGACTCTTAGAAAGCAAGAGGGTGCTTCTTGCTCTAAAGCAGAGTGTGTTTCATGAATGAGAACTGTGCTGTGTATTTCCCTTCAGGAATGGAGTTAAATTCCAGGCTCTGTGTCCTCCTCCTAGCAAGACCTCATTTCAGGTAAACGCAGTCACTTTTCAGCTCAAATGAATATAAATCATTTATGAAGCTCACACGTTTCTTGCTCTTAACTGAAAAGCATTGGATGTTAGATGACTTGGGGTTTGTTTCAGTTTCAGAAGCAGCGTTGAACTAGCAATGGTCCGTACGTGTAGGAAACACCGTTCTTATGTTATGAGCACACTCAAGTTTCCAGATGTATTAGAGACTCTAGAAAGCAAGAGCGTGCTTCTTATTCTAAAGCAGAGTGTTTCACGAATGACAACTGTCCTCAGTGTTTAGCTTCAGACATGGTGTTAAATCCCAAGCTCTGTGTCTTCCTACAGTCAAGACTTCGTTTCAGGTAAACTCAGTCACCTTTCAGCTCAAACAAAGCTACATCGTTTA
Organism: Onychomys leucogaster; assembly: GCA_949786385.1. Taxonomy (NCBI): domain Eukaryota; kingdom Metazoa; phylum Chordata; class Mammalia; order Rodentia; family Cricetidae; genus Onychomys; species Onychomys leucogaster. The sequence goes on from CATKUP010000271.1 coordinate 415,660, forward strand.
CGTAGCTCACACGTTTCTCGCTCTAACTGAAATGCATTGGATATTAGAGGAACTGTGGTTTGTATCAATTTCAGAAGCAGAGTTGGTCTACATATGGTCTCTATGTGTAGGAAACACCGTTCTTTTTTCTGAGCACACTCACGTTTCCTGCTGTATTAGAGATTCTATAAAGCAAGAGCGTGCTTCTTGCTCTAAAGCAGACTGTGTTTCATCGATGAAAACTGTGCTGTGTGTTTACCTTCAGAAATGGAGTTAAATCCCAGGCTCTGTATCTTCCTACATGCAAGTCATCATGTCATGTAAACGCAGACACTTTTCAGCTCAAATGAATATAAATCGTATACGAAGCTCACACGTTACTTGCTCTGAATTGAAAAGCATTGGATGTTAGATGACTTGTGATTTGTATCAGTTTCAGAAGCAGAGTTGAACTAGCAATGAACCGTATGTGTAGGAAACACCGTTATTTTTTTCTGACCACAGTCACGTTTCCTGCTGTATTAGAGACTCTTAGAAAGCAAGAGGGTGCTTCTTGCTCTAAAGCAGAGTGTGTTTCATGGATGAGAACTGTGCTGTGTGTTTCCCTTCAGGAATGGAGTTAAATTCCTGGCTCTGTGTCCTCCTACTTTCAAGACATCATTCCAGGTATACGCAGTCACTTTTCAGGTCAAAAGAATATAAATCGTTTACGAAGCTCACACGTTTCTCGCTCTTAACTACAAAGCATTGCATGTTAGAGGATCTGTGGTTTGTTTCAGTTTCAGAAGCAGAGTTGAACTAGCAATGGTCCATATGTGTAAGAAACACCGTTCTTTTGTTCTGAGCACACTCAAGTTTCCTGCTCTTTAGAGACACTAGAGAGCAAGAGCGTGCTTCTTGCTGTAAAGCAGAGTGTGTTTCAAGGATGACAATGGTGCTGTGTGTTTTCCTTCAGAAATGGAGATAAATCCCAGTCTCTGTGTCTTCCTACAGGCAAAACTTCGTTTCAGGTAAACTCAGACACTTTTCACCTCAAACAAAGCTACATCATTCAAGTAGCTCACACGTTTCTTGCTCTTAACTGAAAAGCATTGGATGTTAGATGACTTGTGATTTGTATCAGTTTCAGAAGCAGAGTTGAACTAGCAATGGTCCGTACGTGTAGGAAACACCGTTATTTTGTTCTGACCACAATCACGTTTCCTGCTGTATTAGAGACTCTTAGAAAGCAAGAGCGTGCTTCTTGCTCTAAAGCAGAGTGTGTTTCATGGATGAGAACTGTGCTGTGTGTTTCCCTTCAGGAATGGAGTTAAATTCCAGGCTCTGTGTCCTCCTACTAGCAAGACATCATTTCAGGTATACGCAGTCAAATTTCAGCTCAAATGAATATAAATCGTTTAGGAAGCTCACACGTTTCTCGCTCTTAACTGGAAAGCATTGGCTGTTAGATGACTTGCGGTTTGTATCAGTTTCAGAAGCAGCGTTGAACTAGCAATGGTTCATATGTGTAGGAAACACCGTTCTTTTGTTCTGAGCACACTCACATTTCCTGATGTATTAGAGACCCTAGAAAGCAAGAACGTGCTTCTTGCTCTATAGCATAGTGTGTTTCAGGGATGACAACTGTGCTGTGTGTTTTCCTTCAGAAATGGAGATAAATCCCAGGCTCTGTGTCTTCCTACAGGCAAACTTCATTTCAGGTAAACTCAGTCACTTTTCACCTCAAACAAAGCTACATCATTCAAGTAGCTCACACGTTTCTTGCTCTTAACTGAAAAGCATTGGATGTTAGATGACTTGTGGTTTGTATCAGTTTCAGAAGCAGAGTTGAACTAGCAATGGTCCGTATGTGTAGGAAACACCATTCTTTTGTTCTGAGCACACTTTCAAGTTTCTGGCTCTATTATAGACTTTAGAAACAAAGAGCGTGCTTCTTGCTCTAAAGCAGAGTGTGTTTCAAGGATAACAACTGTGCTGTGAGTTTCCCTTCAGGAATGGAGTTTAATCCCAGGCTCTGTGTCTTCCTACAAGAAGACATCATTTCAGGTAAACGCAGTCACATTTAGCTCAAACGAATATAAATCATTCACAAAGCTCACATGTTTCTCGCTCTTAACTGAAAAGCATTGGATGTTAGAGGACCTGTGGTTTCTATCAGTTTCAGAAGCAGAGTTGAACTACCAATTGTCCATATGTGTAGGAAACACCGTTCTTTTGTTCTGAGCACACTTTCAAGTTTCTGGCTCTATTATAGACTCTAGAAAGCAAGAGCGTGCTTCTTGCTCTAAAGCAGAGTGTGTTTCAAGGATGACAACTGTGCTGTGTGTTTCCCTTCCAAAATGGAGTTAAATCCCAGGCTCTGTGTCTTCCTACAAGCAAGGCATCTTTTCAGGTATACTCAGTCATTTTTCAGCTCAAAGGAAGCTACATCCTTCATGAAGCTCACACGTTTCTCGCTCTTAAATGGAAAGCATTGCATGTTAGAGGAACTGTAGTTTGCATCAGTTTCAGAAGAAGAGTTGACCTAGATATGGTCCGTATGTGTAGGAAACACCATTCTTTTGTTCTGACCACAGTCACATTTCCTGCTGTATAGAGACTCTTAGAAAGCAAGAGCATGATTCTTGCTAAAAGGAAAGTGTGTTTCATGGAGGAGAACTGTGCTGTCTGTTTCCCTTCAGAAAGGGAGTTAAACTCCATGCTCTGTGTATTCCTACAAGCAAGACATCATTTCAGGTAAACTCAGTCACTTTTCAGCTCAAATGAATATAAATCGTTTACGAACCTCACACTTTCCTCGCTCGTAACTGAAAAGCACCAGATGTTAGATGACTTGTGTTTAGTATCAGTTTCAGAAGCAGAGTTGAACTAGCAATGGTCCGTATGTGTAGGAAACACCGTTCTTTGGTTCTGAGCACACTCACATTTCCTGCTGTATTAGAGACTGTAGTGAGCAAGAGCGTGCTTCTTGCTGTATAGCAGAGTGTTTTTCAAGGATGACAACTGTGCTGAGTGGTTTCCTTCAGAAATGGAGATAAATCCCAGGCTCTGTGTCTTCCTACAGGCAAAACTTTGTTTCAGGTAAACTCAGTCACTTTTCACCTCAAACAAAGCTACATCATTCAAGTAGCTCACACGTTTCTTGCTCTTAACTGAAAAGCATTGGATGTTAGATGACTTGTGGTTTGTATCAGTTTCAGAAGCAGAGTTGAACCAGCAATGGTCCGTATGTGGAGGAAACTCCTTTATTTTGTTCTCACCACAGTCACATTTCATGCTGTATTAGAGACTCTTAGAAAGCAAGAGGGTGCTTCTTGCTCTAAAGCAGAGTGTGTTTCATGAATGAGAACTGTGCTGTGTATTTCCCTTCAGGAATGGAGTTAAATTCCAGGCTCTGTGTCCTCCTCCTAGCAAGACCTCATTTCAGGTAAACGCAGTCACTTTTCAGCTCAAATGAATATAAATCATTTATGAAGCTCACACGTTTCTTGCTCTTAACTGAAAAGCATTGGATGTTAGATGACTTGGGGTTTGTTTCAGTTTCAGAAGCAGCGTTGAACTAGCAATGGTCCGTACGTGTAGGAAACACCGTTCTTATGTTATGAGCACACTCAAGTTTCCAGATGTATTAGAGACTCTAGAAAGCAAGAGCGTGCTTCTTATTCTAAAGCAGAGTGTTTCACGAATGACAACTGTCCTCAGTGTTTAGCTTCAGACATGGTGTTAAATCCCAAGCTCTGTGTCTTCCTACAGTCAAGACTTCGTTTCAGGTAAACTCAGTCACCTTTCAGCTCAAACAAAGCTACATCGTTTATGTAGCTCACACGTTTCTCGCTCTAACTGAAATGCATTGGATATTAGAGGAACTGTGGTTTGTATCAATTTCAGAAGCAGAGTTGGTCTACATATGGTCTCTATGTGTAGGAAACACCGTTCTTTTTTCTGAGCACACTCACGTTTCCTGCTGTATTAGAGATTCTATAAAGCAAGAGCTTGCTTCTTGCTCTAAAGCAGACTGTGTTTCATCGATGAAAACTGTGCTGTGTGTTTACCTTCAGAAATGGAGTTAAATCCCAGGCTCTGTATCTTCCTACATGCAAGTCATCATGTCATGTAAACGCAGACACTTTTCAGCTCAAATGAATATAAATCGTATACGAAGCTCACACGTTACTTGCTCTGAATTGAAAAGCATTGGATGTTAGATGACTTGTGATTTGTATCAGTTTCAGAAGCAGAGTTGAACTAGCAATGAACCGTATGTGTAGGAAACACCGTTATTTTTTTTCTGACCACAGTCACGTTTCCTGCTGTATTAGAGACTCTTAGAAAGCAAGAGGGTGCTTCTTGCTCTAAAGCAGAGTGTGTTTCATGGATGAGAACTGTGCTGTGTGTTTCCCTTCAGGAATGGAGTTAAATTCCAGGCTCTGTGTCCTCCTACTTTCAAGACATCATTCCAGGTATACGCAGTCACTTTTCAGGTCAAATGAATATAAATAGTTTACGAAGCTCACACGTTTCTCGCTCTTAACTACAAAGCATTGCATGTTAGAGGATCTGTGGTTTGTTTCAGTTTCAGAAGCAGAGTTGAACTAGCAATGGTCCATATGTGTAAGAAACACCGTTCTTTTGTTCTGAGCACACTCAAGTTTCCTGCTCTTTAGAGACACTAGAGAGCAAGAGCGTGCTTCTTGCTGTAAAGCAGAGTGTGTTTCAAGGATGACAATGGTGCTGTGTGTTTTCCTTCAGAAATGGAGATAAATCCCAGTCTCTTTGTCTTCCTACAGGCAAAACTTCGTTTCAGGTAAACTCAGACACTTTTCACCTCAAACAAAGCTACATCATTCAAGTAGCTCACACGTTTCTTGCTCTTAACTGAAAAGCATTGGATGTTAGATGACTTGTGATTTGTATCAGTTTCAGAAGCAGAGTTGAACTAGCAATGGTCCGTACGTGTAGGAAACACCGTTATTTTGTTCTGACCACAATCACGTTTCCTGCTGTATTAGAGACACTTAGAAAGCAAGAGCGTGCTTCTTGCTCTAAAGCAGAGTGTGTTTCATGGATGAGAACTGTGCTGTGTGTTTCCCTTCAGGAATGGAGTTAAATTCCAGGCTCTGTGTCCTCCTACTAGCAAGACATCATTTCAGGTATACGCAGTCAATTTTCAGCTCAAATGAATATAAATCGTTTAGGAAGCTCACACGTTTCTCGCTCTTAACTGGAAAGCATTGGATGTTAGATGACTTGCGGTTTGTATCAGTTTCAGAAGCAGCGTTGAACTAGCAATGGTCCATATGTGTAGGAAACACCGTTCTTTTGTTCTGAGCACACTCACGTTTCCTGATGTATTAGAGACCCTAGAAAGCAAGAGCGTGCTTCTTGCTCTATAGCATAGTGTGTTTCAGGGTTGACAACTGTGCTGTGTGTTTTCCTTCAGAAATGGAGATAAATCCCAGGCTCTGTGTCTTCCTACAGGCAAACTTCATTTCAGGTAAACTCAGTCACTTTTCACCTCAAACAAAGCTACATCATTCAAGTAGCTCACACGTTTCTTGCTCTTAACTGAAAAGCATTGGATGTTAGATGACTTGTGGTTTGTATCAGTTTCAGAAGCAGAGTTGAACCAGCAATGGTCCTTATGTGGAGGAAACTCCTTTATTTTGTTCTGACCATAGTCACATTTCATGCTGTATTAGAGACTCTTAGAAAGCAAGAGCGTGCTTCTTGCTCTAAAGCAGAGTGTGTTTCATGGATGACAACTGTGCTGTCTGTTTTCCTTCAGAAATGGAGATAAATCCCAGGCTCTGTGTCTTCCTACAGGCAAAACTTCGTTTCAGGTAAACTCAGTCACTTTTCACCTCAAACAAAGCTACATCATTCAAGTAGCTCACACGTTTCTTGCTCTTAACTGAAAAGCATTGGATGTTAGATGACTTGTGGTTTGTATCAGTTTCAGAAGCAGAGTTGAACTAGCAATGGTCCGTATGTGTAGGAAACACCGTTATTTTGTTCTGAACACAGTCACATTTCCTGTTGTATTAGAGACTCGTAGAAAGCAAGAGCGTGCTTCTTGCTCTAAAGCAGAGTGTGTTTCAGGGATGAAAACTGTGTTGTGTGTTTCCCTTCAGGAATGGAGTAAAATTCCAGGCTCTGTGTCCTCCTACTTTCAAGACATCATTTCAGGTATACGCAGTCACTTTTCAGCTCAAATGAATATAAATCGTTTACCAAGCTCACACGTTTCTTTCTCTTAACTGAAAAGCATTGGATGTTAGATGACTTGTGATTTGTATCAGTTTTAGAAGCAGAGTTGAACTAGCAATGGTCCGTACATGTAGGAAACACCGTTATTTTGTTCTGACCACAGTCACGTTTCCTACTGTATTAGAGACTCTTAGAAAGCAAGAGCGTGCTTCTTGCTCTAAAGCAGAGTGTGTTTCACGGATGACAACTGTGCTCTGTGTTTAGCTTCAGACATGGTGTTAAATCCCAGGCTCTGAGTCTTCCTACAGGCAAAACTTCGTTTCAGGTAAACTCAGTCACATTTCAGCTCAAACAAAGCTACATCGTTCAAGTAGCTAACACGTTTCTTGCTCTTAACTGAAAATCATTGGATGTTAGATGACTTCGGGTTTGTATCAGTTTCAGAAGCAGAGTTGAACCAGCAATGGTCCGTATGTGTAGGAAACACCATTCTTTTGTTCTGAGCACACTCACGTTTCCTGATGTATTAGAGACCATAGAAAGCAAGAGCGTGCTTCTTGCTCTATAGCATAGTGTGTTTCAGGGATGACAACTGTGCTGTGTGTTTTCCTTCAGAAATGGAGATAAATCCCAGGCTCTGTGTCTTCCTACAGGCAAACTTCATTTCAGTTAAACTCAGTCACTTTTCACCTCAAACAAAGCTACATCATTCAAGTAGCTCACACGTTTCTTGCTCTTAACTGAAAAGCATTGGATGTTAGATGACTTGTGGTTTGTATCAGTTTCAGAAGCAGAGTTGAACCAGCAATGGTCCGTATGTGTAGGAAACACCATTCTTTTGTTCTGACCACAGTCACATTTCCTGCTGTATAGAGACTCTTAGAAAGCAAGAGCGTGATTCTTGCTAAAAGGAAAGTGTGTTTCATGGATGAGAACTGTGCTGTCTGTTTCCCTTCAGAAAGGGAGTTAAACTCCATGCTCTGTGTATTCCTACAAGCAAGACATCATTTCAGGTAAACTCAGTCACTTTTCAGCTCAAATGAATATAAATCGTTTACGAACCTCACACTTTCCTCGCTCGTAACTGAAAAGCATCAGATGTTAGATGACTTGTGTTTAGTATCAGTTTCAGAAGCAGAGTTGAACTAGCAATGGTCCGTATGTGTAGGAAACACCGTTCTTTGGTTCTGAGCACACTCACATTTCCTGCTGTATTAGAGACTGTAGTGAGCAAGAGCGTGCTTCTTGGTGTATAGCAGAGTGTTTTTCAAGGATGACAACTGTGCTGAGTGGTTTCCTTCAGAAATGGAGATAAATCCCAGGCTCTGTGTCTTCCTACAGGCAAAACTTTGTTTCAGGTAAACTCAGTCACTTTTCACCTCAAACAAAGCTACATCATTCAAGTAGCTCACACGTTTCTTGCTCTTAACTGAAAAGCATTGGATGTTAGATGACTTGTGGTTTGTATCAGTTTCAGAAGCAGAGTTGAACCAGCAATGGTCCGTATGTGGAGGAAACTCCTTTATTTTGTTCTCACCACAGTCACATTTCATGCTGTATTAGAGACTCTTAGAAAGCAAGAGGGTGCTTCTTGCTCTAAAGCAGAGTGTGTTTCATGAATGAGAACTGTGCTGTGTATTTCCCTTCAGGAATGGAGTTAAATTCCAGGCTCTGTGTCCTCCTCCTAGCAAGACCTCATTTCAGGTAAACGCAGTCACTTTTCAGCTCAAATGAATATAAATCATTTATGAAGCTCACACGTTTCTTGCTCTTAACTGAAAAGCATTGGATGTTAGATGACTTGGGGTTTGTTTCAGTTTCAGAAGCAGCGTTGAACTAGCAATGGTCCGTACGTGTAGGAAACACCGTTCTTATGTTATGAGCACACTCAAGTTTCCAGATGTATTAGAGACTCTAGAAAGCAAGAGCGTGCTTCTTATTCTAAAGCAGAGTGTTTCACGAATGACAACTGTCCTCAGTGTTTAGCTTCAGACATGGTGTTAAATCCAAAGCTCTGTGTCTTCCTACAGTCAAGACTTCGTTTCAGGTAAACTCAGTCACCTTTCAGCTCAAACAAAGCTACATCGTTTACGTAGCTCACACGTTTCTCGCTCTAACTGAAACGCATTGGATATTAGAGGAACTGTGGTTTGTATCAATTTCAGAAGCAGAGTTGGTCTACATATGGTCTCTATGTGTAGGAAACACCGTTCTTTTTTCTGAGCACACTCACGTTTCCTGCTGTATTAGAGATTCTATAAAGCAAGAGCGTGCTTCTTGCTCTAAAGCAGACTGTGTTTCATCGATGAAAACTGTGCTGTGTGTTTACCTTCAGAAATGGAGTTAAATCCCAGGCTCTGTATCTTCCTACAAGCAAGGCATCTTTTCAGGTATACTCAGTCATTTTTCAGCTCAAAGGAAGCTACATCCTTCATGAAGCTCACACGTTTCTCGCTCTTAAATGGAAAGCATTGCATGTTAGAGGAACTGTAGTTTGCATCAGTTTCAGAAGAAGAGTTGACCTAGATATGGTCCGTATGTGTAGGAAACACCATTCTTTTGTTCTGACCACAGTCACATTTCCTGCTGTATAGAGACTCTTAGAAAGCAAGAGCGTGATTCTTGCTAAAAGGAAAGTGTGTTTCATGGATGAGAACTATGCTGTCTGTTTCCCTTCAGAAAGGGAGTTAAACTCCATGCTCTGTGTATTCCTACAAGCAAGACATCATTTCAGGTAAACTCAGTAACTTTTCAGCTCAAATGAATATAAATCGTTTACGAAACTCACACTTTTCTCGCTCGTAACTGAAAAGCATCGGATGTTAGATGACTTGTGTTTAGTATCAGTTTCAGAAGCAGCGTTGAACTAGAAATCGTCCGTATGTGTAGGAAACACCATTCTTTTGTTCTGAGCACACTCACGTTTCCTGCTGTATTAGAGACTCTAGAGAGCAAGAGCGTGCTTCTTGCTGTAAAGCAGAGTGTGTTTCAAGGATGACAACTGTGCTGTGTGTTTTCCTTCAGAAATGGAGATAAATCCCAGGCTCTGTGTCTTCCTACAGGCAAAACTTCGTTTCAGGTAAACTCAGTCACTTTTCAACACAAACAAAGCTACATCGTTCAAGTAGCTAACACGTTTCTTGCTCTTAACTGAAAAGCATTGGATGTTAGATGACTTCGGGTTTGTATCAGTTTCAGAAGCAGAGTTGAACCAGCAATGGTCCTTATGTGTAGGAAACACCGTTCTTTTGTTCTGAACACACTCACGTTTCCTGCTGTATTAGAGACTCTAGAGAGCAAGAGCGTGCTTCTTGCTGTAAAGCAGAGTGTGTTTCAAGGATGACAACTGTGCTGTGTGTTTTCCTTCAAAATGGAGATAAATCCCAGGCTCTGTGTCTTCCTACAGGCAAAACTTCGTTTCAGGTAAACTCAGTCACTTTTCAGCTCAAACAAAGCTACATCGTTCAAGTACCTCACACGTTTCTTGCTCTAAATGAAAAGCATTGGATATTAGAGAAACTGTGGTTTGTATCAGTTTCAGAAGCAGAGCTGGTCTACATATGGTCTGTATGTGTAGGAAACACCGTTCTTTTGTTCTGAGCACACTCACGTTTCCTGCTGTATTAGAGATTCTAGAAAGCAAGAGCGTGCTTCTTGCTCTAAAGCAGACTGTCTTTCATCGATGAAAACTGTGCTGTGTGTTTCCCTTCAGAAATGGAGTTAAATCCCAGGCTCTGTACCTTCCTACAAGCAAGTCATCATTTCATGTAAACGCAGTCACTTTTCAGCTCAAATGAATATAAATCGTTTACGAAGCTCACACGTTTCTTGCTCTTAAGAGAAAATATTGGATGTTAGATGACTTGTGGTTTGTATCAGTTTCAGAAGCAGAGTTGAACTAGCAATGGTCCGTATGTGTAGGAAACACCGTTCTTTGGTTCTGAGCACACTCACATTTCCTGCTGTATTAGAGACTGTAGTGAGCAAGAGCGTGCTTCTTGCTGTATAGCAGAGTGTTTTTCAAGGATGACAACTGTGCTGAGTGGTTTCCTTCAGAAATGGAGATAAATCCCAGGCTCTGTGTCTTCCTACAGGCAAAACTTTGTTTCAGGTAAACTCAGTCACTTTTCACCTCAAACAAAGCTACATCATTCAAGTAGCTCACACGTTTCTTGCTCTTAACTGAAAAGCATTGGATGTTAGATGACTTGTGGTTTGTATCAGTTTCAGAAGCAGAGTTGAACCAGCAATGGTCCGTATGTGGAGGAAACTCCTTTATTTTGTTCTCACCACAGTCACATTTCATGCTGTATTAGAGACTCTTAGAAAGCAAGAGGGTGCTTCTTGCTCTAAAGCAGAGTGTGTTTCATGAATGAGAACTGTGCTGTGTATTTCCCTTCAGGAATGGAGTTAAATTCCAGGCTCTGTGTCCTCCTCCTAGCAAGACCTCATTTCAGGTAAACGCAGTCACTTTTCAGCTCAAATGAATATAAATCATTTATGAAGCTCACACGTTTCTTGCTCTTAACTGAAAAGCATTGGATGTTAGATGACTTGGGGTTTGTTTCAGTTTCAGAAGCAGCGTTGAACTAGCAATGGTCCGTACGTGTAGGAAACACCGTTCTTATGTTATGAGCACACTCAAGTTTCCAGATGTATTAGAGACTCTAGAAAGCAAGAGCGTGCTTCTTATTCTAAAGCAGAGTGTTTCACGAATGACAACTGTCCTCAGTGTTTAGCTTCAGACATGGTGTTAAATCCCAAGCTCTGTGTCTTCCTACAGTCAAGACTTCGTTTCAGGTAAACTCAGTCACCTTTCAGCTCAAACAAAGCTACATCGTTTACGTAGCTCACACGTTTCTCGCTCTAACTGAAATGCATTGGATATTAGAGGAACTGTGGTTTGTATCAATTTCAGAAGCAGAGTTGGTCTACATATGGTCTCTATGTGTAGGAAACACCGTTCTTTTTTCTGAGCACACTCACGTTTCCTGCTGTATTAGAGATTCTATAAAGCAAGAGCGTGCTTCTTGCTCTAAAGCAGACTGTGTTTCATCGATGAAAACTGTGCTGTGTGTTTACCTTCAGAAATGGAGTTAAATCCCAGGCTCTGTATCTTCCTACATGCAAGTCATCATGTCATGTAAACGCAGACACTTTTCAGCTCAAATGAATATAAATCGTATACGAAGCTCACACGTTACTTGCTCTGAATTGAAAAGCATTGGATGTTAGATGACTTGTGATTTGTATCAGTTTCAGAAGCAGAGTTGAACTAGCAATGAACCGTATGTGTAGGAAACACCGTTATTTTTTTCTGACCACAGTCACGTTTCCTGCTGTATTAGAGACTCTTAGAAAGCAAGAGGGTGCTTCTTGCTCTAAAGCAGAGTGTGTTTCATGGATGAGAACTGTGCTGTGTGTTTCCCTTCAGGAATGGAGTTAAATTCCTGGCTCTGTGTCCTCCTACTTTCAAGACATCATTCCAGGTATACGCAGTCACTTTTCAGGTCAAAAGAATATAAATCGTTTACGAAGCTCACACGTTTCTCGCTCTTAACTACAAAGCATTGCATGTTAGAGGATCTGTGGTTTGTTTCAGTTTCAGAAGCAGAGTTGAACTAGCAATGGTCCATATGTGTAAGAAACACCGTTCTTTTGTTCTGAGCACACTCAAGTTTCCTGCTCTTTAGAGACACTAGAGAGCAAGAGCGTGCTTCTTGCTGTAAAGCAGAGTGTGTTTCAAGGATGACAATGGTGCTGTGTGTTTTCCTTCAGAAATGGAGATAAATCCCAGTCTCTGTGTCTTCCTACAGGCAAAACTTCGTTTCAGGTAAACTCAGACACTTTTCACCTCAAACAAAGCTACATCATTCAAGTAGCTCACACGTTTCTTGCTCTTAACTGAAAAGCATTGGATGTTAGATGACTTGTGATTTGTATCAGTTTCAGAAGCAGAGTTGAACTAGCAATGGTCCGTACGTGTAGGAAACACCGTTATTTTGTTCTGACCACAATCACGTTTCCTGCTGTATTAGAGACTCTTAGAAAGCAAGAGCGTGCTTCTTGCTCTAAAGCAGAGTGTGTTTCATGGATGAGAACTGTGCTGTGTGTTTCCCTTCAGGAATGGAGTTAAATTCCAGGCTCTGTGTCCTCCTACTAGCAAGACATCATTTCAGGTATACGCAGTCAAATTTCAGCTCAAATGAATATAAATCGTTTAGGAAGCTCACACGTTTCTCGCTCTTAACTGGAAAGCATTGGCTGTTAGATGACTTGCGGTTTGTATCAGTTTCAGAAGCAGCGTTGAACTAGCAATGGTTCATATGTGTAGGAAACACCGTTCTTTTGTTCTGAGCACACTCACATTTCCTGATGTATTAGAGACCCTAGAAAGCAAGAACGTGCTTCTTGCTCTATAGCATAGTGTGTTTCAGGGATGACAACTGTGCTGTGTGTTTTCCTTCAGAAATGGAGATAAATCCCAGGCTCTGTGTCTTCCTACAGGCAAACTTCATTTCAGGTAAACTCAGTCACTTTTCACCTCAAACAAAGCTACATCATTCAAGTAGCTCACACGTTTCTTGCTCTTAACTGAAAAGCATTGGATGTTAGATGACTTGTGGTTTGTATCAGTTTCAGAAGCAGAGTTGAACTAGCAATGGTCCGTATGTGTAGGAAACACCATTCTTTTGTTCTGAGCACACTTTCAAGTTTCTGGCTCTATTATAGACTTTAGAAACAAAGAGCGTGCTTCTTGCTCTAAAGCAGAGTGTGTTTCAAGGATAACAACTGTGCTGTGAGTTTCCCTTCAGGAATGGAGTTTAATCCCAGGCTCTGTGTCTTCCTACAAGAAGACATCATTTCAGGTAAACGCAGTCACATTTAGCTCAAACGAATATAAATCATTCACAAAGCTCACATGTTTCTCGCTCTTAACTGAAAAGCATTGGATGTTAGAGGACCTGTGGTTTCTATCAGTTTCAGAAGCAGAGTTGAACTACCAATTGTCCATATGTGTAGGAAACACCGTTCTTTTGTTCTGAGCACACTTTCAAGTTTCTGGCTCTATTATAGACTCTAGAAAGCAAGAGCGTGCTTCTTGCTCTAAAGCAGAGTGTGTTTCAAGGATGACAACTGTGCTGTGTGTTTCCCTTCCAAAATGGAGTTAAATCCCAGGCTCTGTGTCTTCCTACAAGCAAGGCATCTTTTCAGGTATACTCAGTCATTTTTCAGCTCAAAGGAAGCTACATCCTTCATGAAGCTCACACGTTTCTCGCTCTTAAATGGAAAGCATTGCATGTTAGAGGAACTGTAGTTTGCATCAGTTTCAGAAGAAGAGTTGACCTAGATATGGTCCGTATGTGTAGGAAACACCATTCTTTTGTTCTGACCACAGTCACATTTCCTGCTGTATAGAGACTCTTAGAAAGCAAGAGCATGATTCTTGCTAAAAGGAAAGTGTGTTTCATGGAGGAGAACTGTGCTGTCTGTTTCCCTTCAGAAAGGGAGTTAAACTCCATGCTCTGTGTATTCCTACAAGCAAGACATCATTTCAGGTAAACTCAGTCACTTTTCAGCTCAAATGAATATAAATCGTTTACGAACCTCACACTTTCCTCGCTCGTAACTGAAAAGCACCAGATGTTAGATGACTTGTGTTTAGTATCAGTTTCAGAAGCAGAGTTGAACTAGCAATGGTCCGTATGTGTAGGAAACACCGTTCTTTGGTTCTGAGCACACTCACATTTCCTGCTGTATTAGAGACTGTAGTGAGCAAGAGCGTGCTTCTTGCTGTATAGCAGAGTGTTTTTCAAGGATGACAACTGTGCTGAGTGGTTTCCTTCAGAAATGGAGATAAATCCCAGGCTCTGTGTCTTCCTACAGGCAAAACTTTGTTTCAGGTAAACTCAGTCACTTTTCACCTCAAACAAAGCTACATCATTCAAGTAGCTCACACGTTTCTTGCTCTTAACTGAAAAGCATTGGATGTTAGATGACTTGTGGTTTGTATCAGTTTCAGAAGCAGAGTTGAACCAGCAATGGTCCGTATGTGGAGGAAACTCCTTTATTTTGTTCTCACCACAGTCACATTTCATGCTGTATTAGAGACTCTTAGAAAGCAAGAGGGTGCTTCTTGCTCTAAAGCAGAGTGTGTTTCATGAATGAGAACTGTGCTGTGTATTTCCCTTCAGGAATGGAGTTAAATTCCAGGCTCTGTGTCCTCCTCCTAGCAAGACCTCATTTCAGGTAAACGCAGTCACTTTTCAGCTCAAATGAATATAAATCATTTATGAAGCTCACACGTTTCTTGCTCTTAACTGAAAAGCATTGGATGTTAGATGACTTGGGGTTTGTTTCAGTTTCAGAAGCAGCGTTGAACTAGCAATGGTCCGTACGTGTAGGAAACACCGTTCTTATGTTATGAGCACACTCAAGTTTCCAGATGTATTAGAGACTCTAGAAAGCAAGAGCGTGCTTCTTATTCTAAAGCAGAGTGTTTCACGAATGACAACTGTCCTCAGTGTTTAGCTTCAGACATGGTGTTAAATCCCAAGCTCTGTGTCTTCCTACAGTCAAGACTTCGTTTCAGGTAAACTCAGTCACCTTTCAGCTCAAACAAAGCTACATCGTTTATGTAGCTCACACGTTTCTCGCTCTAACTGAAATGCATTGGATATTAGAGGAACTGTGGTTTGTATCAATTTCAGAAGCAGAGTTGGTCTACATATGGTCTCTATGTGTAGGAAACACCGTTCTTTTTTCTGAGCACACTCACGTTTCCTGCTGTATTAGAGATTCTATAAAGCAAGAGCTTGCTTCTTGCTCTAAAGCAGACTGTGTTTCATCGATGAAAACTGTGCTGTGTGTTTACCTTCAGAAATGGAGTTAAATCCCAGGCTCTGTATCTTCCTACAAGCAAGGCATCTTTTCAGGTATACTCAGTCATTTTTCAGCTCAAAGGAAGCTACATCCTTCATGAAGCTCACACGTTTCTCGCTCTTAAATGGAAAGCATTGCATGTTAGAGGAACTGTAGTTTGCATCAGTTTCAGAAGAAGAGTTGACCTAGATATGGTCCGTATGTGTAGGAAACACCATTCTTTTGTTCTGACCACAGTCACATTTCCTGCTGTATAGAGACTCTTAGAAAGCAAGAGCGTGATTCTTGCTAAAAGGAAAGTGTGTTTCATGGATGAGAACTATGCTGTCTGTTTCCCTTCAGAAAGGGAGTTAAACTCCATGCTCTGTGTATTCCTACAATCAAGACATCATTTCAGGTAAACTCAGTAACTTTTCAGCTCAAATGAATATAAATCGTTTACGAAACTCACACTTTTCTCGCTCGTAACTGAAAAGCATCGGATGTTAGATGACTTGTGTTTAGTATCAGTTTCAGAAGCAGCGTTGAACTAGAAATCGTCCGTATGTGTAGGAAACACCATTCTTTTGTTCTGAGCACACTCACGTTTCCTGCTGTATTAGAGACTCTAGAGAGCAAGAGCGTGCTTCTTGCTGTAAAGCAGAGTGTGTTTCAAGGATGACAACTGTGCTGTGTGTTTTCCTTCAGAAATGGAGATAAATCCCAGGCTCTGTGTCTTCCTACAGGCAAAACTTCGTTTCAGGTAAACTCAGTCACTTTTCAACACAAACAAAGCTACATCGTTCAAGTAGCTAACACGTTTCTTGCTCTTAACTGAAAAGCATTGGATGTTAGATGACTTCGGGTTTGTATCAGTTTCAGAAGCAGAGTTGAACCAGCAATGGTCCTTATGTGTAGGAAACACCGTTCTTTTGTTCTGAACACACTCACGTTTCCTGCTGTATTAGAGACTCTAGAGAGCAAGAGCGTGCTTCTTGCTGTAAAGCAGAGTGTGTTTCAAGGATGACAACTGTGCTGTGTGTTTTCCTTCAAAATGGAGATAAATCCCAGGCTCTGTGTCTTCCTACAGGCAAAACTTCGTTTCAGGTAAACTCAGTCACTTTTCAGCTCAAACAAAGCTACATCGTTCAAGTACCTCACACGTTTCTTGCTCTAAATGAAAAGCATTGGATATTAGAGAAACTGTGGTTTGTATCAGTTTCAGAAGCAGAGCTGGTCTACATATGGTCTGTATGTGTAGGAAACACCGTTCTTTTGTTCTGAGCACACTCACGTTTCCTGCTGTATTAGAGATTCTAGAAAGCAAGAGCGTGCTTCTTGCTCTAAAGCAGACTGTCTTTCATCGATGAAAACTGTGCTGTGTGTTTCCCTTCAGAAATGGAGTTAAATCCCAGGCTCTGTACCTTCCTACAAGCAAGTCATCATTTCATGTAAACGCAGTCACTTTTCAGCTCAAATGAATATAAATCGTTTACGAAGCTCACACGTTTCTTGCTCTTAAGAGAAAATATTGGATGTTAGATGACTTGTGGTTTGTATCAGTTTCAGAAGCAGAGTTGAACTAGCAATGGTCCGTATGTGTAGGAAACACCGTTCTTTGGTTCTGAGCACACTCACATTTCCTGCTGTATTAGAGACTGTAGTGAGCAAGAGCGTGCTTCTTGCTGTATAGCAGAGTGTTTTTCAAGGATGACAACTGTGCTGAGTGGTTTCCTTCAGAAATGGAGATAAATCCCAGGCTCTGTGTCTTCCTACAGGCAAAACTTTGTTTCAGGTAAACTCAGTCACTTTTCACCTCAAACAAAGCTACATCATTCAAGTAGCTCACACGTTTCTTGCTCTTAACTGAAAAGCATTGGATGTTAGATGACTTGTGGTTTGTATCAGTTTCAGAAGCAGAGTTGAACCAGCAATGGTCCGTATGTGGAGGAAACTCCTTTATTTTGTTCTCACCACAGTCACATTTCATGCTGTATTAGAGACTCTTAGAAAGCAAGAGGGTGCTTCTTGCTCTAAAGCAGAGTGTGTTTCATGAATGAGAACTGTGCTGTGTATTTCCCTTCAGGAATGGAGTTAAATTCCAGGCTCTGTGTCCTCCTCCTAGCAAGACCTCATTTCAGGTAAACGCAGTCACTTTTCAGCTCAAATGAATATAAATCATTTATGAAGCTCACACGTTTCTTGCTCTTAACTGAAAAGCATTGGATGTTAGATGACTTGGGGTTTGTTTCAGTTTCAGAAGCAGCGTTGAACTAGCAATGGTCCGTACGTGTAGGAAACACCGTTCTTATGTTATGAGCACACTCAAGTTTCCAGATGTATTAGAGACTCTAGAAAGCAAGAGCGTGCTTCTTATTCTAAAGCAGAGTGTTTCACGAATGACAACTGTCCTCAGTGTTTAGCTTCAGACATGGTGTTAAATCCCAAGCTCTGTGTCTTCCTACAGTCAAGACTTCGTTTCAGGTAAACTCAGTCACCTTTCAGCTCAAACAAAGCTACATCGTTTACGTAGCTCACACGTTTCTCGCTCTAACTGAAATGCATTGGATATTAGAGGAACTGTGGTTTGTATCAATTTCAGAAGCAGAGTTGGTCTACATATGGTCTCTATGTGTAGGAAACACCGTTCTTTTTTCTGAGCACACTCACGTTTCCTGCTGTATTAGAGATTCTATAAAGCAAGAGCGTGCTTCTTGCTCTAAAGCAGACTGTGTTTCATCGATGAAAACTGTGCTGTGTGTTTACCTTCAGAAATGGAGTTAAATCCCAGGCTCTGTATCTTCCTACATGCAAGTCATCATGTCATGTAAACGCAGACACTTTTCAGCTCAAATGAATATAAATCGTATACGAAGCTCACACGTTACTTGCTCTGAATTGAAAAGCATTGGATGTTAGATGACTTGTGATTTGTATCAGTTTCAGAAGCAGAGTTGAACTAGCAATGAACCGTATGTGTAGGAAACACCGTTATTTTTTTCTGACCACAGTCACGTTTCCTGCTGTATTAGAGACTCTTAGAAAGCAAGAGGGTGCTTCTTGCTCTAAAGCAGAGTGTGTTTCATGGATGAGAACTGTGCTGTGTGTTTCCCTTCAGGAATGGAGTTAAATTCCTGGCTCTGTGTCCTCCTACTTTCAAGACATCATTCCAGGTATACGCAGTCACTTTTCAGGTCAAAAGAATATAAATCGTTTACGAAGCTCACACGTTTCTCGCTCTTAACTACAAAGCATTGCATGTTAGAGGATCTGTGGTTTGTTTCAGTTTCAGAAGCAGAGTTGAACTAGCAATGGTCCATATGTGTAAGAAACACCGTTCTTTTGTTCTGAGCACACTCAAGTTTCCTGCTCTTTAGAGACACTAGAGAGCAAGAGCGTGCTTCTTGCTGTAAAGCAGAGTGTGTTTCAAGGATGACAATGGTGCTGTGTGTTTTCCTTCAGAAATGGAGATAAATCCCAGTCTCTGTGTCTTCCTACAGGCAAAACTTCGTTTCAGGTAAACTCAGACACTTTTCACCTCAAACAAAGCTACATCATTCAAGTAGCTCACACGTTTCTTGCTCTTAACTGAAAAGCATTGGATGTTAGATGACTTGTGATTTGTATCAGTTTCAGAAGCAGAGTTGAACTAGCAATGGTCCGTACGTGTAGGAAACACCGTTATTTTGTTCTGACCACAATCACGTTTCCTGCTGTATTAGAGACTCTTAGAAAGCAAGAGCGTGCTTCTTGCTCTAAAGCAGAGTGTGTTTCATGGATGAGAACTGTGCTGTGTGTTTCCCTTCAGGAATGGAGTTAAATTCCAGGCTCTGTGTCCTCCTACTAGCAAGACATCATTTCAGGTATACGCAGTCAAATTTCAGCTCAAATGAATATAAATCGTTTAGGAAGCTCACACGTTTCTCGCTCTTAACTGGAAAGCATTGGCTGTTAGATGACTTGCGGTTTGTATCAGTTTCAGAAGCAGCGTTGAACTAGCAATGGTTCATATGTGTAGGAAACACCGTTCTTTTGTTCTGAGCACACTCACATTTCCTGATGTATTAGAGACCCTAGAAAGCAAGAACGTGCTTCTTGCTCTATAGCATAGTGTGTTTCAGGGATGACAACTGTGCTGTGTGTTTTCCTTCAGAAATGGAGATAAATCCCAGGCTCTGTGTCTTCCTACAGGCAAACTTCATTTCAGGTAAACTCAGTCACTTTTCACCTCAAACAAAGCTACATCATTCAAGTAGCTCACACGTTTCTTGCTCTTAACTGAAAAGCATTGGATGTTAGATGACTTGTGGTTTGTATCAGTTTCAGAAGCAGAGTTGAACTAGCAATGGTCCGTATGTGTAGGAAACACCATTCTTTTGTTCTGAGCACACTTTCAAGTTTCTGGCTCTATTATAGACTTTAGAAACAAAGAGCGTGCTTCTTGCTCTAAAGCAGAGTGTGTTTCAAGGATAACAACTGTGCTGTGAGTTTCCCTTCAGGAATGGAGTTTAATCCCAGGCTCTGTGTCTTCCTACAAGAAGACATCATTTCAGGTAAACGCAGTCACATTTAGCTCAAACGAATATAAATCATTCACAAAGCTCACATGTTTCTCGCTCTTAACTGAAAAGCATTGGATGTTAGAGGACCTGTGGTTTCTATCAGTTTCAGAAGCAGAGTTGAACTACCAATTGTCCATATGTGTAGGAAACACCGTTCTTTTGTTCTGAGCACACTTTCAAGTTTCTGGCTCTATTATAGACTCTAGAAAGCAAGAGCGTGCTTCTTGCTCTAAAGCAGAGTGTGTTTCAAGGATGACAACTGTGCTGTGTGTTTCCCTTCCAAAATGGAGTTAAATCCCAGGCTCTGTGTCTTCCTACAAGCAAGGCATCTTTTCAGGTATACTCAGTCATTTTTCAGCTCAAAGGAAGCTACATCCTTCATGAAGCTCACACGTTTCTCGCTCTTAAATGGAAAGCATTGCATGTTAGAGGAACTGTAGTTTGCATCAGTTTCAGAAGAAGAGTTGACCTAGATATGGTCCGTATGTGTAGGAAACACCATTCTTTTGTTCTGACCACAGTCACATTTCCTGCTGTATAGAGACTCTTAGAAAGCAAGAGCATGATTCTTGCTAAAAGGAAAGTGTGTTTCATGGAGGAGAACTGTGCTGTCTGTTTCCCTTCAGAAAGGGAGTTAAACTCCATGCTCTGTGTATTCCTACAAGCAAGACATCATTTCAGGTAAACTCAGTCACTTTTCAGCTCAAATGAATATAAATCGTTTACGAACCTCACACTTTCCTCGCTCGTAACTGAAAAGCACCAGATGTTAGATGACTTGTGTTTAGTATCAGTTTCAGAAGCAGAGTTGAACTAGCAATGGTCCGTATGTGTAGGAAACACCGTTCTTTGGTTCTGAGCACACTCACATTTCCTGCTGTATTAGAGACTGTAGTGAGCAAGAGCGTGCTTCTTGCTGTATAGCAGAGTGTTTTTCAAGGATGACAACTGTGCTGAGTGGTTTCCTTCAGAAATGGAGATAAATCCCAGGCTCTGTGTCTTCCTACAGGCAAAACTTTGTTTCAGGTAAACTCAGTCACTTTTCACCTCAAACAAAGCTACATCATTCAAGTAGCTCACACGTTTCTTGCTCTTAACTGAAAAGCATTGGATGTTAGATGACTTGTGGTTTGTATCAGTTTCAGAAGCAGAGTTGAACCAGCAATGGTCCGTATGTGGAGGAAACTCCTTTATTTTGTTCTCACCACAGTCACATTTCATGCTGTATTAGAGACTCTTAGAAAGCAAGAGGGTGCTTCTTGCTCTAAAGCAGAGTGTGTTTCATGAATGAGAACTGTGCTGTGTATTTCCCTTCAGGAATGGAGTTAAATTCCAGGCTCTGTGTCCTCCTCCTAGCAAGACCTCATTTCAGGTAAACGCAGTCACTTTTCAGCTCAAATGAATATAAATCATTTATGAAGCTCACACGTTTCTTGCTCTTAACTGAAAAGCATTGGATGTTAGATGACTTGGGGTTTGTTTCAGTTTCAGAAGCAGCGTTGAACTAGCAATGGTCCGTACGTGTAGGAAACACCGTTCTTATGTTATGAGCACACTCAAGTTTCCAGATGTATTAGAGACTCTAGAAAGCAAGAGCGTGCTTCTTATTCTAAAGCAGAGTGTTTCACGAATGACAACTGTCCTCAGTGTTTAGCTTCAGACATGGTGTTAAATCCCAAGCTCTGTGTCTTCCTACAGTCAAGACTTCGTTTCAGGTAAACTCAGTCACCTTTCAGCTCAAACAAAGCTACATCGTTTATGTAGCTCACACGTTTCTCGCTCTAACTGAAATGCATTGGATATTAGAGGAACTGTGGTTTGTATCAATTTCAGAAGCAGAGTTGGTCTACATATGGTCTCTATGTGTAGGAAACACCGTTCTTTTTTCTGAGCACACTCACGTTTCCTGCTGTATTAGAGATTCTATAAAGCAAGAGCTTGCTTCTTGCTCTAAAGCAGACTGTGTTTCATCGATGAAAACTGTGCTGTGTGTTTACCTTCAGAAATGGAGTTAAATCCCAGGCTCTGTATCTTCCTACATGCAAGTCATCATGTCATGTAAACGCAGACACTTTTCAGCTCAAATGAATATAAATCGTATACGAAGCTCACACGTTACTTGCTCTGAATTGAAAAGCATTGGATGTTAGATGACTTGTGATTTGTATCAGTTTCAGAAGCAGAGTTGAACTAGCAATGAACCGTATGTGTAGGAAACACCGTTATTTTTTTCTGACCACAGTCACGTTTCCTGCTGTATTAGAGACTCTTAGAAAGCAAGAGGGTGCTTCTTGCTCTAAAGCAGAGTGTGTTTCATGGATGAGAACTGTGCTGTGTGTTTCCCTTCAGGAATGGAGTTAAATTCCAGGCTCTGTGTCCTCCTACTTTCAAGACATCATTCCAGGTATACGCAGTCACTTTTCAGGTCAAATGAATATAAATAGTTTACGAAGCTCACACGTTTCTCGCTCTTAACTACAAAGCATTGCATGTTAGAGGATCTGTGGTTTGTTTCAGTTTCAGAAGCAGAGTTGAACTAGCAATGGTCCATATGTGTAAGAAACACCGTTCTTTTGTTCTGAGCACACTCAAGTTTCCTGCTCTTTAGAGACACTAGAGAGCAAGAGCGTGCTTCTTGCTGTAAAGCAGAGTGTGTTTCAAGGATGACAATGGTGCTGTGTGTTTTCCTTCAGAAATGGAGATAAATCCCAGTCTCTTTGTCTTCCTACAGGCAAAACTTCGTTTCAGGTAAACTCAGACACTTTTCACCTCAAACAAAGCTACATCATTCAAGTAGCTCACACGTTTCTTGCTCTTAACTGAAAAGCATTGGATGTTAGATGACTTGTGATTTGTATCAGTTTCAGAAGCAGAGTTGAACTAGCAATGGTCCGTACGTGTAGGAAACACCGTTATTTTGTTCTGACCACAATCACGTTTCCTGCTGTATTAGAGACTCTTAGAAAGCAAGAGCGTGCTTCTTGCTCTAAAGCAGAGTGTGTTTCATGGATGAGAACTGTGCTGTGTGTTTCCCTTCAGGAATGGAGTTAAATTCCAGGCTCTGTGTCCTCCTACTAGCAAGACATCATTTCAGGTATACGCAGTCAATTTTCAGCTCAAATGAATATAAATCGTTTAGGAAGCTCACACGTTTCTCGCTCTTAACTGGAAAGCATTGGATGTTAGATGACTTGCGGTTTGTATCAGTTTCAGAAGCAGCGTTGAACTAGCAATGGTCCATATGTGTAGGAAACACCGTTCTTTTGTTCTGAGCACACTCACGTTTCCTGATGTATTAGAGACCCTAGAAAGCAAGAGCGTGCTTCTTGCTCTATAGCATAGTGTGTTTCAGGGTTGACAACTGTGCTGTGTGTTTTCCTTCAGAAATGGAGATAAATCCCAGGCTCTGTGTCTTCCTACAGGCAAACTTCATTTCAGGTAAACTCAGTCACTTTTCACCTCAAACAAAGCTACATCATTCAAGTAGCTCACACGTTTCTTGCTCTTAACTGAAAAGCATTGGATGTTAGATGACTTGTGGTTTGTATCAGTTTCAGAAGCAGAGTTGAACCAGCAATGGTCCTTATGTGGAGGAAACTCCTTTATTTTGTTCTGACCATAGTCACATTTCATGCTGTATTAGAGACTCTTAGAAAGCAAGAGCGTGCTTCTTGCTCTAAAGCAGAGTGTGTTTCATGGATGACAACTGTGCTGTCTGTTTTCCTTCAGAAATGGAGATAAATCCCAGGCTCTGTGTCTTCCTACAGGCAAAACTTCGTTTCAGGTAAACTCAGTCACTTTTCACCTCAAACAAAGCTACATCATTCAAGTAGCTCACACGTTTCTTGCTCTTAACTGAAAAGCATTGGATGTTAGATGACTTGTGGTTTGTATCAGTTTCAGAAGCAGAGTTGAACTAGCAATGGTCCGTATGTGTAGGAAACACCGTTATTTTGTTCTGAACACAGTCACATTTCCTGTTGTATTAGAGACTCGTAGAAAGCAAGAGCGTGCTTCTTGCTCTAAAGCAGAGTGTGTTTCAGGGATGAAAACTGTGCTGTGTGTTTCCCTTCAGGAATGGAGTAAAATTCCAGGCTCTGTGTCCTCCTACTTTCAAGACATCATTTCAGGTATACGCAGTCACTTTTCAGCTCAAATGAATATAAATCGTTTACCAAGCTCACACGTTTCTTTCTCTTAACTGAAAAGCATTGGATGTTAGATGACTTGTGATTTGTATCAGTTTTAGAAGCAGAGTTGAACTAGCAATGGTCCGTACATGTAGGAAACACCGTTATTTTGTTCTGACCACAGTCACGTTTCCTACTGTATTAGAGACTCTTAGAAAGCAAGAGCGTGCTTCTTGCTCTAAAGCAGAGTGTGTTTCACGGATGACAACTGTGCTCTGTGTTTAGCTTCAGACATGGTGTTAAATCCCAGGCTCTGTGTCTTCCTACAGGCAAAACTTCGTTTCAGGTAAACTCAGTCACATTTCAGCTCAAACAAAGCTACATCGTTCAAGTAGCTAACACGTTTCTTGCTCTTAACTGAAAAGCATTGGATGTTAGATGACTTCGGGTTTGTATCAGTTTCAGAAGCAGAGTTGAACCAGCAATGGTCCGTATGTGTAGGAAACACCATTCTTTTGTTCTGAGCACACTCACGTTTCCTGATGTATTAGAGACCATAGAAAGCAAGAGCGTGCTTCTTGCTCTATAGCATAGTGTGTTTCAGGGATGACAACTGTGCTGTGTGTTTTCCTTCAGAAATGGAGATAAATCCCAGGCTCTGTGTCTTCCTACAGGCAAACTTCATTTCAGTTAAACTCAGTCACTTTTCACCTCAAACAAAGCTACATCATTCAAGTAGCTCACACGTTTCTTGCTCTTAACTGAAAAGCATTGGATGTTAGATGACTTGTGGTTTGTATCAGTTTCAGAAGCAGAGTTGAACCAGCAATGGTCCTTATGTGGAGGAAACTCCTTTATTTTGTTCTGACCATAGTCACATTTCATGCTGTATTAGAGACTCTTAGAAAGCAAGAGCGTGCTTCTTGCTCTAAAGCAGAGTGTGTTTCATGGATGACAACTGTGCTGTCTGTTTTCCTTCAGAAATGGAGATAAATCCCAGGCTCTGTGTCTTCCTACAGGCAAAACTTCGTTTCAGGTAAACTCAGTCACTTTTCACCTCAAACAAAGCTACATCATTCAAGTAGCTCACACGTTTCTTGCTCTTAACTGAAAAGCATTGGATGTTAGATGACTTGTGGTTTGTATCAGTTTCAGAAGCAGAGTTGAACCAGCAATGGTCCTTATGTTCAGGAAACTCCTTTATTTTGTTCTGACCATAGTCACATTTCATGCTGTATTAGAGACTCTTAGAAAGCAAGAGCGTGCTTCTTGCTCTAAAGCAGAGTGTGTTTCATGGATGAGAACTGTGCTGTGTATTTCCCTTCAGGAATGGAGTTAAATTCCAGGATCTGTGTCCTCCTACTTTCAAGACATCATTCCAGGTATACGCAGTCACTTTTCAGGTCAAATGAATATAAATCGTTTACTAAGCTCACACGTTTCTCGCTCTTAACTACAAAGCATTGCATGTTAGAGGATCTGTGGTTTGTTTCAGTTTCAGAAGCAGAGTTGAAGTAGCAATGGTCCATATGTGTAAGAAACACCGTTCTTTTGTTCTGACACACTCAAGTTTCCTGCTGTTTAGAGACTCTAGAGAGCAAGAGTGCGCTTCTTACTCTAAAGCAGAGTGTGTTTCATGGATGACAACTGTGCTGTCTGTTTTCCTTCAGAAATGGAGATAAATCCCAGGCTCTGTGTCTTCCTACAGGCAAAACTTCGTTTCATTTAAACTCAGGCACTTTTCAGCTCAAACAAAGCTACATCGTTCAAGTAGCTCACACGTTTCTTGCTCTTAACTGAAAAGCATTGGATGTTAGATGACTTGTGGTTTGTATCAGTTTCAGAAGCAGAGTTGAACTAGCAATGGTCCGTATGTGTAGGAAACACCGTTATTTTGTTCTGAACACAGTCACATTTCCTGTTGTATTAGAGACTCGTAGAAAGCAAGAGCGTGCTTCTTGCTCTAAAGCAGAGTGTGTTTCAGGGATGAAAACTGTGCTGTGTGTTTCCCTTCAGGAATGGAGTAAAATTCCAGGCTCTGTGTCCTCCTACTTTCAAGACATCATTTCAGGTATACGCAGTCACTTTTCAGCTCAAATGAATATAAATCGTTTACCAAGCTCACACATTTCTTTCTCTTAACTGAAAAGCATTGGATGTTAGATGACTTGTGATTTGTATCAGTTTTAGAAGCAGAGTTGAACTAGCAATGATCCGTACATGTAGGAAACACCGTTATTTTGTTCTGACCACAGTCACGTTTCCTACTGCATTAGAGACTCTTAGAAAGCAAGAGCGTGCTTCTTACTCTAAAGCAGAGTGTGTTTCACGGATGACAACTGTGCTCTGTGTTTAGCTTCAGACATGGTGTTAAATCCCAGGCTCTGTGTCTTCCTACAGGCAAAACTTCGTTTCAGGTAAACTCAGTCACATTTCAGCTCAAACAAAGCTACATTGTTCAAGTAGCTAACACGTTTCTTGCTCTTAACTGAAAAGCATTGGATGTTAGATGACTTCGGGTTTGTATCAGTTTCAGAAGCAGAGTTGAACCAGCAATGGTCCGTATGTGTAGGAAACACCGTTCTTTTGTTCTGAGCACACTCACGTTTACTGCTGTATTAGAGACTCTAGAGGGCAAGAGCGTGCTTCTTGCTGTAAAGCAGAGTGTGTTTCACAGATGACAATTGTGCTGTGTGTTTTCCTTAAGAAATGGAGATAAATCCCAGGCTCTGTGTCTTCCTACAGGCAAAACTTCGTTTCAGGTAAACTCAGTCACCTTTCAGCTCAAACAAAGCTACATCGTTCAAGTAGCTAACACGTTTCTTGCTCTTAACTGAAAAGCATTGGATGTTAGATGACTTCGGGTTTGTATCAGTTTCAGAAGCAGAGTTGAACCAGCAATGGTCCATATGTGTAGGAAACACCGTTCTTTTGTTCTGAGCACACTCACGTTTCCTGCTGTATTAGAGATTCTAGAAAGCAAGAGCGTGCTTCTTGGTATAAAGCAGACTGTCTTTCATCGATAAAAACTGTGCTGTGTGTTTCCCTTCAGAAATGGAGTTAAATCCCAGGCTCTTTATCTTCCTACAAGCAAGTCATCATTTCATGTAAATGCAGTCACTGTTCAGCTCAAATGAATATAAATCGTTTATTAAGCTCACACGTTTCTTTCTCTTAACTGAAAAGCATTGGATGTTAGATGACTTGTGGTTTTTATCAGTTTCAGAAGCAGAGTTGAACTAGCAATGGTACGTATGTGCAGGAAACACCGTTATTTTGTTCTGAGCACACTCACGTTTCCTGCTGTATTAGAGACTCTAGAAAGTAAGAGCGTGCTTCTTGCTCTAAAGCAGACTGTGTTTCATCGATGAAAACTGTGCTGTGTGTTTCCCTTCAGAAATGGAGTTAAATCCCATGCTCTGTGTATTCCTACAAGCAAGACATCATTTCAGGTAAACTCAGTCACTTTTCAGCTCAAATGAATATAAATCGTTTACGAACCTCACACTTTTCTCGCTCGTGCCTGAAAAGCATCGGATGTTAGATAACTTGTGTTTAGTATCAGTTTCAGAAGCAGAGTTGAACTAGCAATGGTCCGTATGTGTAGGAAACACCATTCTTTTGTTCTGAGCACACTTTCAAGTTTCTGGCTCTATTATAGACTCTAGAAAGCAAGAGCGTGCTTCTTGCTCTAAAGTAGGGTGTGTTTCAAGGATAACAACTGTGCTGTGAGTTTCCCTTCAGGAATGGAGTTAAATTCTAGGCTCTGTGTTCTCCTACTAGCAAGACTTTATTTCAGGTATACGCAGTCACTTTTCAGCTCAAATGAATATAAATCATTTACGAAGCTCTCACGTTTCTCGCTCTTAACTACAAAGCATTGGATGTTAGAGGATCTGTGGTTTCTTAAAGTTTCAGAAGAAGAGTTGACCTAGAAATGGTCTGTATGTGTAGGCAACACCATTCTTTTGTTCTGAGCACACTCATGTTTTTTGCTTTATTAGAGACTCTAGTGAGCAAGAGCGTGCTTCTTGCTCTAAAGCAGAGTGTGTTTCAAGGTTAACAACTGTGCTGTGAGTTTCCCTTCAGGAATGGAGTTAAATTCCAGGCTCTGTGTCCTCCTACTAGCAAGACTTTATTTCAGGTATACGCAGTCACTTTTCAGCTCAAATGAATATAAATCGTTTACGAACCTCACACTTTCCTCGCTCGTAACTGAAAAGCATCAGATGTTAGATGACTTGTGTTTAGTATCAGTTTCAGAAGGAGAGTTGAACTAGCAATGGTCCGTATGTGTAGGAAACACCGTTCTTTGGTTCTGAGCACACTCACGTTTCCTGCTGTATTAGAGACTCTAGTGAGCAAGAGCATGCTTCTTGCTGTAAAGCAGAGTGTGTTTCAAGGATGACAACTGTGCTTAGTGGTTTCCTTCAGAAATGGAGATAAATCCCAGGCTCTGTGTCTTCCTACAGGCAAAACTTCGTTTCAGGTAAACTCAGTCACTTTTCACCTCAAACAAAGCTACATCATTCAAGTAGCTCACACGTTTCATGCTCTTAACTGAAAAGCATTGGATGTTAGATGACTTGTGGTTTGTATCAGTTTCAGAAGCAGAGTTGAACCAGCAATGGTCCGTATGTGTAGGAAACACCATTCTTTTGTTCTGAGCACACTCACGTTTACTGCTGTATTAGAGACTCTAGAGAGCAAGAGCGTGCTTCTTGCTGTAAAGCAGAGTGTGTTTCACAGATGACAATTGTGCTTTGTGTTTCCCTTCAGAAATAGAGTTAAATCCCAGGCTCTGTATCTTCCTAAAAGCAAGTCATCATGTCATGTAAACACAGACACTTTTCAGCTCAAATGAATATAAATCGTTTACCAAGCTCACACGTTTCTTTCTCTTAACTGAAAAGCATTGGATGTTAGATGACTTGTGATTTGTATCAGTTTCAGAAGCAGAGTTGAACTAGCAATGGCCCGTACGTGTAGGAATCACCGTTATTTTGTTCTGACCACAGTCACGTTTCCTGCTGTATTAGAGACTCGTAGAAAGCAAGAGCGTGCTTCTTGCTCTAAAGCAGAGTGTGTTTCATGGATGAGAACTGTGCTGTGTGTTTCCCTTCAGGAATGGAGTTAAATTCCAGGCTCTGTGTCCTCCTACTAGCAGGACATCATTTCAGTTATACGCAGTCAAATTTCAGCTCAAATGAATATAAATCGTTTAAGAAGCTCACACGTTTCTCGCTCTAACTGAAAAGTATTGGATATTAGAGGAACTGTGGTTTGTATCAATTTCAGATCAGAGTTGGTCTACATATGGTGTGTATGTGTAGGAAACACCGTTCATTTTTCTGAGCACACTAAAGTTTCCTGCTGTATTAGAGATTCTATAAAGCAAGAGTGTGCTTCTTGCTCTAAAGCAGACTGTCTTTCATCGATGAAAACTGTGCTGTGTGTTTCCCTTCAGAAATGGAGTTAAATCCCAGGCTCTGTATCTTCCTACATGCAAGTTATCATGTCATGTAAACGCGGACACTTTTCAGCTCAAATGAATATAAATCGTTTACGAAGCTCACACTTTTCTCGCTCGTGCCTGAAAAGCATCGGATGTTAGATAACTTGTGTTTAGTATCAGTTTCAGAAGCAGAGTTGAACTAGCAATGGTCCGTATGTGTAGGAAACACCATTCTTTTGTTCTGAGCACACTTTCAAGTTTCTGGCTCTATTATAGACTCTAGAAAGAAAGAGCGTGCTTCTTGCTCTAAAGTAGGGTGTGTTTCAAGGATAACAACTGTGCTGTGAGTTTCCCTTCAGGAATGGAGTTAAATTCCAGGCTCTGTGTCCTCCTACTAGCAAGACTTTATTTCAGGTATACGCAGTCACTTTTCAGCTCAAATGAATATAAATCATTTACGAAGCTCTCACGTTTCTCGCTCTTAACTACAAAGCATTGGATGTTAGAGGATATGTGGTTTCTTAAAGTTTCAGAAGAAGAGTTGACCTAGAAATGGTCTGTATGTGTAGGCAACACCATTCTTTTGTTCTGAGCACACTCATGTTTTTTGCTTTATTAGAGACTCTAGTGAGCAAGAGCGTGCTTCTTGCTCTAAAGCAGAGTGTGTTTCAAGGATAACAACTGTGCTGTGAGTTTCCCTTCAGGAATGGAGTTAAATTCCAGGCTCTGTGTCCTCCTACTAGCAAGACTTTATTTCAGGTATACGCAGTCACTTTTCAGCTCAAATGAATATAAATCGTTTACGAACCTCACACTTTCCTCGCTCGTAACTGAAAAGCATCAGATGTTAGATGACTTGTGTTTAGTATCAGTTTCAGAAGGAGAGTTGAACTAGCAATGGTCCGTATGTGTAGGAAACACCGTTCTTTGGTTCTGAGCACACTCACGTTTCCTGCTGTATTAGAGACTCTAGTGAGCAAGAGCATGCTTCTTGCTGTAAAGCAGAGTGTGTTTCAAGGATGACAACTGTGCTTAGTGGTTTCCTTCAGAAATGGAGATAAATCCCAGGCTCTGTGTCTTCCTACAGGCAAAACTTCGTTTCAGGTAAACTCAGTCACTTTTCACCTCAAACAAAGCTACATCATTCAAGTAGCTCACACGTTTCATGCTCTTAACTGAAAAGCATTGGATGTTAGATGACTTGTGGTTTGTATCAGTTTCAGAAGCAGAGTTGAACCAGCAATGGTCCGTATGTGTAGGAAACACCATTCTTTTGTTCTGAGCACACTCACGTTTACTGCTGTATTAGAGACTCTAGGGAGCAAGAGCGTGCTTCTTGCTGTAAAGCAGAGTGTGTTTCACAGATGACAATTGTGCTTTGTGTTTTCCTTAAGAAATGGAGATAAATCCCAGGCTCTGTGTCTTCCTACAGGCAAAACTTCGTTTCAGGTAAACTCAGTCACTTTTCAGCTCAAACAAAGCTACATCGTTCAAGTAGCTAACACGTTTCTTGCTCTTAACTGAAAAGCATTGGATGTTAGATGACTTCGGGTTTGTATCAGTTTCAGAAGCAGAGTTGAACCAGCAATGGTCCGTATGTGTAGGAAACACCGTTCTTTTGTTCTGAGCACACTCACGTTTCTTGCTGTATTAGAGATTCTAGAAAGCAAGAGCGTGCTTCTTGCTCTAAAGCAGACTGTCTTTCATCGATGAAAACTGTGCTGTGTGTTTCCCTTCAGAAATAGAGTTAAATCCCAGGCTCTGTATCTTCCTAAAAGCAAGTCATCATGTCATGTAAACACAGACACTTTTCAGCTCTAATGAATATAAATCGTTTACCAAGCTCACACGTTTCTTTCTCTTAACTGAAAAGCATTGGATGTTAGATGACTTGTGATTTGTATCAGTTTCAGAAGCAGAGTTGAACTAGCAATGGCCCGTACGTGTAGGAATCACCGTTATTTTGTTCTGACCACAGTCACGTTTCCTGCTGTATTAGAGACTCGTAGAAAGCAAGAGCGTGCTTCTTGCTCTAAAGCAGAGTGTGTTTCATGGATGAGAACTGTGCTGTGTGTTTCCCTTCAGGAATGGAGTTAAATTCCAGGCTCTGTGTCCTCCTACTAGCAGGACATCATTTCAGGTATACGCAGTCAAATTTCAGCTCAAATGAATATAAATCGTTTAAGAAGCTCACACGTTTCTCGCTCTAACTGAAAAGTATTGGATATTAGAGGAACTGTGGTTTGTATCAATTTCAGATCAGAGTTGGTCTACATATGGTGTGTATGTGTAGGAAACACCGTTCATTTTTCTGAGCACACTAAAGTTTCCTGCTGTATTAGAGATTCTATAAAGCAAGAGTGTGCTTCTTGCTCTAAAGCAGACTGTCTTTCATCGATGAAAACTGTGCTGTGTGTTTCCCTTCAGAAATGGAGTTAAATCCCAGGCTCTGTATCTTCCTACATGCAAGTTATCATGTCATGTAAACGCGGACACTTTTCAGCTCAAATGAATATAAATCGTTTACGAAGCTCACACGTTTCTCGCTCTTAACTGGAAAGCATTGGATGTTAGATGACTTGCGGTTTGTATCAGTTTCAGAAGCAGCGTTGAACTAGCAATGGTCCATATGTGTAGGAAACACCGTTCTTTTGTTCTGAGCACACTCACGTTTCCTGATGTATTAGAGACCCTAGAAAGCAAGAGCGTGGTTCTTCTTATATGCAGAGTGTGTTTCATGGATGATAACAGTGCTGTGTGTTTCACTTCAGAAATGGTGTTAAATGCCAGGCTCTGTGTCTTCCTACAGGCAAAACTTCGTTTCAGGTAAACTCAGTCACTTTTCACCTCAAACAAAGCTACATCATTCAAGTAGCTCACACGTTTCTTGCTCTTAACTGAAAAGCATTGGATGTTAGTTGACTTGTGGTTTGTATCAGTTTCAGAAGCAGAGTTGAACTAGCAATGAACCGTATGTGTAGGAAACACCGTTATTTTTTTCTGACCACAGTCACGTTTCCTGCTGTATTAGAGACTCTTAGAAAGCAATAGCGTGCTTCTTGCTCTAAAGCAGAGTGTGTTTCATGGATGAGAACTGTGCTGTGTATTTCCCTTCAGGAATGGAGTTAAATTCCAGGATCTGTGTCCTCCTACTTTTAAGACATCATTCCAGGTATACGCAGTCACTTTTCAGGTCAAATGAATATAAATCGTTTACTAAGCTCACACGTTTCTCGCTCTTAACTACAAAGCATTGCATGTTAGAGGATCTGTGGTTTGTTTCAGTTTCAGAAGCAGAGTTGAAGTAGCAATGGTCCATATGTGTAAGAAACACCGTTCTTTTCTTCTGACACACTCAAGTTTCCTGCTGTTTAGAGACTCTAGAGAGCAAGAGTGCGCTTCTTGCTGTAAAGCAGAGTGTGTTTCATGGATGACAACTGTGCTGTATGTTTTCCTTCAGAAATGGAGATAAATCCCATGCTCTGTGTCTTCCTACTGGCAAAACTTCGTTTCATTTAAACTCAGGCACTTTTCAGCTCAAACAAAGCTACATCGTTCAAGTAGCTCACACGTTTCTTGCTCTTAAATGAAAAGCATTGGATGTTAGATGACTTGTGGTTTGTATCAGTTTCAGAAGCAGAGTTGAACCAGTAATGGTCCGTATGTGTAGGAAACACCGTTATGTTGTTCTGAACACAGTCACATTTCCTGTTGTATTAGAGACTTGTAGAAAGCAAGAGCGTGATTCTTGCTCTAAAGCAGAGTGTGTTTCAGGGATGGAAACTGTGCTGTGTGTTTCCCTTCAGGAATGGAGTTAAATTCCAGGCTCTGTGTCCTCCTACTTTCAAGACATCATTTCAGGTATACGCAGTCACTTTTCAGCTCAAATGAATATAAATCGTTTACGAAGCTCACACGTTTCTCGCTCTTAACTACAAAGCATTGCATGTTAGAGGATCTGTGGTTTGTATCAGTTTCACAAGCAGAGTTGAACTAGCAATGGTCCGTATGTGTAGGAAACACCGTTATTTTGTTCTGACCACAGTCCGTTTCCTGCTGTATTAGAGACTCTTAGAAAGCAAGAGCGTGCTTCTTGCTCTAAAGCAGAGCGTGTTTCATGGATGAGAACTGTGCTGTGTGTTTCCCTTCAGGAATGGAGTTAAATTCCAGTCTCTATGTCCTCCTACTTGCAAGACATTATTTCAGGTATACGCAGTCACTTTTCAGCTCAAATGAATATAAATCATTTACGAAGCTCACACGTTTCTCGCTCTTAACTACAAAGCATTGGATGTTAGAGGATGTGTGGTTTGTTAATGTTTCAGAAGCAGAGTTGAACTAGCAATTGTCCGTATGTGTAGGAAACACCGTTCTTTTGTTCTGAGCACACTTTCAAGTTTCTGGCTCTATTATAGACTCTAGAAAGCAAGAGCGTGCTTCTTGCTCTAAAGCAGAGTGTGTTTCAAGGATGACAACTGTGCTGTGTGTTTCCCTTCCGAAATGGAGTTAAATGCCAGGCTCTGTGTCTTCCTACAAGCAAGGCATCTTTTCAGGTAAACTCAGTCATTTTTCAGCTCAAAGGAAGCTACATC
Source organism: Onychomys leucogaster (assembly GCA_949786385.1). Taxonomy (NCBI): domain Eukaryota; kingdom Metazoa; phylum Chordata; class Mammalia; order Rodentia; family Cricetidae; genus Onychomys; species Onychomys leucogaster. The sequence goes on from CATKUP010000271.1 coordinate 449,447, forward strand.
GTTCATGAAGCTCACACGTTTCTCGCTCTTAAATGGAAAGCATTGCATGTTAGAGGAACTGTGGTTTGTATCAGGTTCAGAAGAAGAGTTGACCTAGATATGGTCCGTATGTGTAGGAAACACCGTTCTATTGTTCTGACCACAGTCACATTTCCTGCTGTATAGAGACTCTTAGAAAGCAAGAGCGTGATTCTTGCTACAAGGAAAGTGTGTTTCATGGATGAGAACTGTGCTGTCTGTTTCCCTTCAAAAAGGGAGTTAAACTCCATTCTCTGTGTATTCCTACAAGCAAGACATCATTTCAGGTAAACTCAGTCACTTTTCAGCTCAAATGAATATAAATCGTTTACGAACCTCACACTTTTCTCGCTCGTACCTGAAAAGCATCGGATGTTAGATGACTTGTGTTTAGTATCAGTTTCAGAAACAGAGTTGAACTAGCAATGGTCCGTATGTGTAGGAAACACCATTCTTTTGTTCTGAGCACACTTTCAAGTTTCTGGCTCTATTATAGACTCTAGAAAGCAAGAGCGTGCTTCTTGCTCTAAAGCAGAGTGTGTTTCAAGGATGACAACTGTGCTGTGAGTTTCCCTTCAGGAATGGAGTTAAATTCCAGGCTCTGTGTCCTCCTACTAGCAAGACTTTATTTCAGGTATACGCAGTCACTTTTCAGCTCAAATGAATATAAATCATTTACGAAGCTCACACGTTTCTCACTCTTAACTACAAAGCATTGGATGCTAGAGGATCTGTGGTTTCTTAAAGTTTCAGAAGAAGAGTTGACCTAGAAATGGTCTGTATGTGTAGGCAACACCATTCTTTTGTTCTGAGCACACTCATGTTTTTTGCTTTATTAGAGGCTCTAGAAAGCAAGAGCATGCTTCTTGCTCTAAGGCAGAGTGTGTATCATGGATGACAACTGTGCTTTGTGTTTCCCTTCAGAAATGGACTTAAATCCCAGGATCTGTGTCTTCCTACAAGAAGACATCATTTCAGGTAAACGTAGTCACATTTAGCTCAAACGAATATAAATCATTCACAAAGCTCACATGTTTCTCGCTCTTAACTGAAAAGCATTGGATGTTAGAGGACCTGTGGTTTCTATCAGTTTCAGAAGCAGAGTTGAACTAGCAATTGTCCGTATGTGTAGGAAACACCGTTCTTTTGTTCTGAGCACACTTTCAAGTGTCCTGCTCTATTATAGACTCGAGAAAGCAAGAGTGTGCTTCTTGCTCTAAAGCAGAGTGTGTTTCAAGGATGACAACTGTGCTGTGTGTTTCCCTTCCGAAATGGAGTTAAATCCCAGGCTCTGTGTCTTCCTACAAGCAAGGCATCTTTTCAGGTAAACTCAGTCATTTTTCAGCTCAAAGCAAGCTACATCGTTCACGAAGCTCACATGTTTCTCGCTCTTAAATGGAAAGCATTGCATGTTAGAGGAACTGTGGTTTGTATCAGTTTCAGAAGTAGAGTTGACCTAGATATGTTCCGTATGTGTAGGAAACTCCGTTCTTTTGTTCTGACCACAGTCACATTTCCTGCTGTATAGAGACTCTTAGAAAGCAAGAGCGTGATTCTTGCTACAAGGAAAGTGTGTTTCATGGATGAGATTTGTGCTGTCTGTTTCCGTTCAGAAATGGAGTTAAATCCTAGGCTCTGTGTCTTCCTACAAAAAGACATTATTTCAGGTAAACGCAGTCACATTTAGCTCAAACGAATATAAATCATTCACAAAGTTCACATGTTTCTTGTTCTTACCTGAAAAGCATTGGATGTTAGAGGACCTGTGGTTTCTATCAGTTTCAGAAGCAGATTTCAACTAGATATGATCTGTACGTGTAGGAAACACCGTTTCTTTGTTCTGAGCACACTCACGTTTCCTGCTGTATTAGAGACTCTAGAAAGCAAGAGCGTGCTTCTTGCTCTAAAGCAGAGTGTGTTTCACGGATGAGAACGCTGTGTGTGTTTCCCTAAGAAATGGAGTTAAATCCCAGACTCTTTGTCTTCCTACAGGCAAGACTTCGTTTAAAGTAAACTCAGTCACCTTTCAGCTCAAACAATGCTATATCATTTACGTAGCTCACACGTTTCTTGCTCTAACTGAAAAGCATTGGATATAGGAGGAATTCTGGTTTGTATCAGTTTCAGAAGCAGAGTTGGACTATATATGGTCTGTATGTGTAGGAAACTCTGTTCATTTGTGCTGAGCACATTCACGTTTCCAGCTCTAGTAGAGATGCTAGAAAGCAAGAGCGTCCTTCTTGCTCTAATGGAGACTGTGTTTCATAGATGAGAATGTGCTATGTGTTTCCCATCAGTAATGCAGTTAAATCCCAGGCTCTGTATCTTCCACAAGCAAGATTTCGTTTCACGTTAACACAGTCACCTTTCAGCTCAAACAAAGCTACATTGTTAAGGTAGCTCACAAGTTTCTTGCTCTTAAATATAAATCATTGGATATTAGAGGACCTGTGGGTGGTGTCAGTTTCAGAAGCAGAGTTGAACTAGCAATGGTTCGTATGTGTAGGAAACACTGTTCTTTTGTTCGGAGAACCCTCAAGTTTCTGGCTCTATTTGAGAATCTAGAAAGCAAGAGCATGCTTCTTACTCTAAAGCAGAGTGTGTTTCATGGATGAGAACTGAGCTGTGTGTTTCGCTTCAGAAATGGAGTTTAATCCCATGCTCTGTGTCTTCCTACAAGCAAGACATCTTTTCAGGTAAACTCAGTCACTTTTAAGCTCAAAGGAAGCTACATCGTTCACGAAGCTCACACGTTTCTAGCTCTTAAGTGGAAAGCATTGCATGTTAGAGGAACTGTGGTATGTATCAGTTTCAGAAGCATAGTTGAACTAGCAATGGTCCTTATGTGTAGGAAACACCGTTATTTTGTTCTGAACACAGTCACGTTTCCTGCTGTGTTACAGACTCTTAGAAAGCAAGAGCGTGCTTCTTACTCTAAAGCAGAGCGTGTTTCATGGATGAGAACTGTGCTGTTTTTTTCCCTTCAGAAATGGAGTTAAATCAGAGGCTCTGTGTCTTCCTACAAGCAAGACATCGTTTCAGGTAAACTCAGTCACATTTCAGCTCAAAGATTGCTACATCATTTATGAAGGTCACCAGTTTCTCTCTCTTAACTGAAAAGCATTGGCTGTTAGAGGACCTGTGGTTTGTATCAGTTTCAGAAGCAGAGTTGAACTAGATATGGTCCGTGTGTAGGAAACACAGTTCTTTTGTTTTGAGCACACTCACGTTTCCCTCTGTATTAAAGACTCCAGAAAGCAAGAGCATGCTTCTTGCTCTAAAGCAGAGTGTGTTTCAGAACAAAAGAACTGAGTTTCCTACACATATGGACCATTGCTAGTTCAACTCTGCTTCTGAAACTGATACAAACCACAAGTCATCTAACATCCAATGCTTTTCAGTTAAGAACGAGAAACGTGTGAGCTTCATGAAAGATGTAGTTTCCTTAGAGCTGAAAAGTGACTGCGTTTACCTGAAACGAAGTCATGCTTGTAGGAAGACACAGAGCCTGGGATTTAACTCCATTTCTGAAGGGAAACACACAGGACAGTTCTCATCCATGAAACACTCTCTGCTTTAGAGCAAGAAGCATGCCCTTGCTTTCTAGAGTCTCTAATAAAGCAGGGAACGTGAGTGTGCTCAGAACAAAAGAACTGTGTTTCCTACACATACGGACCATATCTAATTCAACTCCTCATGTGAAACTGATAGAAACTACACGTCCTCTAACATCCAATGATTTTCATTTAAGAGCAAGAAACTTGTGAGCTTCGTGAAAGGTGTAGCTTCGTTTGAGCTGAAAAGTGACTGGGTTTACCTGAAAAGAAGTCTTGCTTGTAGGAAGACACAGAGCCTGGGATTTAAGACCATTTCAGAAGGGAAACACACAGCACAGTTTTCATGGATGAAACACAGTCTGCTTTAGAGCAAGAAGCACGCTCTTGCTTTCTAGAATCTCTAATACATCAGGAAATTTGAGTGTGCTCAGAACAAAAGAACGGTGTTTCCTGCACATATGGAACATATCTAGTACAACTCTTCTTCTGAAACTGATACAAACCACAGATCCGCTAACATCCAATGCTTCTCAGTTAATTGCAAGAAACGTTTGAGCTTTGTGAACGAATTAGCTTCGTTTGAGCTGAAAAGTGACTGTGTTTACCTGAAACGATGTCTTGCTTGTAGGAATACACAGAGCCTGGATTTAACTCCATTTCTGAGGCGAAACAAACAGCACAGTTCTCATCCATGAAACACACTATGCTTTAGAGCAAGAAGCATGCATTTGCTTTCTAGATTTTCTAATATAGCAGGAAACGTGAGTGTGCTCAGAAAAAAGAACGGTGTTTCCTGCACATATGCAACATATCTAGTTCAACTCTTCTTCTGAAATTGATAGAACACACAGGTCCTCTAATATCCAATGCTTTTCAGTTAAGAGTGAGAAACGTGTGAGCTTTGTGAACGATGTAGCTTCGTTTGAGCTAAAAAGTGTCTGCTTTTACCTGAAAAGATGTGTTGCTTGTTGGAGGACACAGAGCCTGGGATTGAACTCCATTTCTGAAGGGAAACACACAGCACAGTTCTCATCCATGAAACACACTCTGCTTTAGAGCAAGAAGCATGGCCTTGCATTCTAGAGTCTCTAATACAGCAGGAAACGTGAGTGTGCTCAGAAAAAAAGAATGGTGTTTCCTACAAATACAGACCATATCTAGTTCAACTCTGCTTCTGAAACTGATAGAAACCACAGGTACTCTTACTTCCAATGCTTTCCAGTTAAGAGCAAGAAATGTGTGAGCTTTGGGAACGATGTAGTTTCTTATGAGCTGAAAAAGGACTGCGTTTATCTGAAATGAAGTCTTGCATGTAGGAAGACACAGAGCCTGGGATGTAACTCCATTTCTGAAGGGAAACACACAGCACAGTTCTCATCCATGAAACACACTCTGCTTTAGAGCAAGAAGCACGGCCTTGCTTTCTAGAGTCTCTAATACATCAGGAAACGTGAGTGTGCTCAGAACAAAAGAACGTTGTTTTCTAGACATACCAACCACATTTAGTTCAACTCTGCTTCGAAAACTGTTACAAACCACAGTTCCTCTAACATCCAATGCTTTTCAGTTAAATGCGAGAAACGTGTGAACTTCCAGAACAATGTACCTTCGTTTGAGCTGAAATGTGACTGGGTTTACATGAAAGGAAGTCTTGCTTGTAAGAGGACACAGAGCCTGGGATTTAACTCCATTTCTGAAGGGAAACACACAGCACAGTTCTCATCCATGAAACACAATCTGCTTTAGAGCAAGAAGCAAGCTCTGGCTTTCTAGATTCTCTAATAAAGCAGGAAACGTGAGTGTGCTCAGAACAAAAGAACGGAGTTTTCTACACATACAGACCGTATCTGGTTCATCTCTGCTTCCGAAATTGATACAAACCACAGATCCGCTAACATCCAATGCTTTTCAGTTAAATGCGAGAAACGTGTGAACTGCGTGAACAATGTAGCTTTGTTTGAGCTGAAAAGTGTCTGCGTTTACCTGAAAAGAAGTCTTGCTTGTTGGAGGACACAGAGCCTGGGATTGAACTCCATTTCTGAAGGGAAACCCACAGCACAGTTCTCATCCATGAAACACACTTTGCATTATAGCAAGAAGCACGTCCTTGCTTTCAAGAGTCTCTTATAGAGCAGGTAACGTGAGTGTACTCATAACAAAAGAATGGCGTTTCCTACACATACGGACAATATCTAGTTCAACTCTGCTTCGATAACTGATACAAAACACAGGTCTGCTAATATCCAGGGCTTTTCTGTTAAGCGCGAGAAACGTGTGAGCTTTGTGAACAATGTAGGATCTCTTGAGCTGAAAAGTGACTTTGTTTACCTGAAACGAAGTCTTCCTTGTAGGAGGACACACAGCCTGGTATTTAACTCCATTTCTGAAGGGAAACACACAGCAGAGTTCTCATCCATGGATGACACTCTGCCTTAGAGCAAGAAGCACGCTCTTGCTTTCCAGAGTCTCTAATACAGCAGGAAACGTGAGTGTGCTCAGAACAAAAGAACGGTGTTTCCTACACATACGGACCATATCAAGTTCAACCCTGCTTCTGAAACTGATAGAAACCACAGGTCCTCAAACAACCAATGCTTCTCAGTTAAGAGCAAGAAACGTGTGAGCTTTGTGAACGAATTAGCTTCGTTTGAGCTGAAAAGTGACTGTGTTTACCTGAAACGATGTCTTGCTTGTAGGAAGACACAGAGCCCGGGATTTAACTCCATTTTTGAAGGGAAACTCACAGCACAGTTCTCATCCAAGAAACACAATATGCTTCAGAACAAGAAGCACGCTCTGGCTTTCTAGAGTCTCTAATAAAGCAGGAAACGTGAGTGTGCTCAGAACAAAAGAACGGAGTTTTCTACACATACAGACCATGTCTGCTTCAACTCTGCTTCCGAAACTGATACAAACCACAGATCCACTAATATCCAATGCTTTTCAGTTAAATGCGAGAAACGTTTGAACTTCGTGAACGATGTAGCTTCGTTTGAGCTGAAGAGTGTCTGCGTTTACCTGAAAAGAAGTCTTGCTTGTTGGAGGACACAGAGCCTGGGATTGAACTCCATTTCTGAAGGGAAACCCACAGCACAGTTCTCATCCATGAAACACACTTTGCATTATAGCAAGAAGCACGCCCTTGCTTTCAAGAGTCTCTTATACAGCAGGTAACGTGAGAGTGCTCAGAGCAAAAGAACGGTTTTTCCTACACATACAGACCATATCAAGTTCAACTCTCCTTCGATAACTGATACAAACCACAGGTCTTCTAATATCCAGTGCTTTTCTGTTTAGCGCGAGAAACATGTGACATTCGTGAACAATGTAGGATCTCTTGAGCTGAAAAGTGACTTTGTTTACCTGAAATGAAGTCTTCCTTGTAGGAGGACAAACAGCCTGGTATTTAACTCCATTTCTGAAGAGAAACACAAAGCAGAGTTCTCATCCATGAAACACAATCTGCTTTAGAGCAAGAAGCATGCCTTTGCTTTCTAGATTTTCTAATATAGCAGGACACGTGAGTGTGCTCAGAACAAAAGAACGGTGTTTCCTACAAATACAGACCATATCTAGTTCAACTCTGCTTCTGAAACAGATAGAAACCACAGGTACTCTTACATCCAATGCTTTCCAGTTAAGAGAGAGAAACGTGTGAGCTTTGGGAACGATGTAGTTTCATATGAGCTGAAAATGGACTGCATTTACCTGAAATAAAGTCTTGCAGGTAGGAAGACACAGAGCCTGGGATTTAACTCCATTTCTGAAGGGAAACTCACAGCACAGTTCTCATCCATGAAACACACTCTGCTTTAGAGCAAGAAGCACGGCCTTGCTTTCTAGAGTCTCTAATACATCAGGAAACGTGAGTGTGCTCAGAACAAAAGAACGTTGTTTTCTAGACATACAGACCACATGTAGTTCAACTCTGCTTCGAAAACTGATAGAAACCACAGATCCTCTAACATCCAATGCTTTT